>OX123184.2:9151214-9751214 GCA_944739405.2 Euclidia mi
GGAACCCTTCGTGCGCGAGTCCGACTCGCACTTGCCCATTTTTTTAATTATATTATACATATAAGACCATATTACACGATCCAAAGTTTTTCTTTTTAAAGTTGTCTGTCTTGCTGTTTTTTCGGGGTAATCCTTGAAATGGCTAAATAGATTTGAATGGAACTTTCAGTGAAAGATATAGAACTTTGTAGGGCAACATATTATTAGATGTAATTTGATGCCAATGGGTATGTACGTTTATATGTTTTTATCTTTATAATACCTATGTTTATATGTCATATGTCGTATGTAATATATCATATATGTTATATTATATGTCATATGACGTATGTCATGCGTTATATATGTTATAAGTTATATGTTATTATAACATATATATGTTATGTTATATGTTTATATTATATGCTATATGTTATATGTTGTATGTTATAGTCTATATGTTATATGTTATATATTATTATATGTTATTTGTTATATATTATATGTTATATGATATACAGGATGTCACAAGGCCCATCACCAAGCCGAAGTCTACTCGTTTTGCACATCATGCCAATACATACTACGCGAAAATAATACCTTGGAAACTAAATATTTTTTTTGTCTTAAAAAATAGACACTCGTACGAGTTTACTAATATAGATTTAACACTGCGATGGTAGCGCATGGTAAACCATTCTCAAGTCCCCTTGAACACACACAAAAAATTTCATCAAAATCGGTCCAGTCGTTTAGGAGGAGTTCAGTAACGTACACACGCACTCAAGAAATATACATATAAAGATGTTTACATGTATGTCTCTTTGTCTTACGAAAATTAAAATCATAATTATATTGGTCAATCATTCATTACGAACATTTTTTTACTTTATTTATTTGGAAGAGCGAGCTCGAAATACCTACATCGCCGTGTTTTTTTTACTTTTTCCTCAGGAACGCGTAAAGGTAATATACTGAAATGTATACCAAATACTCAGTTCTTCTGTCCCTTGGACAATAGACAAAAAATCTGTTCTAAGTCTATACATTAAAAAGATACAGCCGTTTATGCCGCAAATTTTCGACGATTGGTCGTAATCGTAAGTATAAAATACCAGTTTTACGATTTGTGACTTTATAACTAGGTATCATGGTTGTAATTAGGTTGAACTTAAAACTGTTTTAAAACATTCGTCTCCGTTTGGTAAGAATCAAATGTAGATGTATAAGCATGTACATCCGTACATCATCCGTACATCATGTACATCCGTGAACATGGCGCTTGCAACAGTGCTGACATATTGGTTACTTCATATAAAGGTACGTGGTATATATCCTGAAAGACAATTTAAAATAAACACCCTAATTAATCTTAAAAAGGCGTGATTTTCATAGCCACCGCCTATGACACCTTCGGAACGACGTCAAAGCCGCACCCCAAGAAAAAATGCAATCCGTTTTATAATCGTTGATTATTGTTATATAATAAGTGAGTTACATTGTAATATCAATGTAACGTAGCCGTTGTAATTAGATGTTAGTAAATTATAAATAAGAACTTCTCTTTTTTATGTCATAATATGCACGCATGGCATAGTGATTTCAGAGGTCTTCTTGGCACTTGGCATTACGCCGTGGTCGTAGGTTCGATTCCCACCTGAGACAACACTGTGTGATCCACATATTTGTTATTTCGTGTCCATTGATGTATGAAAGTAGTATAAAAAGAAACATATCATTAATATAAATAAAATAAATTAGTAATAAGACATTCTGAAACAAGATTTCACAGCCTATGGCTTTGACTACAACTACAACATGTCGCATAAATCAACAGAATTATTCATATTTCTGACTTTTATGGCATATTTTAGTCAATTTATTATCATATCATAAATAACTATTCATAATACAAAAAAATATTAAATACATAAAGTCGTCTCTACTCCAATCAAAGCCCGCGTAGCGAGACATTAGCTGCGGGGTGAGGTGGCGGCCCGGGGCCGCTAGCGGGGAGAAAAGGCGGAGCTTACGCAAAACATATTTCGGAATGCCTGCTCTTAAGTAATTAACTTAAATTTTGACGTTCATAAGCGTCACTTTTTGGCCTAGATGAATAAATGATTTTGACTTTGACATAACCGTTTTCTTTTTCCAAAATTTAGGTTAACACTCTACAAATCAATCTTGCCTCTCTATTATTAACTGACTATGCTGTATTTACATACTCATGTAGCACAGTATGTTAATAATAAACATGTTCATTAATTTCACGAAAAGTAAGCGTGTAATCTCCAAGTATATTCAACATACAAGTAATTTATGTGCAACGGATGTCCCATAATCGAATCTGGAGTCTTAAGGCGCTTATGTATGATACGTTATCAACAGGTGAAACTGTGAATATTGAACAATAATATAATAGTGAGTATCGCTTTAGATGTTTGTACTAGAGACTATGATACTTGAAGTAAGATTAAGAATATTTGGTAACGACTTGAAAGACGGCTGACCGACCGCCGCATCCTTACCTAAGGCTTAGCAAGTTTCTAAGGTGTACCTTGGGCAAACCTTGCAGTTGGGTAGAAACAACTTCGAGAGGGAGGCTTGCAGAAGAATACAGCTCGGCTGGGCAGCATATAGGAAACTCCGTCGAATATTTTCGTCATCCCTACCGCAAAGCCTTAAGACAAAATTCTTCAACGAGTGCGTCCTACCCGTTATGACTTACGGTGCCGAGACGTGGACACTGACGGTGCGACTAGTCCACCAATTTAAGGTCGCTCAGCGAGCTATGGAGAGGGCTATGCTTGGAGTTTCTCTGAAGGATCGAATTCGTAATGAAGTGATCCGACAGAGAACCAAGGTAATTGACATCGCTCAGAGAATTAGTACGTTGAAGTGGCAGTGGGCTGGTCACATCTGTCGCACAACCGATAACCGATGGAATAGTCGTGTTCTAGAGTGGAGACCGCGCCTTGGCAAATGTAGTGTAGGACGCCCTCCGGCTAGGTGGAGTGACGATAAACGCAAAGTGGCTGGCAGCGGCTGGACACGAAGAGCGAAGAATCGGGCTCAGTGGCGTGCCATTGGAGAGGCCTATATCCAGCAGTAGACTACGGCAGGCTGATGATGATGATGAGTTACTAAGGTGTCTGGATACGTGGAAGTACTGACTTACATAATGACATTCCAAGATCTTCATGGCAGCCAAGGTAAAGCTGCGCTAAGCATAGAGCGCACATTAAGCCATTCGCTTAAGCCTTAACGTGCGCAGGGTACGGAGAGCTGTGGTCGGCGACCAACATATAAACAGATCGTTCGAATACGAGCTAAACCTTATAAATTCATCAATGTGCTCATTGATTTTAAATTGTCTTTTGGGATATATACCAGTGTAAAAAGAACCACGAAAGTTTAAATTCCTATAATATGCTCACTATTATGCCACGATTCCCTCACTCTATCGCCAAATATCTGACTCAAAATTCATAGGTAGAAAATACATACACGATGATAATATGACAACCAATTACCATAATGTTCGTATATTTTTCAACCCAAAAACAATACGGATGTTTATACTCATATTACATACATAATAAACATACATAACGTCACGCCTTTTATCCCCGAAGGGGTAGGCAGAGGTGTATTTCTATACCCACTTTTCGCCAGATATACTTTAGTCCCACGTAATAAGGGGCGAGCTTATTGCCGTACCGGGCAGACTCCGTGCTGCTACTGAGAATTTCGTGAATCGAACCCGGGAACTCCCGATCCCACGCGCACATTTATGCCGCGAGGCCAACGAGGCAGTCGTATAGGGTTTGATGTCGAGTTTTCCGTCTCTACGCAAAGATAATATTTGCATCGTGTTATCCCTTACTCGCCTCTTACGACACCCACGGGAAGATAGAGGGTGGTGACACTTGTATTCTATGCCGTCAACCACACGGAAACTCTCACTCATATTATTATTATAATATGTCCAACACGCAGAAAGGCCACAAATAAATGTAATACCAAACATTTTACCATTAAAATACGTGTATAAGAAATAAATATGATTCCATCGAAACAAATATATTCAAGGGCGTGAACCTTAACATCTTTTCACTTAACCTTTTTGCACACCAAAATGTCATTTCATTCACTGCCTATTCGATAAGAAATCCAAAAAACTCTGTGTTCACACGAAAAAATAAAGGCCTAGGTAAATCGACCCAAACGACGTTATAAAGGTTAGGCAACCTCGTTCACAAAAATTTGATTTGTAAATAAAGACCTTTGTGAAAGGACAAGTACATCTAATTTTGGAATCAGTTGATTCAATTGTACGGCTCGCTCTCGGTACCAGAGATATGTGCACTTTGGTATTGCGATTGCGATTTTAAGTCTTGATGCTTTTTGTGGCTTGTTTCTGCTCTGATCTGTCGCGTACGCTTACGCTTGGGTCTACTATGACAGACATGTTCGAACTATTTAAACAATATTTTGGTGTTTTCAATGAAAACAAAAAAAAACATTGCTTTAGAAGTAAAAACCTGATATTGTTATTTACCTTTCAGCGTAAATCGAAATCATCTTCAACTATCAAAGCGAGAGTTACAGTACTTTTGAGATTCCTTCTGCAAGTCATCACCACCCTCATCATCGCCTTAGCGCCATCCTAGTTGCATCCAAGACCTTTGTCTCGGTCCGTGATACAAGTCAGGAGCAGAGCAGAAGCAGGTTTGACAGAAAATTTGTTATTTTTCAAGAGAATTTTATGAAACAATCTACGTGAAAAGCATATTACAATATTATTGCTCTCAGTGCCTATAAAGTTTTGAAAACTCGAAACCAAATTAAATTGATACACTATTGAGAGCTACAATAGTTTCGAGTACACAAAGTTCGTGTGAACACAAGCTCGAACAATTCATGTCTAATAAAACAATTTATTGTAACTTTTGTCAAAGGGCAGCGCTCGACACAGTTTCTTTGATGACTGTTTTGTAATTGAAGTGCTGAGTATCGTATATCGGAGTTCGCTTTATGTAAAAGAGTCTGCGTCGTTTTTTATTTGTTTTCCAGGAAGGAGACCAGTTCCTTATTATTACGGTAATAGAAAATTGTTCCTGGAAGATGACAGCACTTATTTCTAGTAGTTTTGTGTAATTTCTTTACTTATTCAATGTATTTTTATGTAGTAGGGTAAGGTGGTGTAAGAGTGCGTGGTCGATAAGAGTACGCATCGAACTTTACGCCGACCCCGTGCGAGATTTGCGGCTACCTTTAGTTGTATTTAGGTCCAACAGTGATAACGATTGCGCTGCAGGAAAAAAATGGAATTTGGTTAAAAAACGGAGACCAGGCAAGTCAATAGATTTTTGCTCATTTTGACCTAATTTTCTTGCGACTTGCATGGATTTCTGCTCCTAAACTATTATTTGAATAAGAATATTTATAAATTATCCAAGTAACTGGCTAACCGATTCGTACGAAAAACTTTGCACATCTTTCAATAGATGGGGCAGGGGGTTCAATATCTTCGTGAAGGGCGAGGTGTATAAGAGTGCGCACGGTGTGAATGTATAAGATTGCGCACACACTCTTAAACGACATTTATTTTCCCCGTGTAGGTTGTGAGTAAAATAAAGTGTAATTTTATAAACTTAATATTTTTCGTGTATTTACAGAATGCCAGTCATAAAATGTAGCCCCTCAACTGTGGCTTTCACACTGTCCTAAAAAATACTATGCTAATTAATGTGAAAAATGGTCCATCCTGGAAGACCAGTCACTGTTTTCCAAATAGTCGGAATTTTTACACCAGCATACTTAAAAGCTGCAAAACTATCATGTACTTACAGCACAAAGTTTCAAAGTTAAAGCATTGAGCCTCACGATCCCGATGTTTTTACCGAAGCTGATTTTATAGCAAGTTCAATAACAGAAAAGAGATCTAGAGTCGTCTACACCTGTGGTTTCAGGGCCAGACCCATAGCCACAACGACCAAGGAGTGGCTCAGTTGAATTAAACTCGCCATTTATTGAGACACCTACAGGATACACCTATTGATGATGCGCGCACTCTTGTAAACCCGGGTGTATAAGAGTGCGCGATTTTCAATGTTTATATTTCTTCAGTTCATACTTTAATGAATGGCGTTAAAAATATATAGAGATTATAAATAAATAATGTTGATTTTTGTAAATATGATAATTTATATTTCATGGGGCCTCAAAGTTAAAATGCGCAATCTTACACCACCTTACCCTACTACTGCTCGGATGGCGTAGTGCAATATTGCGCGGAATGTTGTGGGTTTGATCCACGGGATACCATTGTGTAAAATTCTTCGCGTCATGGGAATCATTATAAATGCAGTGTTGCCATTTAAAAAACTGGTATCTATAAGAAAATGGTATCTGCTAGAGTAATCCATATTTTGCCTACGATCTCCATCCATACATTTTAAATTGTTAATATTAACAGAATAGCCCGTGGAAGAAAATTCAGGAGTGAGGAAAGAATGGATACAAAACCCATAAACGCTTGCTCAATTGCTGAGAAAATCACGGCACTTTCACACGGATCAACATGAAAATCTGCGGTTGACCAAGGGCGAGAGGTACGGAGCGTTATGGAAGGGTCTCCACGGATTCGGTTTAGTTACGGTGCTTAATTTGCATTAGTATCCATCACCATTGTTGTAATTGAAATGTTGTTTTAGCGAAGCTTCTAAACGTTGATTTGTTTTAAAGTGCATTAATAACATTACATCAGAAAGAAAGAAATCCAATTAGATCACACCAAATTATGGTTTACCGAGTAGCCCTCTGTGTGAAAAATGTTTCTGGACATTGTCACACGTTTTTAAAGTAAACTCAAGGTGAGTTAAAAACGTGGTGAAACTGTGCCCTATACAAGGGACTTAGCTCTTACAGATACCAAGATTCGTTCTTCTTCTAGTAAACTAAATACTAAATTAGACTGCAATAATTTTATAATTACCAGTAAAACTCATCTACAAAACCATTGTGATTTAGAATGGGTGATCTAAGTTTTTTATTAAAAAAATATTTCGAAAAATTACTCTAGTAATATATAATAGAACTGTTCACAATAAATGTCTAGATATAATTTGATCCAGTGCCAATTGTAGTTAAAAAATTAATACAATAAGTCACTTATGTAAGTTACATTACAGGAAACCTTAAAGACATCCCAAAAGCAACAACGTTGCAGCAATTTATCTTCTCTTTAACTTACAAATTGTGGTTGAAGCACAAACATAGTATTTGTTATCAGTCATCCTGTTCTAACAATCAAAATACCTAGTGCGAGAAAAGGACCACAACATATCTTCTAACAGTTACGAAATTGCGGCATATCTAAACACCGAGTCGTAAAACAATTCCGCACACCCAAACATTAACATCGAATTACGTTGACCGCAAACTATTCATGTTAACGTTAAGTATATCGTAAAGGCATGTACAGCGAGGACATAATGTCTATATGAGTAGCATGGGACAACTCGTTGGCTACAGAATACGATAGTCCAGTGCCTGGCGTCCGTGACAAACATTATCCTCACCATACTGAAACCACACAACCAAACGCACTAGCAAATAGCAACGACGAATACAATACACACATTGAAACAACACCTCGTATTTACTATCCATGTGTCTGTGAAAGTTATGACAATTCTACACTAGTGTGCAAACCTCCCCGTATTCTAAGTTCACACACTGAATGTACTTCTGCTAGATACGATGATGCCAACCGTGAAAATGGTTTAACTGCTGTATAGCAATAAAATGCAGCCATCAAGTGTTCTTGCGAAAGATGCGCCTCGAGAAGGTATATTTATTGAATTAGACGTTTTATGTGGCAATGTTAATGTTGCTCCATAAAGTATCAGATGCTAAAGTACACCAACAATTTTACGATTATGATTATTGGTATTCGCATTTTGAGTTCATTAAGTCGCGTGCGTTTCATGACAAATGTAAATAAAATTAACCCTGAAATTTTCTTTTATGCGAACGCTTTCAAGTTGTTGTAAAAGTGTACAAATCGTATTAAGGCTATTTTTAGGATCTCTCGATCCGTCGGCGGGTCGTTTCAAATCCAATTTAAATTAACTAGAATTTGTGTAACTAATGATACTTTTAGTCGAGCAATTAACACCATTTAAATAAATAAACCGAGTAAAAGATCACAAGTACAAAATGCTGCAAAAACTACAGAGTTCAAAAGTCATTCAATGAATTGGCTGGCAATTAACTCCTCGCCAAGGCCTGTTTTAGCTATAACAAATGACAATGAAAAGTGAATGAAGCTAAAAGAATCGAGTTACATTACACTTAGAACTTTATAATAATTGAATGTCAATTTAAGGACGGTCGAAAGTCACTATACAAATGGATGTTATTTGTTTTAAGAACACATTCTGCAAAAAGAAATGCTTTTTAATAGACTTTAAAGGTTTTATTTTATGCATTATTATTTAACGGTGGAGTTATAGCTTATATTTCTGGATTTTTAACGGTGGCATGGCTGTGGGGTTGTATCGTTAATGATAGTACCAACGGTTGGTTATACGACTGTAATACTGAGTACAATATAATTCCCATTGCATTTCTGACTTACTGCCACAATATAAATAAATTTACTGGTAATTTGTAGCCCACAAGTTTATTATCTTTACACACAGTCCACTACCGGACTTCAACCTCTTAATTTGCTTCAAAGTAGCACTAAGGCAATATAACGATTTGGCCTACGATACTACACAGGCCAGACGTATTAGTACATGGTTTTGATACCAAGCTTTCAAGTTTATCGATGGTTAAATTATAACACATCATACAACATTTTTGTGTACATATTTCACCAAGTATTCCTCGTGAAATTCTATAAGAGCAGGCTAGAATAATTGATATATAGGAGTAGGTAATACATCAAAAGGTAAATCATCATTTGCCGTGTGGTTGACGGCAAAGAATACAAGTGTCACCACCCCCTATCTTAACCTGGGTGTCGTAAGAGGCGACTAAGGTATAACACGATGCAAATACCATCTTTGCGTACAGATGGAAAACTCGACATCAAACCCTATACGACTGCCTCGTTGGTCTCGCGGCATAAATGTGCGCGTGGGATCGGGAGGTCCCGGGTTCGATTCCTGGGTCGGGCAGTGTTATTGGGTTTTTCTGTCACGAAATTCTCAGAAGCAGCACGGAGTCTGGAAATGTGCCCGGTACGGCAATAGGCTCGCCCCTTATTACGTGGGACTAAAGTATATCTGGCGAAAAGTGGGTGTAGAAATACTCCTCTGCCTACCCCTTCGGGGATAAAAGGCGTGACGATATGTATGTATGTATGTATGTATGTAATACATCAATGCTAGCTGAACGCGTAATGGAAGTGGTGCACTCGACAAGCGTCGCTAAGGGGCGGGATGTCGTCGACTATTGTCTGCCAACCATCTCACACTGAAGTTTAAAAACGGGTGTATTTTGTTATTTTGCTCGGTGATATCTTAGATTTTTATTCTATGGATATTTTGTTTACACTGTCTGCAAGTGTTGTGTTGTGTTCGTGTTTCTAGGAAGTGAATATGGACAATATTGTTTGCATTCTCGGTTCAATTTTGCAGGGTTCAATCCCTATGTGGCATAAACATACGGTTATAAATATAGCAGAGCCATATACTTGAAATAGCACGAAGAAGGTACAATAACATAAAGTATGTTGTATGTGGCAGGGTCATCGGCAGGCCTGACAGCATTTTCAGAGTTAAAAGTAAATTATTAGCATTATCATCATCATCCTCGTAAAGTTGTCCCAGTTGCAACCCAGGGTCCGCTTACTAGCCTAACTCGATTTGACTGAATTTTAATTCTGAAAAGTCTGTGGTATGCGCCGTGGATTTGAATCCGATGCACTCTGCACGGCAGTCTGTTGGCCTCCACTAGACTAAACTGCTGTTAAAAGTAAAAATATTAGTAACCGATAAGAATAAGGTCTTCACACTGATGGTACTTCTTGACAAGGGACAAAGTAGAACACTACTTAATAATACGACGTATGACTTATATGATGATGATAAGTAAATTTAATAAATTTTGTATTAATGCCAAAACATTTAAAAAGCCTCTGCACGCATTAAAAAAAAATATATATCCTGCCGTCAGTTGGTGCAAAGCCTAAATCACTAGCAATTGAAAGAATTCAAACCAAGTCGTAGCTATAGATAAACGAACGTACGTAAACGAACGTACGTGTAATAAAAATATCTAGCTAACTATTTCTTTCTTAAGAGTATGACTGTATGATGATAGTCGACGAAAACGCGGCAGCCCAAAACAGTGATGGCGGGACGACCTGGATACATTTGACAGCAACTGACTGGACATAGCACAGGACAGGGATGCATGACGATCAAAGGGAGAGGCCTTTGCCCAGGAGTGGGACACATTACTACTACTACAGTCTACTCCCGAGATGCCCAAACCAGGGTTACTGAGCCCCCCCCCCCACCCCAACCTGGAGAAGCCATAAGCCAGTAAGCCAGGGGGTACATACATCCAAGTAAAGTACTTTTTTAAATTTTCTTGCTGTGGAAATGCATTTACGCACGTATGTAAGACTTAAAGGCTGGTGTGCAAGGTTATACCCACTAAAACAACAGCGCATACTTCAAACTCCATTTTGGGGGCGCCGGGGGTTGCGTTAGCATTCTACGCTGACACCCCGGCGGATAGTCCGAAGGCCACAACCTCCTTGGTGGTGGATGAAGGTGTTGGGCTCCGCTGCCAAAACACCCAACGGCCGCAGAGGATAGGGAGGACGGCAAGCCGGCAACACTGAATCTCCTCTTCCTCTGCGGCCCCACCGCAATGCAACAATAGCGCGCCCTCATTTTGTCGCGGCTGATAGGGCGCGCGCCAACGCAACACAGACGCGCCTCTCCTCCCGCGACCGCACCCGACTGCGAGGGACAGACAGAACTGTCCCCCGCACCCGCAGCTTGGGACGCGTCCTGCGCAGGCCCCTCCAGGCTCACGCAGAGCGTCCACTCCCGGGATCTCTCTTAGCTTCACCACGTGTGCCTAAACCACAGTTACTGAGCCTTCCCCCCATGACAAGGAGGAGATCCCACAGGGAGGATCTAAGTATAGTACTAGGCTCAAAAATCTACAGCTGATTTAACTTCATTGATATTTTAAAGTATTTTTTCGGTGTCTCTATCAGCATAATTACCAATAGAGATCGAGTATAATTTTTCCAAAAAACCCAGTTCAATAATCGTGCCAAAGCCGTGGCACGATTATTGAACTGGGTTACTAAGCTAAATTAGAAATACGAGAATGTCCTTTACGTGGCGACAAAGATGGTAATGTAATCTGAGCACATGGTATTTAGTGTTGACCGTAGACACGACAACATCCTGAATATTGTATTGGGGATTAAGGCATTCAAGGGGAAGAAATGTTCCGTAATTTGCTTCTAGTTTCTTTTTGGTTGTTCCAATATCGTAAATGGAACGTTTTGAGTGTTGTTTTATATTGGTATCTGGTGAAAATTGGCTTGTAGCAGAACGTTCGGGATAGGCTATCTGTCAAAATCAGTCTCGTATGTATTTTCCTTTCAACTTTGTGAAACTTTTTCATAGTTCGGGATGAGATGGGCTGTTGTATTTTTGTTATACGTCTCGTGTAGAAAGTAGATACGTGGAGTTTTGTTTGGCAGTTACTTTTTAAGCATACAAGTAATTGTTTAAATGAACAGGTTTTACTGTGTGAACTGTTGCTCCTACAATAAAATATTCCGTAAATTTATTTTTGCACTAATTTAATAACATCGGATTATAATTGTTCAAGTAAAATACAAACCATTTTCATTATTACACCCACATCATATTATGATGGTGAAATATATTTGGCAAAGAGCAGACTGTTTGAAATAGAATTAGTTTTTATTATAAGTCAAATCGATTAGATCGATTGAGTGACATTTTGTTTAGTCTATTGAAAATTTCTGACAATGGTCACACTGAACTGTCACTTCCGTTCGCTTCCTTGAAAAATTACCACGTTGTCGACTCGTACGTAAAAAGAATTGGTCGCCTTTTGAAAAGCACATCCTTGTAGCTACGCGAATAGTTGTGAAATCTATTAAATTGCCGCTTTTTTGACTCCCGGCACGGTTTGTGACATATTGAACATTTTGTGAAAAGTTATTGTGAGCACACCTTTTTGCATTTCGTGTGAATTGATTAATTGAACTAAATAGAGTAAACCGCCTTGAATGCCGCCTGATCTAGTGCTGGCAACGGTAAATTGTGATAAAAGACATTGTGAACTATTCATTGACATTTGCAAGGAGAAATTGCGAATCCTGTGAACTTGCATCGTGCATTGAAGACGCTGCGTTAGAGTCTGGTAAAGTAAAGATAATTCACTTGCTAATATTGGCCAATTTTAGTCTTGTGTGTATCTAGCTTGCCTCCAGGACTCCACTCAAGAACATCACTAAGAGTTGGTAAGACATTTTATTAATATTAAGTGTAGTTATGATTACTTGTATTCGCTGTGCAACACAGTACATTTATGTCTGAGATTTGTTGTGGCTGACAAGGGCTGATGAATAGAGTCACGCTTCCACAAATCTGCTGCAATTAATCCCAGCTCCTTCTAGCCAAATTCTAGACATAATTTTTGGTAGCAGAGCGTGGTTGAAATTTAGCCGCTGTTGCATTACTGAGTATAAACTCAGATTGGTATGAGCTTGTATCTTATCAACTTGTAGACAGTATTGTAGTGTTTGTCAGGTCAGTTATTGTCTAAAATACATAATATTTAATTGTATAAGTTGATCTAGATAATTTGAAACATATTGTCACATAACCTCAATCAGTAATTGTTGATTTGTATTGTTGGAAAATCTAACTTAAATTTGTTGTTGCATTAATAAGTCAGTTTGTTTGGATACATAACAGCTGTATGTATCAATAAATTTAGTAAATTTAGTTTATTGCATATATTCATAAACATAACAACCAACTTGACCTTGCCACTTGGGCGGGTCACATTAATAAACTTTGTTTTGTTATAATATAAAGATAATATTGTTAGGTAACACATATTCTGTGCTTACTTCCTATTGTATATCATAAATAACACAGTTAGTCTGTCTGTTGCAAATAATTAATTAATTAAGTTGAAGTTTCAACTTTATTAATTTGTTATAAGTTATAACTTTGATAACTTTTGTGTTTGTTTCAATATACTGAAACCTTAAATTTTGTTGGGCAGTAAATACCTGTCACTTGCCTTCACTTGCAGTAAACAGGCTAATACTTTGTTGGTTTCAAAGAATTAAGAAAAATTAAGTTTTGATTGTTAATTTTATTTAGCGCTTGTCCGGGCTCTTTTGAATTTTGATTATGTCAGCTATCAAGGACTTGCGTGCGGCTGCTGGTGCTATTGCATCAGATTTGCGCTGGTTTGCCTCGGCCAATGCTTTAGTGAACCGGCCTGATCGCCAGCAGGCCTTACTTCAGAGGTACGAGCGGATTGACGATCGCCTGGCAAGTGTGGAACAGCAATTCCGCACTTTCAGCACTTGCTGTCTTGAAGTGTCAATCAATGATTTCACCGCTGACCAGCGAAATAAGGTCAGCGAAGACTATGCCCAGGTCTTAGACCTGTATGATGCTGTCTCCAATAGTGCGAGACAACTAGTTGCCGATAGGGAAGGGCAACCCGGCCTGAAGCAGGAGCTTCCTAGGTCAGCACCGGGGCTGGTGAGTAGGCTCCCTACTTTGGACCTCCCCCATTTTGATGGCTGCCTAGGAAGCTACCTGGGCTTCGTTAATTTGTTCGACAGCCTAGTCCATGATAGGGCTGACCTTCGGCCGGCACAAAAGTTGGCCTATCTAATGTCGGTTCTGGATGGGGAGGCTAAGGGCCTCATCCAGCATCTGCCCGTGTCTGACGAAGCGTACCAGACGGCTCGGGACCTAATTACCCGTAGGTACCATAATAAGCGTGGCCTCGCCGACACGCACATTGAGCAGATTTTGGGTTTGCCGACGCTCACCCGGGTCTCTGGGTTGCGCACCCAACTTTTGAACCCGCTCTTGGTGGCCATCAACGCACTTAAGTGCCTTGACCTGCCCGTGGACCAATGGTCCTATCTATTGGTGCACATTGTGCTGAAGAAGCTGCCTGCCGACCTGAGGTCGCGTTTTGAACAGCGCTTTGGTGGGGATAGCGCGACCCATTTGCCCCCCTTTGCTGACCTGGAGAGGTTCCTGGAGGATGAGTGCCGGGTCTTGGACAACTCTGGTGGTGATACGCCGGCTAAGACGCAGCCGCCCAAGGTCAAGGAGCAGGCTCGCGGTCACACCCGAGCCAATGTTGACCGGCGCCCTCCTCGCTTTGCGGTCACGCAGAGCCCAGCGGAGTGCTCCTACTGCAAGGTCACGGGGCACAGAACGGCCAGTTGTAGGGCATTCTTGGACCTACATGTCGCCTCTCGTAGGCGCATCGCGAATGCCCGCCGCCTTTGCTTCTTTTGTTTGGGGTCCCACTACCAGCGAGATTGCCCAAACTCTCGCCCCTGTCCTCACTGTGGAGGACAACATTTGGACATTCTCTGCATGAATGCCAGAGAGGTAGGCCGCTTGTCCAACCAGCCGACGCCGCGCACGGGCGGGTGTTTTGAAGGTGGCAGCCGAGGCTCACCGGCGCGTAGCCGAGAGTCGCCTCGCTCAATTGATCGCCACTCGCCCCGCTTGGAGAACCGTAGCGTGCGCACGCCGCCTCTCTCTCGCGCACCTGAATGTGCTGTTCAGCGTCACCAGCACCATGACTGCTGCCCCAGGTATTCCCCTCCTTTGGCGGAGCGTCCCCGCCTTGACTCGCGCCCACCTCGTATTGGGCGGGTGCGTCACTATGACCCCCCACAGATGGCGCGCGGATCGAGTCATCGCGCCTTTGAGGACTTCAAGCCTCACCCTCATTTTGACTTGCCAGGTCCTGGCCAACGGTCGCCGCCCAGGCAACAATAGGTCATTGACCCCTGCCCTATAACGCCAACCTCCCCCATTGAGACCGTTATCCTACCAACGGTTGCTGTTAGGGTCTGGGGACCCACGGGGACCTCTGTTGTTGTCCGTGCTATATTGGACACAGGTTCACAAGGTTGCATTGTTTCCACTTATTTGGTAGGGCACGTTAAATTAAATATGGGCTCTTTTCCGAATTGTATACGGGGCATAGGTGACGTAGCCTCTAATGTTGAAGGGCAAGTTAAAGTTTTGTTTGGACCTGTTGAATCTTCACACCCGAGGATTAAAACCTCGGCTATTGTGCTGAAGAATATTTTGGGTATGCATCCACAGAAACAGCTACCCGCTGCTGTGGTGAATTTGACATCGGGATTGGAACTGGCAGACCCCAAATTTGACACACCGCACCGGGACAAATCGATTTGTTGATTGGCTCTGATGTCCTCGGTGGAATTTTGATTGGTGGGAAACGGATCTTGGTGCCAAATGGTTTGACTGCCATCCCGACCATATTTGGACTTGCTTTGATGGGACCTGTACCTAGGGACCCCCCTCCACCCGAACTTGATAATTTGTTGGCTGTAGGCTCTGCTCTCTCTGATGCAGTTCAGAGGTTTTGGGAGGTAGAGGAGCCCCCTCGAGTTGCCCGTTTGAATCCAGAACATGAGGAGTGCGAGCTGTTCTTCCAGAACAACACTGGTCGACTCCGTTCTGGTCGGATTATCACGAGGCTGCCCTTTCTGTCTGTTCGGCCTCCGCTTGGTAAGTCACGACCTTTAGCCGAAAAGAGATTGTTGGCTGTGGAGCGTCGCATGGGTCGTGATCCGGAGCTCAGACAGAAGTATATTGAGTTCATGAGGGAATATGAACAGTTGGGACACATGTCTGTGTCAAATTTGGATTGGCGTTCGGTGGAGCATTACTTTCTCCCGCATCATGCGGTATTGAAGCCATCGACTGGCAAGCTGCGCACAGTGTTTGATGGTTCTGCGCAGACTTCAACAGGCGTATCCTTGAACCAGTGCTTGCATTCTGGTCCTAAGTTGGTCAAGGACCTTGTGACGTCATCACCAGCTTCCGACGACATCAGGTTGTCTTTGTGGCCGACATAAAAATGATGTTCAGGCAGACGATTATCCACCCTGATGACCGTCGCTTCCAGCTGATCCTTTGGAGAGAGTCTCCTCGCGATCCCATGGTCGTCTACGAGCTCAATACAAATACGTACGGGTTAAGGTCAAGCCCCTACTTGGCAATACGTTCTCTTTGGGAGCTCGCAGACCGCGAAGGCCTACGTTTCCCAAGAGCCTCCGCCATCTTGAAGGACGATATTTACGTCGATGACATTTGCTCGGGCGCCTCCACAGCGGGCGAGGCGATCCTCCTGCGGGACGAATTGATAGGTATTTTGGCCTCCGCTGGTTATGAGTTGCGCAAATGGCGCTTGTACGCTTGTTGAACCACGTGTCCAGTACCTTGGGTAAAAGCATTTGCATTAATGGGACCTACGCCTGGACAGACAGCCAAATTGTTCTTTGTTGGTTGAAGGCTTCTGTCCACACTTTGGAGGTATTTGTTGCTAATCGCGTTTCCCAAATCCAGAAATCCGAAGTCAAACTTGTTTGGAGACACGTGCCAGGTGAGCTCAACCCCGCTGATTGTGCCTCGCGCGGATGCTTGACGCCTAGTTTGATAGGTCATTCGCTGTGGTAGGGTCCGGAATGGTTGAGTCGACCAGAAATTGATTGGCCTCGAACGCCAGTTTTGAATACTTCTAATTTGCCGGGTCTACGAACACTCGCTCTTGAGAAGGTGGAATGCGCCTTCGACCCCGATTTTTTGTTGAATCGTTACAGCTCCTTTGACAAGTTGTTAGGTGTCACTGCTTGGATAAAGCGTTTTGTTTTTAATTTTAGGCACCCACAACAGAAACGACTGACACCGTTTCTCTCACCACAGGAACGACAGGAGTCCCTCACCTTTTGGGTTCGTTCTGTGCAATTGGCGCATTTTGAAAAGGAGATTGCTATCCTTAAATCAGGGAGATCGAAATTGTCTTTGGACGATACGGGTCTCTTGCGCGTTGGAGGGCGTCTCAAGAACGCCAACCTCCCTTACGGGGCTCGTCACCCCCTTTTGTTACCTAAGGACGGTCATTTGGTACGCTTGTTGGTAACTGACCGTCACCTTAAAATTTCGCATGCTGGTTGTAATGCGCTCTTGGCCATTTTGCAACGCGAGTTTTGGATTTTGTCTGCCCGAAGAATTATTCGGAGTGTAGTCTTTCGCTGCATCCCTTGCTATAAGCTCAAGGATTCTACCATGCAGCCCTTGATGGGAGACTTACCGGCAGATCGCGTAACCGAGAGCAGGACGTTTGACGGTGTTGGCACGGACTTCGCAGGTCCCTTTTTGGTGAAAACGTCGACACTTCGAAACAGCAAGACTGTTAAGGCCTACTTGTGTGTTTTTGTTTGTCTCTCCACAAAGGCCGTACACTTAGAACTGGTCTCTCCTTGATCCGTTCTGACTGCGGCACTAACTTCAAGGGCACCTATAATTATTTGAATGATGTTGTTAATTTCCTTGAAACCAACAAAGCTGATATAGGTGATAGGCTTGCCCGACGTGGGATAAATTGGTTGTTTTCCCCACCAAATTGTCCACACTGGGGTGGTATATTTGAGGCCGCCGTAAAATCGGCCAAAACACACTTGCGCAGGACAATCGGTGAGTCTGTCCTTACATTTGAGGAACTCGCAACTGTGTTCTGTAAGATTGAGGCCGTTTTGAACTCTCGGCCATTGTGCCCGATCTCCTCAGATCCGAATGATTTGGAGGTCCTTACGCCGGGCCATTTTTTGATTGGTCGCCCACTTGTCGCCTTGCCTGAGTACCCCTACATTGATACGAGACCTGGTCGTCTCTCGCGCTTTGAATTGGTACGCCAGATTACTCAGAGCTTTTGGAAACGCTGGAACTTGGAATATTTGCACACACTCCAGCAACGCGTTAAGTGGACCGACAAGACCGATCCACCCAAGATTGGTGACCTCGTTTTGATAAAGGAGGCTAACCTTTCGCCACTCAGATGGCGCAGGGGGCGCATCCTTCGTTTGGTAACTGGGGCTGATGGAGTTCCCCGATTTGCTGAGGTCTTGGTGGACGGTTCGATTCTGAGGAGAGCGGTTGCAACATTGTCACGTCTACCAACCGATTAGCGGACCGGTAGGCCGGTCCGGGGCGGGTGGATGTTTGAAATAGAATTAGTTTTTATTATAAGTCAAATCGATTAGATCGATTGAGTGACATTTTGTTTAGTCTATTGAAAATTTCTGACAATGGTCACACTGAACTGTCACTTCCGTTCGCTTCCTTGAAAAATTACCACGTTGTCGACTCGTACGTAAAAAGAATTGGTCGCCTTTTGAAAAGCACATCCTTGTAGCTACGCGAATAGTTGTGAAATCTATTAAATTGCCGCTTTTTTGACTCCCGGCACGGTTTGTGACATATTGAACATTTTGTGAAAAGTTATTGTGAGCACACCTTTTTGCATTTCGTGTGAATTGATTAATTGAACTAAATAGAGTAAACCGCCTTGAATGCCGCCTGATCTAGTGCTGGCAACGGTAAATTGTGATAAAAGACATTGTGAACTATTCATTGACATTTGCAAGGAGAAATTGCGAATCCTGTGAACTTGCATCGTGCATTGAAGACGCTGCGTTAGAGTCTGGTAAAGTAAAGATAATTCACTTGCTAATATGGGCCAATTTTAGTCTTGTGTGTATCTAGCTTGCCTCCAGGACTCCACTCAAGAACATCACTAAGAGTTGGTAAGACATTTTATTAATATTAAGTGTAGTTATGATTACTTGTATTCGCTGTGCAACACAGTACATTTATGTCTGAGATTTGTTGTGGCTGACAAGGGCTTATGAATAGAGTCACGCTTCCACAAATCTGCTACAATTAATCCCAGCTCCTTCTAGCCAAATTCTAGACACAGACTGTAAACAACTAAATAAAGCATTACATATTACTGAACCATTAATAATTGTACTCTAAAGTGTTATCTCATGTTAGTGAAAATTATTATAATGTTGGGAGAAGTACGCTTACATAAAACCCAGTCTAGATACGAATTACAAATGTAGCAAAAACATTTAATTATAACCTGAAAACATTACATACTCGAAACTATCTCTAGAATTAATTTAACCCCAAAATAACATACTAAATTAAATTTTACTGAAAGAGCTATCATTGTACATATGTATATAACAATTATTTCGGCTGCACGTATGGCGTAGTGGTTTAAGTGATCGGTTCGTTGTTTAGCACTACACCAAGTGTTGAGAATTCGATCTCCTCACGAGACAACGCTTACTTTTGAAAAATAAAAAAGAACAAAGAAAAATTAGCTCGAACACATACTTTCAATTAATAAATATTACTTCATTCAGCTCCTTGCGACTTTTATATTTAGGGACAAAGCTGTACTAAGATCGTTAAAATGAGGCTCACATAAATTCTACGTTTGCCGTGTCGAGTCTACTGTAACATAGGTTACACAAGGAATTAGGCCTTATATAATAGCGTTGACACAGCTAAGGTTACAACTCACTTTCTTCGAAGTTTCGAAGAAAGTGAGGTACCACTTCGAACCAATATTAAATCTCCGATCGCACCCTCTTCAAGTAGCATATGTGCTTCAACCCGTAATCATTATTGACACACAGTTGATCCTGATTACGCGAGGCACATAAGGGTTGTATACACACCCCTTGATCAATACTATTTAACGTACGTTTGTCTATGAAGGAATACTTGATGTCACTTGATGTTTAAGTACTATGTCGTATCGTCCGTTGGGAGCGCATCAAAGCGGTTAGATAAACACGGATAAGCTTAATTAATGCAACGGAGACTTGGGCGCTTTGCAGGATTAAGGCGGATATTGCTTGGCTTGGCTTCGGGTGATGCGCACGAGTGAGATTCGGGAATTAGAGCGAGAGGGAATGTGTTTTGTGGTCTATTTTTATTGAGAAGTTTTGTTGTAAGTTACACAGCTATGTTGCACTTCTTAAGTAGTGCGATCAAAACTACTACACGCAAATAGCTTACTACTTAAGGATATTTAATCTAATGATCACTAGTTAATACATAATATATATAACACGAAGAAGATACACAATTATATGCAGCAGAAACTGTGTGCTAGATTAACATAGCCTGTAACTATACTAAGTCATACATTTTCCGACAAGTACAAAAAAAATCTATGTGAAGGGGAGCCTTTGCAAACATTCAAACAATACGCGTTTATGGATACATGGCACAACACAATTAAGGTGATTGGCAAATTATGGACTTTGAGAATCACCTTAAGTGTGTTGTTGCGTGTAGAAATTGAACCTTCATCAAGGAGGTTCTGGCACTACATTAATCACTACACCATACGTTCAGCCGTTGATGAAACGTATTGGCGATCGTTCCTATTAAAAATATATTATAATTACATTTGCAAAATATGTTCTTGAAATAACATTGCAAGTCTACACCCAAGATTTTTAGCAAAATTAAAAAGTACTAAAAATGTAGGAAGTGGACTTGCAATTATTAAGACGATCTCTTTTTACTGCCGATTTACGAGGCTATTTCTATTCATTCCCTGAGACGATTATCTAAATCCTACGCCAACAAAATGAAATATTGAACAAGCACTCAGATTTAATACTCTATTGTACGCTTATTGTGAAGTAATCCACTCTCTATGCATATTGTATCCCTGCATACGTTACAAAACGTTCAAAAGCAATAACTGCTCGAACCATTTTCACACCCAAAATACCGTCGATAGTTGAACAATGAAATCTCTATAACATGCCGTGGACGATCGGTCCTTTCACGGGACGTTAACTGGATTGATGTCTAGTGTATGTCATTGTCTGAACCCTTCTAACTACAGCTGTTCTGCTAGTTTCATAGATGTGGAATTGACATGGTTTTATTTGGGAACTATTTTGTGTATAAAGTATGCGTTGGGTAGTATGGTGTAGCTAGGTACTATGACAGTCTTTTGTGGGACTAAGGCCTCTGCTAATTGATTTTTAATCAACAGGAGGATTAGACCTACTTTACAACGATGACCAGACTAGTTGGTATTAAGTTTAATGTCGTGTTTGCCATCGTTTCGTGAAAATACTAAGTATTAGCTTCGTGCATGTTCTTTAGCCGTTTCTTACGGAATGAAGTGGGGTACCTACTAACACTTTGTATTTTTATTCTGTCATGTACGAGAATAGTATGAATGAAAAAGAAAGGAGAGACTGAGGAATTTAAAGTTAAGTTATACGTCTTGCATAGTTCAATACAATGGATACTATATTTTGAACTAATGGAAATATAAGGAAACTGACATATATACTTATCGGAATGATCATGATGAGTACGATCATGAGGACGTTAATTGACTACGAAACGGAAGTGTAAAGATGGCGCGCTTCGACAGAGTCTAGTGTGACGTTCGCTACAGTTGAAGAAAGGGGATGACGGTTGACGTTCAAGGGAGCAACGACAACTACTACTTCTCTTGGAGACTCCGAGCGGACAACAAGTACCTAGAAACTGTCACTCGTTTCGTGTTCAGTAATACAAAATAGTTATAGTCAGTTTTGTTAAATTTGAGTTGGTGTGAACTTATAACAAACTGTGATGTGAAGTGTTGATACCGGCCAAGAATCAAGCAATCCGCCGACATCGGAAGTGGAATAATGGACCAGCGCGACCACAAGGCGCGAGCGAAGGCGACTGCTAACGCCGCTATGTTGGTGGATTGACTGAATTTGCAACTGCAACCGTGGTGAGCGTATTTTGTCTGGTTTTTTAATTGGTATTGCTAATTTTATTTAGTGGCGGTAGAAGTAAAACATTACGCGTTTAACCTTGGAAATGTCATAATCGTTGTGGTGATAATATATCGCCATCACTTCGTACCGAGTGTTGTAGGTTCGATTCCTGCACGAGACACTGAGTTGTGGAACCGTTTGACTTTTACGGTGTCGTGGTTTTCATGGCATGATCTCACGAATAATCTTCTTTTTAATAGCTTAAAGAAGAAAGACAAAAAAAATGTGGGTAGTAACGATTTAATTGCGACCTTTGCCGTATTTTAAGTTAGCGTGAGGTTGTCTGACTACCACAGTGATCTAGCTATAGCATAGATAGCGAACGGAAGTTTTAAGTAATCGCTTTCTTTTTAACTGGCGTATCAAACGCCAGTTAAAAAGAAAGCGATTATTTTATTTCTTCATGCGAGGGTGGCTCGCACTCACAAACCTTGTGATCATATTATGCTTGCTTGCAAATAGATTATCTTTTCTCGGTCTTACTTTATGGACTGTAATAGTAACGAGAGTGAGCGTACAGGCCGACTTGCATTATTCCAAGCAAGTGCGTTTGAGTAAAACGTGCTAGTTATTGTTCTAGTACAGTTGTAATATTGGTTTTAGAACTAACACCCAGCTTTGGTTGGTTTTCTGCTAAATCTAGAACAATAACTCCGATCTAGACTGTCCTTTGCAGGGCAGCGGCGCTAAAGTTGGTAAACTAATCGAATCGTACATACTAAGTTCATAGTGTAAGACTGTGCGGAGCTATTGCTTTTGACTGTGCTGATTTTATGTAGAACAGCTTGTAGCTTTTATTTCTTAAATAGACGTGTGAACTGCAGTGCTGTCTAGACGAGTGCATGTTGTGTGTAAGTGTTGGAATATTATTATTTATTTTAAGTACTTAAAGAGATTCACTAGAAAGGTGACAATAGCTACTTCTTGTCGTATATCGTGTATCAAAATTTTATCTGCTACAGTCATATATAGCTAAGTACTTAAAGCAATTCTCCTTTGTTATAAATTAGATACTCCACCATAGCGGTGGAGAATCTAATTTATTCCGCCGCTCAGATAAATACCAGCGTGCTAATAATATTGTATATTATCTTCTCTTGTGTTCGCTTTCCTAATAAACATCTTGTCTTGAATCAATATTTGTCGACACACCCATCTGTGACACGCAATAATGAGAATTGATCACAGAACATATAGTATGATTTTGATCAACACCTTATTGATCAGCCCATTTATTTATCAAACCTGTCGATTTATCAACTAACTGATCCAACTTGACTATTGTTGACATAAATTACTCGTATTGAATTCTTGTTTAGGTGATGTTATTGAATTAATTTTTAGAGTGTTTAACCTTTGGGACGTCTATCCAAGCGGATTACAGTACGATAATATGGAGGTCTACTAATGGTGATAATTCTGAGATATTTCTCACTGTAACGTGTAATTTTATTTTGTAATAGAGTATCAAGATTTCAGTCAATTAATTTATTTTTATGCAATAGGTACTAAACATGCCGACGCGGCGGATTGCCTGATGGCCAGCGACTACCATCGCTCATGGACACAAGCGATAACAAAGGGGTCACGAGTGCGTTGCCGCCCATTGGGATGGGAAAAGTAGTATAAAAGGAGGAGAGTTATGAGGTGGAAAAAGTGATGTGGTCTCTGGCGTTCTATGATACCTGCAGGTTACTAATGATGTTACAACGTTGCAGGTTCCGTATGTGTCGTGCTGATTCTTTAATAAAAAAGATTAAGTGCATAAAAAATCGTCATCGTCATCATCATATCGGCCGAAAAACGTCCACTGCTGGACGTAGGCCTCCCCCAAGGTTCTCCAACTTAGACCCATCCTGAGCCACGCGAATCCATCCGCTGCCCGCAATCCCAACAAGTCAGGCACGAGGCCAACAAAAAATTGTATAACTATGAAAAACATACTCAGGTTCACCTGATAATTTCAGGTGAAACTGAAAATAGAGAGAACTTACAACGAGGTATGTTTCCTGGTAAGTTTAATTTGTGTATTTTCTAGTTGCGAGTAAATAGACACCCTGTAATTACTTGCATTTTGGGCTTAATCTCTCCGATGCGATGAGATATGAGAAGCGTATACGCAGTGATCTATGGGAGGCTGGTGATGATGAAGATGACAATATGAGATTTCGGTCAAATGTTAAAGCAATGGTAAAAATTCTTATGATTTAATACACCCTATTTTTAATATGTCAAATTACCACACAATATGCGTATTTCGCGCCAAAGTTTATCAAACAAAACCAATAGCATACCACGAAATAAGTAGCATTTAGTTCTAGTTATTGAAATATCATCTTCATTAGTAGTTTCTCGGTATCACAACCGCCAATAGGTACTTCATTGTAAACCGTTCACGTATCCAATTCAGCCAAATTATCTATCCAATTGTGACTAGTTTGGTTTTGGTTTATTTATTAGGAAGTAGCTCAAACAGAAGATACTGGCAGTTTGAATCATACATATACGATTGCAGGATAAATCGACGTTGTTTTTAATTTCGGATAACGTCAAATACCAACAAAGGAATTAATCCTACTACGAGGGGATTATACAAACATTCAACTAACGGTCACAAAAAACATCCATATTTAAAATAACAGTTCGTTGATCACAAAGCATTTTTATGTATTACTAGCTTTCGCCCGCGGCTTCGCCCGCATGAAATTTTAATAAAGAGTAGCCTTTGTACTTCCCCAGGCTTCAGACTATCCATATCAAATTTCATCACAAACGGATCTGCACATTAGCCGTGTAGCATACATATAAACAGATAATACTTAAAATTAAGGAATGATTACGTTAGAGGTAGTATGAAAGTGGCGCCCATTGATGAAAAGGTAAAAGGGAGTCGACTGACCTGGTATGGACATGTTATGCGGAGAGATGATATGTATGTAGTTAAAACAGTGATGAATATGCATGTAGAAGGACGAAAAGGGAGAGGATGGCCAAGGAAAAGATGGATGGACTGTGTAAGGATGGATATGAAAAAGAAAGGGGTAAACGATCGGATGACTGACAGAGAATTATTGAAGCGAAGGACATACTGCGCCGACCCCAAATAAATTGGGACCAGGGCAAGACAATGATGAGCCGGCAAACTTCAGGTAAAGATTAGTATGTAAGTATATTATTAAAGTTATTGAAGAGCTTACATACCTACTGAAGAGAATAGCAGCAAAAATAAAAACTGAAAACATTACCGCAAAGTACATAATCAGACCGCCTCCTCCACCCCGCTGCGCTTAAGCGCGCCAACTCATAGTAAGCGCTTTTAATAACGCTGCGCATAGGTCAATTATATCGTGATAACTTTTAAACTATTCAACCAAACTACTTACTGTAAAAGACAACGTTCATCTACATTAAATACTGAAGACAATATATTTATCAATGTTGAAAACAATTTGATAACTACTCTAGAATGAGCATTGTAAAAAAGTATCAAATTTAATTATTTTTACGGACCACTTTTTAGTATATATTGGCTTCTACATAAAAGTTAGGTATATGCTGCAGCGGACTTTTATTTAGAACTTTTTAAGAAAAAAAATATCACCTTACATTATCTTCATGTAACTTCAACGGTCTAAATCGAAGATAGGTTTCAGAGCTCAGGATTTTTACTGACTTAATTGATAATTTTCCTTATATTATGGCAACATTACTTTAAATCTTTATAAATTTTAGCCTATGTGTTATTCTGATGTATAAACTATATTACTGTAAAGTTTCATCCAAATCCGTTCAGTAGTTGTTGCGTGAAAGAGTAACAAACATCCATACATATATTTTCACAAACTTTCGCATTTATAATATTAGTAGGAAGTAGGGATAGTAGGGATATCATTAGAGACTTTCTTTATACACAACATTATCTAAATGTTTTACCACCTTCATACAGAACATGTAAATTATTTTTACCGCTTACTCGTGAACATGCCACATATAACTGACCATGTGAAAAACAACATGTTCGGGGGTCGATTCCAGCTGTTTCAAGTCTGTCCCTGCGATTTATTTAGAAAATACACACAGGGCTACAAATATCCAGTCCTGCCGAAAGTAAGATAGCCCCGTTGAGTAACTCAAGAGGTATCTGAATTCAGGCCTCAGTCTCCCACCCACGGATTCCCACGTACGTGAGATGTGGGAATTTGGGAATAATAAGACACCTGTATAAGTACAGAACACGAACGAACGAAAGAAATCAAAGAAACACATCCACACTCATTATACAAAAGAAACGACTAAGACACCAATCCGACGAAAACGAAAGAAAATTAACCAAGAACCTCATCAATCCACGGAGAATCTTAACACCGCCATTCAGAAAACTCCATCTATGTTTACTTAAACAAACCGACCGAGATAGAAAATAATATGGACTAATCGACAATTTACTGAAAAAAGGATCTATAGTCATTGTTTTTAAGATTTAAAATAAAATGAAACGATTATATACATATATACATACATAGACTCACGCCTGTTTCCCCGAAGGGGTAGGCAGAGGCATATTAAACGCCCACTTTTCGCCAGTGTTTTGATCCCACGTAATAGGTGGCGAGCCTATTGCCACTTAACGGGATATTTTGTTTTTGCTTATTATGTTTATATATAACTATTATATAAACATAATAATTTGAAATATATGAGATTTACCGTTTAAATTAAGAGGACATTGTAATAAATTTTGACACAGAGACTTTTTGTTTATGAAAGTACCGAATATTTTACTCTATTATTTTTTTAATAACAGATAATTATTGTCTTTTTTGCAAGAAACATTTATTTTGCCAGAAAATTATTTGAAAATAGTGACATCTATCGGTCGGAAGGATGACTATAAATATATTCGGTATCAGTAATTTATTTATCGAAAATACGTAAAAATATACTGACGAAATAAAGAATCGCCTCCTTTTTTAATGTCGGCTAAATAGCCATAAAACACTTTGAAGGTACCTATTTAGACTAACTATACTTTTAGTAACAAACTTATAATGATTATAGATGGCACCACATATATAACCAGTTTTGGATGATCCCTGTTTTGTTTGGGACTACGTACAAAGGAGAGGTCAAGCTGTACACCGAAAACCACTCAACCGATTGTGATGTAACATATACTATTTTATAGGTTTGAGTGTACTTTGTACATGAGTGTAAGTTTTATTGAAATCAATTTCGCAATTTTAGAGATCTTTAGCAACATAGGGAAAGACGTCGGACAGACAGACAGACATAAATTCTAAAAATGATCAAGTATTGCTTTTTAGCATTTTCCTGGATTTTTTAGCTAATTTTCGTCAAAATATCTTTGATGTACAGACTTTCTCACCTCTACAGTTTTATTATAGTATAGATTATACTTGAACCAATAAACATATATTAAGTACCAGAAGTATTTTCATAATTTGTAGTAAACATTCATTGAAAAAATATCTAAGTTTAGTTAGTTATTCTAGTCTCGTACAGTCTTTGTTATAATTATATACAATTTATGAGAGTTTTGATCGAATATACTAAACCAACGCCTTCTACAAGTCATATATATTATTAACATGTAAATGAAGCTCACTTTTCATTCAATTTATTTAATATAATTCCCTAACGCTAACTTTTTTGGCTGTAGTGACAGCACTATTCATTATGGTTGGTCTATATAATTGCTGTGCACTCTGGATTTGTCGGATTATATTAATGGAGGATCTTTAAAACAAATATTTTATTATAATAACTTTGTTGTACATAAAACGTTATAAGCAAATAGCTTTTAATGTTGTTTTGTAATAAGTATTTTGTTAAAATGAAACAAACAGCTCATATGTGTTGCTCTGTAAAATAGGAAACAACTCGTTTAGGTGTAGAAGAAGATATCCAAAAGATTCAGATATTTCGGTTATTTTTAGATGACTCTTGTCAGGATTGGTACAATTCAATGCTTATAAAATATACAATTAACTCTGAATGGTGTATGTGGAAAAAAAGTTTTTGTGAAACCTATGTGAACAAGGGCTGGACGCCAATAAGGTATGCAATTTTATTTAAATACAGGCTCATTACTGGAATATGCTCTAAAGAAAGAGAGGCTCTTATTAGAAATAAACCGATTAAGGGATAAACCTACTATAATTGATTTAATTGTAACTGGGCTACCCAATTTTATAGCAGATGAAATTGATAGAAATAAATTAAAAGAGACTGAGGATTTGTTTAGTAGTATTCGTGGCTTAGAACATTAATACAAACCATGCAGTATGTGTGAAAAGAAAAGAAAGGAACCCGGTATCATCCAGAATCCGCATGTTGGTTCAAAAATAAGGATAGCGCACACTTTAAGAAGGAGCAAATTGGAAGTGTTAATAACTTTGAATTAGAAATGAGTTTAAATGAAATAGATCCAAAAAACTAATAATTCCACCATTAATCAAAATTAAGTTAATAATAAATGATTCAATGGAAACATTGGCGGTTTATGATTCAGGATCAAATGTTAGTTTAATTAATTCTAGACTATTATCCTTAAAAAAAGACACAAACAACAATAACAATAGTCAAGCAAATTTAAAAACGATTAATTGTGTAAAAAAGTCTAAAATAAAAAAAAATAATAAAAATTAAAATGGTTTATTTCGTTACCACTTTTACAATATTTTTATTCTGTGGCCAGAGCCACACAGGAAGCATATAGTAAAGTTTGTGTTGGGTGGTTTGTGTTGGGTCTGCTCTTCCCTGGGTTCACAATTTACTAGGTAACTAATTATTTTACATTTTTTAAGAGTAAAGAAAATAAAAGTTAAAGTTAAGAGTGTGAGTGTATGTGTGGGTATGTGTGCGTGCGTGTGTGTGTGTGTGTGTGTGTCTGTGTGTGTGTGTGTGTGTGTGTGTGTGTGTGTGTGTGTGTGTGTGTGAGAGAGAGTGTGTGTGTATCTGTGCGTGTGTGTATGTGTGTGTGAGTGACTTTGTGATGGTTTGAACATAATATTATTCTCCATTTCACCAATAAATTTTGTTACCTCTAGCCCTACGATGTGCTATCTTGGGATCGGTAAGTACCACTAGGGGACGGGTAAGTACCACTAGGGGATCGGTAAGTACCACTAAAAGATCTAACATGCATTATCTATAGTTCATATTTAAATAGTAGTTTCTCTACAGCACAGTAGTCAAGCGTCTCAAGTCCTTGGACAATTGTTTTCTTACAATCACGGAGTTGAAGATTGTATATAGTAAGTTTGTCATGAAGTTTGTTGTTATAAAGGTAGGCAGAGTGGGCTTGAAATTGACGTCTGGCAAAAAGAGTTCTACAGGGAAGTGTAGGAGCCACTTTACATTTTCTTCTACCTGTTTGAGCCAATGCAATGTAAATCTGCGCTAAGAGGTCTTGGGAAGTGACATGTCTTAAGTTTTTAAAGATCCATATGAGTTTACGGATCCTTTCATTTAAAGTTTCGATTTGAGGGTGCCAAGATAGACGGTGGTCCATAATTACTCCAAGGTATTTGGTGGATTTTACATAAGTTATCTCTTCGCACCCACATTGCGTAGTATTTGTGAGGTCACAAGTATGAATTCTTAATATCAAGTTTGGGGGGGGGAGTGTACGCTTATTTATAGCAAAGCAAATATAATTTGTTTTGGCAATATTTTATGTGAGAAGGGCGGATTTGAGCCAGCTTGCAAACTTGTGAAGACAGAGCTCGGCAGCTTCAATAACGGAGTTCCAAGAACTACCATTAAATACAATGGCTGTGTCATCCGCGTATGAGAATACTTGCCCTCTCTCAATCTTAAGATCAGTTAGTTCGTTGAGGTATATCAGAAATAATGTGGGGCCTAAGACGCTACCCTGGAGCACACCGTAATCAATTTTAGCGTCAGAGCTAGTGAAGCTGTCAATTTTTACTCTTTGGGTCCGGTCATTCAGGTAATCAGTTAAGAGTTTAAGTGGCATACCCCTGCCGAATGCCGATATACTCAATCTTTTTTACTAGCGTGTGAATTGAAACACTGTCGAAGGCCTTTTTAAGATCTAAGAAGACTGTCAGACACTTTTCACCCCGGTCTAAGTACTAAGTTACTAAGGACGATAATTCAGAGATGGCGTCTTCTGTAAATTTTGCTTTTCTAAAACCAAATTGGGAGTTGGATTGTATATTAATTTTTTCAAGATAAGTAATAAGGCGAGTGTTAATTAATCTTTCAATAACTTTAGATATAACTGACAAGACTGAAATAGGTCGATAATTGTTAATATCCCTTTTATCCCCACCTTTATAGACAGGTGTAATGATAGATTTTTTGAGCAAAGTCGGAAATATACCTTTACGGAAGCAGAGGTTGGCAAGATGGCTTATGATGGGAACAACGAGGAGTTTAACCATTTTATAAATTTAGTCAGAAATTGTAATTTTTTCTCAACATTAGACATTAATTCTGCATTCTGGTCTATTCCTTTAAAGATTGAAGATAGGAAGAAGACAGCATTTGTTACTCAAGCAAATCATTTTCAATGGACTTGTTTACCATTTGGTTTAAAAACTTCACCTGCAATTTTTCAAAGAATATTATCTAGCATTATTAGGAAACACAAATTGTAAAAATTTGCAATTTGTGTTTCTTTTATTTCTATATCCTTGTAAATTTCAATGATGACATTTTAGTATTTTCGTAGACATTCACTGAACATATTAAACACTTATTATTGTTATTAGATGCAATATCAAAGGAAGGATTTTGATTAAAATTCTCTAAATGTAATTTTGCACAGGATTCCGTAAAATATTTAGGTCATAATATAATAAGAAATAATACAGTTACTCCACTAAAAGATAATTTGATTGCTATAAAAGATTTTCCTGTCCCAAAAACAAAAAAAAAAACAATTTTAATGGTAAATTTAAACCAAATGTGTCAATCATATTAGATTCTTTACACAATTTGTTAAGAAAAGATCAGACATTTAATTGGTCAGAAAAATGTCAAGAATCTTTTGATAAAATCAAGAAAATGCTTTGTTCACAACCTATATTGGAAATTTTTGATCCGGATCTACCGATACATATTTATACAGACGCGAGTATACAAGTGCCCATTTTGAAACAACCACAAGAAAATGGAGAAGAAAAGCCATGTGCATATTTTTCGAGAAAATTAAATGAGAGTCAAAAACGAAAAAAGGCTATTTATTTGGAATGTTTAGCAATAAAAGAGGCGGTAAAATATTGGCAACATTGGCTCATAGGAAAAGAATTTAAAGTGTTTTCAGATCATAAACCACTAGAAAAACTAAATATTAAAGCAAGAACAGACGAGGAACGAGGTGACCTCACATATTACTTATCACAATTTAATTTTAAGGTTATATATTCACCAGGAAAAGACAATTTAGTGGCAGACAGTTTTAGTAGAAATCCGGTATTAGAATCACATGTAGGTCAGGAAGAAATATTAAAAGTAGTAAATTTTATTAAATTGGAAGACATTGTAAATGATCAAGAAAAAAATAAAGACATAAAACTGAATAAAAATAAACTATTACTTAAAGATAATATATATTTCAAAAAAGTAGGAAAAAAGGAAGAAAATCGTACTTACTGAGGAGTTTACTATACAGGGTGTCTCAAGACCCATCACCAAGCCGGAGCCTACTCGTTGTGGACATTATGCCAAATCATAGTAACCAAAAATTTAATAAAAAATATTCACTATAAATATTGCCATATAGGAATAAAACAAACAGAAAATAAAATCAAACCATTCTATACAGCAAAAAAATTATTACATAATGTAAAAAGAATCTGTGATACTTGTCAAATATGCATAAAAAATAAATCTAGAACAAAATTGAAATACGGTTTGATGTCTCATCTGGGTCCGGCTACTTACCCTTTCGAAATAGTCTCTATAGACACCATTGGTCGATTTGGTGGCTCTCGTTCAACAAAAACATATCTGCATTTATTGGTAGACCATTTCACCAGGTATGCTCATATTTTAACATCAAAAACCCAAAATGCAAATGATTTCATAAAACTTATAAAAAAAGTTATTCCAGAAAATAACATTGGAATGATTCTATCTGATCAGTACCCAGGCATAAATTCAAAGGAATTCAAAAGTTTAAAAAAAACAGAGAACATACCTATTATATTCACCGCGGTTAATGCACCATCTTCAAATGGCTTAAACGAACGATTAAATCAGACATAAGTTAATAAAATATGATGTAAAATTAATGAAAATAATAATAATAAACTATCAAGGACAACTATTGCTCATGAATCACGAATAGATATAATGAAACTGAACACTCAGTCACAGGATTTTCTCCTACTTATTTAATGGAAGGAAAAATAAATAATATCATACCTGACGAGTTAAAAAAATATTTGACACAAAATGATTTATTAGAAGATGGGAGAATAGCCTTGGAACGAACTTTAAAATCACACAATTTTATAAAAATCAATTTGACAAAAACAGAAAATTTATTCAATTTAAAGTGGGAGATTCAGTTTATGTGGGAAATGGGAATCAGCTAAATAGGAAAAAACTTGATGAATTAAAAATTGGTCCATATACAATCGTAGAAAAAATATCTAACTCGATTTATAGGATTAATACAGGATACAAAAAACTTGAATCAAACTTGTTTCACATTACTAAGCTCATTCCAGTCTCTGAAGATTTTTGATTCTCTTTTGATTTGATTCTCTAAAAAGAGGGGGGGGGGATGGAGATGTAAATGAAGCTCACTCTTCATTCAATTTATTTAACATAATTCCCTAACGCTAACCTTTTTGGCTATAATGACAGCACTATTCATTATGGTCGGTCTATATAATTGCTGTGCACTCTGGATTTGTCGGATTATATTAATGGAGGATCTTTAAAACAAATATTTTATTATAATAACTTTGTTGTACATAAAACGTTATAAGCAAATAGCTTTTAATGTTGTTTCATATTTTACAGAGCAACACATATGAGCTGTTTGTTTCATTTTAACAAAATACTTATTACAAACATATTAGGATTAGTAATCACTCCAGTCATTTAATTTTCAAAAACTGATAAAACGCAAACACGTTCCACAAACAACAAACAACTACCATACCATTAAACAGAGTACAGTTACCAATAAATTAATAGCTCGCACACAAAATACCAATTAAAAAATAAATTTTATCGACATAAATCAAGATAAGCCCTTCGGATGATTGCGTTAAATCGTCGAAAATTTTGCAATAGCTAAACTTTTCAAGTGGCGTACGTGACATGAAAACAAAATGGGAGAAGGGTTAACGACTATTGTTTTTACGAATGCCGGCAGTATATCACCCATGGACACTATTCCGAACACGGAAAACTTACCTGAAAATCAAATGTAATCGATATTTTTGTGGCCTTGTTTATTGAATAGGGTTTTTATTTTTGGTATTTGTTGTAGTTTATGTACGTTTTGTTTAAGATTGTGACATTCATCCTTTTTTCTTCTTCCTATGTTTATCCCTCTACTTACTTTGCTTAAGCTGGTTATAATTTTCGTTTCCATAATATCAACATATAATTATGTAGATTTAAATAAAGCAAAGATAATTACATATTTTCTGCCATCTAGAATAAAAACAATATATCTCTGGCTTCATTCATTTTCATATCATCATAATCAAGGTCTTATAACTTAATTAAGATCTAATAACTTAACCTTTATCCAGTACGTCAGTATTAAAAAACATTTATCCCTATTGAGAGCCTCTTTATCTTTTGCTTTTTGGTATAATTATTAGCAATTCTCCTCCACTCAAAAATCTTAGTTCGTCTTTCTCAATTCCTGTTAATCAAGTATACAATAAGGAATTTATGTTTGGTAACTGAGCCCTAGAATACAATAAATATAATTGCATATTTAATTTCTGTATAATTTATAATGAACATCACATACCTAATACTTGTTAAGCTGCTTACATCGAACAAAAGTAAAGTTTTTTTGTTGTTTGCGTAAAATTTAACACTGAACAATAAAAAAACGCCTATGTCACTCTTCAACTCTTCAACCATGTCTTTAGAAGTAGATCGGAGAAGTCTAGGTAGGTACAGAATAAATAGGTATTCATATTTATGTAACGGATCAATAACGTGTAATTATCTAATACTAATATAAAAAACTTAAGAGTTTACTTCAACCCGCAAATCTCAGGAATACAGTTCTGAATCGATTTTTTTAAAAATTAGCGGGTCGCGGAGAGACCGATCACGCTCGGTGCAAGACGAGCGAAACGTCGGGAAAAATTGGTATCTATACCTTAAACTAATTAATTGTACGCGATTAAGACCCGCAAATTTATTTTGTATGATGAATACTGGTCTGACTTGAAAAATTATTTCAGTGTTAGATAGCCCATTTATCGAGGAAGGCTATAGGCTATATAATACCATGTTATGAGCCACGGAGGTGGAGCGGTAGCCTTAAATAACGCGGGTATAACTGCGGGCTCATCTAGTTTGAAAATGATGAAATACCCTATATTAATTTCCCCGACGTTTTTTGTTATGGGTTATGGGTTACACCAGCCGTGGTCATCTCCTGACACTTAGAAATATGTTTACAAGTCGTAAAAGGTTTAATATATCGCCATCATAGCATAATTATTGTTCGTTTCTTTGACAACACATGTGCTGCATTTGCAAAAAGTTGTATCTCGTGTAAACTGACATATTTTGTACTAAGTAATAGTATCTCTTCTTAATTATATTCGAATAAGCTTCCTTTAACTTCACTTGTAACTTTACTACGACTTGAGCACAATTAAGCGAGATATTGGCCTAATGACGATCGGACACGGAATTTTAGCCTCACACCAAACTACAGCTGTCTAACAAAACGTCAATATCGGACATAATATATAACAAAGTCTTGAGTACATCACAAAAAACTATATTGGGACCAAAAAGCTTATTCATAGACAAATGGTATAATAACATCAGGTGATTCGAAACGGTTAATGTTTAAAAAAAAATGTAAACTTCGATTGAAGTCTACGCAATGCGTATACGATTTTAGTATCTTTACTTATATAATTTTGATGTATAATTTTATTGGTTGACAAAGTCGAAAGGAAACATATATTATATATGAGACCGATTTTGATAGGCAGCCCATCCGGAACTTTCTGCTACAAGCCAATTTTCACCAGATACCAACATAAAACAGTACTCGAAACCGTTCCATTTACGATATTGGAACAACCAAAAACAAACAAGAAGCAAATTACAGGACATTTCTTCCCCTTAAATGCCTTAATCCCCAATACAATATTCAGGATGTTGTCGTGTCTACGGTCAACACTAAGTGCTGTGTGCTCAGATTACATTACCATCTTTGTCGCCACGTAAAGGACATTCTCGTATTTCTAATTAAGCTTAGTACGACGGTTTTGGCAAGATTATTGAACTGGGTTTTTGGAAAAATTATACTCGATCTTTATTGGTAATGATGCTGATAGAGACACAGAAAAAAAATACTTGAAAATATCAATGAAGTTAAATCAAATGTAGATTTTTGAGCCTAGTACTATACTTAGATCCCCCCTGTAGGATCTCCAGCTTATCGTGAGGGGAGGGCTCAGTAACCGTGGTTTAGGCAACCGAGGTGAAGCTAACAGAGATCCCGGGAGTGGTCGCTCTGCGTGGGCCTGGAGGGGCCTGCGCAGGACGCGTCACAAGGTGCGGGTGCGGGGGACAGTTCTGTCTGTCCCTCGCAGTCGGGTGCGGTCGCGGGAGGAGAGGCGTGTCGTTGTTGCGTTGGCGCGTGCCCTATTAGCCGTGACAATATGGGGGCGCACCATTGTTGCATTGCGGTGGGGCCGCAGAGGAAGAAGAGATGCAGTGTTGCCGGGTTTCCTTCCTCCCTATCCTCTGCGGCCGTTGGGTGTTTTGGTGGCGGAGCCCAACACCTTCCCTCCGCCGCCAAAGAGGTTGTGGCCTTCGGACTATCCGCCGGGGTGTCAGGGTAGAATGCTAACGCAACCCCCGGCGCCCCCAAAATGGAGTTTGAAGTATGCGCTGTTGTTTTAGTGGGTATAACCTTACACACCAACCATTAAGTCTTACATACGTGCGTAAATGCATTTCCACAGCAAAGAAAATAAAATTTAAAAAAGCAAGCCAAGGGGTACATACATCTAAGTAAAGTACTTAGATGTATGTACCCCCTGGCTTACTTGCTTATGGGATCTCCACGTTGTTGTGGTGGGGGGGGGGCTCAGTAACCGTGGTTAGGGCACCCACGGTGAAGCTAAGCGAGATCTCGGGAGTGGACGATTTGAATTTGAAATAGAAGAGCCACATACAGTTTTTTTTTTATTAGCCTGATAATGTGTCCCACTGCTGGGCAAAGGCCTCTCCCTTTGATCGTCATGCATCCCTGTCCTGTGCTATGTCCAGTCAGTTGCTGTCAAATGTAACCAGGTCGTCCCGCCATCTGCGTTTTGGTCTGCCGCGTTTTCGTCGACTATCATCATACAGTCATACTCATAAGAAAGAAATAGTTAGCTAGATTTTTTTATACAGAATAACTACGTACGTTCGTATATCTATAGCTACGACTTGGTTTGAATTCTTTCAATTGCTAGTGATTTAGGCTTTACACCAACTGACGGCAGGATATATTTTTTTTAATGCGTGCAGAGGCTTTTTATATGTTTTGGCATTAATATAAAATTTATTAAATTTACTTATCACTATCATATAAGTCATACGTCGTATTATTAAGTAGTGTTCTACTTTGTTCCATGTCAAGAAGTACCATCAGTGTGAAGACCTCATTCTTATCGGTTACTAATATTTTTACTTTTAACAGAAGGTTTAGTCTAGCGGAGTCCAACAGACGGCCGTGCAGAGTGCATCGGATTCAAATCCACGACGCACATCACAGACTTTTCAGAATTAAAATTCAATCAAATCAAGCTAGGCTAGTAAGTTGACCTTGGATTGCAACTGGGACAACTGCCACATACAACATACTTTATAATTATTGTACCTGCTTCGTGCTATTTCAAGTATTTGACTCTGCGTTAATCTTTATTACCGTATTTTTATGCCACATAGGGATTGAACTCTGCAAAATTGAGCCGAGAATACAAAAAATAACAGAACAATATTGTCCATATTCACTTCCTTGAAACACGAACACAACACTTGCAGACAGTGTAAACAAAATATTCATAGAATAAACATCTAAGTTATCACCGAGCAAAATAACAAAATACACCCGTTTTTAAACTAGTGTGAGATGGTTGGCAGACAATAGTCGACGATATCTCGTCCCTTAGCGACGCTTTTCGAGAGCACCACTTCCATTACGCGTTCAGCTAGCATTGATGTATTACCTACTCCTATATATCAATTATTCTAGTATGCTCTCATAGAATTTCACGAGGAGGAGTTGGTGAAATATGTACACAAAGATTTAGTATGATGTGCTATAATTTAACCTTCGATAAACTTGAAAGCTTGGCATCAAACCCTGTACTAATACGTCTGGCCTGTGTAGTATAGTAGGCCAAATCGTTATATTGCCTTAGTGCTACTGTGAAGCAAATTAAGAGAGGTTGAAGTCCGGTAGTGGACTGTGTGTAAAGATAATAAACTTGTGGGCTACAAATTACCAGTAAATTTATTTATATAGTGGCAGTAAGTCAGACATGCAATGGGAATTATATTGTACTCAGTATTTCAGTCGTATATCCAACAGTTGGTACTCTCGTTAACGACACAACCCCACAGCCATGCCACCGTTAAAAATCCATAAATATAAGCTATAACTCCACTGTTAAATAATAATGCATAAAATAAAACCTTTAAAAGTCTATTAAAAAGCATTTCAATTTGCAGAATGTGTTCTTAAAACAAATTACATCCATTTGTATAATGACTTTCAGCCGTCCTTAAATTGACATTCAATTATTATAAAGTTCTAAGTGTAATGTAACTCGATTCTTTTTGCTTCATTCACTTTTCATTGTCATTTGTTATAGCTAAAACATGCCTTGGCGAGGAGTTAATTGCCAGCCAATTAATTGAATGAGTTTTGAACCCTAACTCAGCATTTTGTACTTGTGATCTTTTACTCGGTTTATTTATTTAAATGGTGTTAATTGCTCAACTAAAAGTATCATTAGTAACACAAATTCTAGTTAATTTAAATTGGGATTCAAACGACCCACCGACGGATCGAGGGATCCTAAAAATAGCTTTAATACGATTTGTCCACTTTTACAACAACTTGAAAGCGTTCGCATAAAATTATGCAAAAAATTCAGGGTTAATTTTATTCACACCTGTCATGAAACGCACGCGACTCAATGAACTCAAAATGCGAATATCAAGAATCGTAATCGTAAAATTGTTGGTGTACTTTACCATCTGATACTTTATGGAGCAACATTAACATTGCCACATAAAACGTCTAATTCAATAAATAGACCAATTCTCGAGGCGCATCTTTCGCAAGAACACTTGATTTTATTGCTACACAGCAGTTAAACCATTTTCACGGTTGGCATCATCGTATCTAACAGAAGTAAATTCAGTGTGTGAACTAAGAATACGGGGACGTTTGCACACTAGTGTAGAATTGTCATAACTTTCACAGACACATGGATAGTAAATACGAGGTGTTGATTCAATGTGTGTATTGTATTCGTCGTTGCTATTTGCTAGTGCGTTTGGTTGTGTGGTTTCAGTATGGTTAGGATAATGTTTGTCACGGACGCCAGGCACTGGACTATCGTATTCTGTAGCCAACGAGTTGTCCCATGCTACTAAAAATATTAAATGGTGCTTCTTTAATAGTTTTGGGCAATTTATTATATGTAACAGATGCCATGTGAAAGATGCTTTTCTGCATTAATGCAGTGTTAGTTTTACGCACACAAAGCCTATGTACGTCTCGTTGTCGTCTATTATATAGGTCTGAAGCCAGCTTAAACAAATGTGGATTGCGTTTAACTAACAAAGCTACTTCCGATATATACAAACATGGCAGAGTTAATAATTTATGCCTAAGAAAGTATGGTCGACAGCTATCTGTACTTTTTAATACAAACATGGCTCTAATACACCTCTTTTGCGTCTTGAAAACTAAGTCCTTATTCGCTGAGTTTCCCCAGAAAACTATTCCATATCTTAATATAGAACCGACCAGACCATGGTATGGCGTCACGACAATATTTAAATTGGCTATTTGTGTCAGTTCATGTGGCGCGTAAACGGACCTACTGACTCTTTTACATGGCACTTAGTGTTGACCGTAGACACGACAACATCCTGAATATTGTATTGGGGATTAAGGCATTTAAGGGGAAAAAATGTCCTGTAATTTGCTTCTAGTTTGTTTTTGGTTGTTCCAATATCGTAAATGGAACGGTTTCGAGTACTGTTTTATGTTGGTATCTGGTGAAAATTGGCTTGTAGCAGAAAGTTCGGGGTTCGGTTCAGTTCGGGCTGCCTGTCAAAATCGGTCACATATATAATATATGTTTCCTTTCGACTTTGTGAAACTTTTTCATAGTTCAGGATGAGATGGGCCATTGTATTTTTGCTATACTTCTCGGGTAGAAAGTAGATATAATAGGTGGAGTTTTATTTGGTAGTTTCTTTGTTAAGCATACGAGTGATTGTTTAAATGAACAGGTTTTACTTAGTGTGAACTGTTCTCCTACAATAAAATATTGAATAAATATATTTTTGCACTAATTTAATAAGATCCGATAATAATTGTTCAAGTAGAACACAAACCATTTTCATTATTACACCTACATCATATTATGATGGTGAAATATAATTGGCAAAGAGCAGACTGTAAACAACTAAATATAAAGCATTACTGAATCATTAATAATTGTGCTCTAAAGTGTTATCTCATGTTATTGAAAATTATTATAATGTTGAGGGTGCATAGGGTTCCCACCAAGATCTTAGGGTCCCAAGCCAACCTCAACTGCAAGTGGTGCACCTGCCGATCAACGGACGAGGCTCTGGCAAACAAAATATCCCGATAAGCGGCAATAGGCTCGCCACTTATTACGTGGGATCAAAACCCTGGCGAAAAGTGGGCGTTTGATATGCCTCTGCCTACCCCTTCGGGGAAACAGGCGTGAGTCTATGTTTTTTATAATGTTGGGTGAAGTACGCTTACATAAAACCCAGTCTAGATACGAAATACAAATGTAGCAAAAACGTTTAATTATAACCTGAAATCATTACATACTCGAAACTATCTCTAGAATTAATTTAAACCCAAAATAACATACTAAATTAAATTTTACTGAAACAGCTATCATTGTACATATATAACAATTATTCCGGCTGCACATATGGCGTAGTGGTATAAGTGATCGATTCGCTGTTAAGCACTACAACAAGTGTTTAGGATTCGATCCCCTCACGAGACAACGCTTATTTATAAAAATAAAAAAGAACAAAGAAAAATGAGCATGAACACATACTTTCAAATAATAAATATTACTTCATTCAGCTCCTTGCGATTTTTATATTTAGGGACAAAAATGTACTAAGAACGTTAAAATAAGGCTCACTTAAATTCTACATTTGCCGTATCGAGTCTACTGTAACATACGTTTCACAAGGAATTAGACCTAATATAATAACGTTGACATAGCTAAGGTTAAAACTAAACTTCGAAGAAAGTGAGGTACCACTTCAAACCAATCTTAAATCTACGATCGTACCCTCTAAAGTAGCATATGTGCTTCAACCCTTAATCATTATTGACACACAGTTGGTCCTGATTACGCGAGGCACATAAAGGGTTGTATACACACCCCTTGTTCAATACTATTTAACGTACGTTTGTCTATGAAGGAATACTTGATGTCACTTGATTTTTAAGTACTATGTCGTATCGTCCGTTGCGAGCGCATCAAAGCGGTTAGATAAATACGGATAAGCTTAATTAATGCAACGGAGACTCGGCGATGTGCAGGATTAATGCGGATATTGCGTGGCTTCTTCGGGTGATGCGCATGAGATTCGGGAATTAGAGCAAGAGGGAATGTGTTTTGTGGTCTGTTTTTATTGAGAAGTTTCTTGTAAGTTACACAGCTATGTTGCACTTTTTAAGTAGTGCGATCAAAACTACTACACGCAAATATCTTACTACTAAAGGATATTTAATCTAATCATCGTTACTATGCATATATCAAACACGAAGAAGATACACAATTATATGCAGCAGAAACTGTGGGCTAGATTAACATAGCCTGTAACTATACTTAGTCATTAAGTTTCTGACAAGTACAATAAAAATTTGTATGTGTGGCCCCCCTCCATTTCCCCCCTCCTTTGCAAGCATTCAAACAATATCCTTAGACGCGTTTATGGATACATGGCACAACACATTTAAGATGATTGGCAAATTATGGACTTTGAGAATCACCTTAAATGTGTTGTTACGTTTAGAAATTGAACCTTCATCAAGGAGGTTCTGGCATTACATTAATTACCATACGTTCAGCCGTTGATGAAACGTATTGGCGATCGTACCTATTTAACATTTATTATAATTACATACATTTGCAAAATATGTTCTTGAGATAACATTGCAAGATTTTTAGCAAAATTAAAAAGTACTAAAAATGTAGGAAGTGAACTTGCAATTATTAAGACGATGTCTTTTTACTGCTGATTTACGAGGCTATTTTTATTCATCCCCTGAGACGATAATCTAAATCCTACGCCAACAAAAACGAAATATCGAACAACCACTCAGATTTAATCCTCCATTGTACCCATATTGTGAAGTAATCCACTCTCTATGCATATTGTATTCAAAATTATATTCAAAATATATTGCATTCAAAACCTTCAAAAGCATTAACTGTTTGAACCATTTTCACACCCAAAATACCGTGGATAGTTGAACAATGGAATCTCTATAACATGCCGTGGACGATCGGTCCTATCACGATAACTGGATTGATGTCCAGTGTTGTCATTGTCTGAACCCTTCTAACTACAGCTGTTCTGCCAGTTTCATAGATGTGGAATTGACATGGTTTTATTTGGGAACTATTTTGTGTATAGAGTATGCGTTGTAGTATGGTGTACCTACCTAGGTACTATGACAGTGTTTTATTGGACAAAGGCCTCTGCTAATTGATTTTTAATCAACAGGAGGATTAGACCTACTTTACAACGATGACCAGACTAGTTGGTATTAGGTTTAATGTCAAGTTTGCCATCTCTTCGTGAAGTTACTATAAGCTTCGTGCATGTTCTTTAGCCGCTTCTTACGGAATGAACTGAGGTACCTAGTGACACTTTGTATTATTATTCTGTCATGGACGAGAATAGTATGAATGAAAAAGATAGAAGAGACTGGATGAATTTAAAGTAAAGTTAGACGTCCTGCATAGTTCAATACAATGGATACTATATTTTGAACTAATGGAAATATAAGGAAACTGACATATATACTTATACAGGTACATGAAATGTACCGTACCTAAAATAAAAACATTAGATCAGTAACGGTTTTGCACAGCTGTCGAAAAAAAGGCACAAAAAATTTCCATATATACATACATATGTCCGCTTACAAATCGTAAATTTTTAGTCAAACCTAAAAGAACAATGTACAGTACTTCCGGAAAGGCCTAGTATATCATGTTCAGTGGGTTTGGTGGTCTGTATTTGTCAGGAACCGGTGTCACTTCGGCGGTCCTTATTACTTTGATCAAAGCTTCACACATGCGGATTTAAGCTCTCTATTCTACTATCCAAAGTTGAAATTACAACGAGAGTGAAAACAATACATTCTGCTAACTTAATCCGCGCTTTGTCCATGGTAAATCAATTAATAATCTTCTGATGAATATCTTGCGGGAATTTAGTCTTTGTTTTGGGTTATTCATGGTGATATATTTCATGTTTCTGGATATTAGGGGTTCTTTGAACTTGGATGGTTTAAAGCGGGCGGCACATCGCATATTACTACTGCTAGTGTTGTGGTTTCGATTCTTATTGGGAGACATTTTCTATAATTCACAAATAGTTGTTTGGAATCTGGATGTTCTTTTTGTCTGTTTATCGAATGGGGCAAAAGCAATAACTTGAAAAAAATTAACGAATCTACATTGCTATTAATATTATTCTAATGAATAACGTTCATTACATTTCGGATAGATATTAGGGCTATGAGAAAAAACCGGTCAGGTGCGAGTCGGACTCGCGCACCGAGGGTTCCGTATAAACCTATAGGTATATAAGTAAAAGCTCACCAGTCATAGTTATGGTATTTTTATTGCAAAATGAAAACCATGACATTACAGTATGGGAAGCTGGAGGAGCACAAAATATAGAAAAAGGCCTCTTTGTCGTTTGTAATCAAACACCCTTTATTTTACATATAATAATAATAATATTCCACCACATTCACACAACACCATCTAGTCCCAAACTAAGCAGAGCTTGTACTATGGGTACTAGATAACGGATACACATACATATATACTCTTTTTTTGTAAATACATACATATTATACATAGAAACACCCAGACCAAGACAAACATCCATGTTCATGCACACAAAATGTTTGACTTGAGCGGGAATCGAACCCGCGACCTTCGACGTAGCAGTCGCTTACACTCCCGCTACGCCAACCGGCCGTCATACATACATACATAGACTCACGCCTATTTCCCCGAAGGGGTAGGCAGAGGCATATTAAACGCCCACTTTTCTCCAGTGTTTTGATCCCATGTAATAGGTGGCGAGCCTATTGCCGCTTATCGGGATATTTTGTTTGCCAGAGCCTCGTCCGTTGATCGGCAGGTGCACCACTTGCAGGTGAGGTTAGCTTGGGACCCTAAGTTCTTGGTGGGAACCCTATGCACCTTTATATCTACTATCTATGTATTTATATCTACTATCATCCTTCATTTTATATTAACATATATCGCTTATTTTATAATATAACTTAAATACCTATACTAGCCTTGCAGCAGCCTTGCAAAAGTCTGCTGATGAATGATGGTGAGATTTTTTATCAAAGTTATTGATTTACAAAGTTTTTAGTGACTATTAGAAATCTGTAACAAAAATATTAATAAAGTATTTTTAATAATTATAGTATTTATTTGCGATGAAAATAAAACTATTACTAGGTGACTAAATATTTGCACAAAAAATAAAACAATAATTAATATTCTTATAAAAAAAATAGCAAAAATAAGTAAGCGGCGATAGCCCATCGGTGTACGTAACGGACTGCCGAGACGATCATCTCGGGTTCGATCCCCGATCTCGATCGAACCCGAAATGATCCGGGCACACATCACTGACTTTTCGTAGTTACATATGTGGGTGTTTAAAACGTTAATTATCGCTCGCTAAATTATGTGCCCGGTATATGGCAATACCTATGCTCGCCCCCTATTACATTGGGACCGAAACATAACTGGCAAAGTTTGGGTGTGTAATACACCTCTGCATACCCGGGGATAAAAAGGCGTGATTTATGTAAAGATGTGATACGTTATGTAAATTAAAAAAAAACATAAAAATGGAAATGAAAATTTTATAGTATGGAATTAAGTATCAAATTTGAACCAGACCTGTATACCCTAGTGGACCTGGTGACTGAAAAAGGTAGGAATAGTACTACATTGAAAATTGAAGTTCGAAAAAAGTTATCTTTAGTTGTACTACTTCGTGTTGTGCTAGTGTTTATTAACGGAAACATGTTTATAGATGAAAAATATGTAGAAATTCCATTTTGGGGATTCATTCTAAAATCAATATTGAAGTCTCCCACGACAATCAGACGAGAACATGAATTTTACCTATTGAGGTTACTGCCGTATATTGTTGTATTTATGCAACGCTACAGCTGGCCGTTCTTGTTCTGAGCAGTACATTTTAGATTTTTTAGGACGACCACTTTTATTGCGTTCAGGACTGCCAACCTTTGAATCTAGAGTTTTTTTTACCAAGCTTACCTTAATATGATTGTATGTATTATTAAGAAATCCTTCGTACACAATTGGCTAGCAAAAATCATAATGACTGACCTGATGATAAATTGCCTAAAAGAAGTAAACGCTTTATTGCATATCCTTCTCTGCCAAAATACACCCCTCAGAATACCCGTATTACGTTCATACACTTCGAACCTCGCTGGATACAAACATCCTGCTGCCTTCACCTCAGCAGTACCGCCATAGCTAGAGGATTGGAGCATCGTAGCGTTGTACTCATGTCGTGAAGAGAAAGGACCTCTCCGGGCATTGCTTGTATATAAATGAAACTCGTCCCAGTTATTATAAATATAAATAAGTATTGTGGTCCTTAGTATTTGTGTTTGTTCAAAATTAGTGGTATTATAAATAAAGAACGCTATTGCATGAAATAAACAACTTCCATCGGGAGGCATAGGTATTATACCATGTTAAATAGTATTTTCGTTGACAATTAATGCAACTATAGCCACAATTATATTGTGATAGTATGTTATACTGTCCACACCATGTCCTCACTACGGTTATAAAAGAGCGCGTATGTCATAGTGAGCTGGCTGGTCGTCAAACAGAATAATTAGCAAAAAGGTTTGAAGACTATGTAATTATTTGAAATCTCAATCTCAATCAGCCTATCGCAGTCCACTGCTGGACATAGGCCTCTCCCAATACGCACCACAGTACACGGTCCTCAGCCTTCCGCATCCTTTATCTGTGCGATAAGACATTGCTTCGTACCAAATTTCAAGATTTTTAGTTCACGGGTCCCTGTAGGTTTTGATTCCCTTGCGAGTACTCGCGAGTTTGAAAACATGATTATATTGCTCTTTCTTTTGATTGCGTAGACATAGAAGTTTGATTTTGTTACAGCCTAACGGTGTTATATACCTGAATATTTGATATGAATTTCATTTTAATACCCCTACGCGTTCAAGAGAAAGGGGTAGTAACTTTAAATTTATTAAAAATATTTTTACTATATGATGTAACAAAAAATTTAAGTTTGTCGTAATTTTTCCTTTATATGTGATATAAGACGTTGCTTCGTACCAAATTTCAAGATTTTGAGTTTACGGGAAGTACCCTGTAGGTTTAGATTCCCTTGCGAGTAACCGCGAGTTTGAAAATATGATTATATTGCTCTTTCTTTTGATTGCGTAGACATAGAAGTTTGATTTTGTTACAGCCTAACGGTGTTATATGCTTGAGTATTTGATATGAATTTCAATTTAATACCTCTACGCGTTCAAGAGAAAGGGGTAGTAACTTTAAATTTATTAAAAAAAAAAAATTATGTGCTGTAACAAAAAATTTACGGTTTTCGCAATTTTTCCTTTGTATGTGATATAAGACGTTGCTTCGTACCAAATTTCAAGATTTTGAGTTCACGGGAAGTACCCTGTAGGTTTTGATTCACTTGCGAGTATTCGCGAGTTTGAAAATATACTTATATTGCTCTTTCTTTTGATTGCGTTGACATAGAAGCTTGATTTTGTTGCAGCCTAACGGTGTTATGTAGTTGGGTATTTGATATGAATTTCAATTTAATACCTCCACGCCTTCAAGAGAAAGGGGTAATAACTTTAAATTTATTAAAAATGTTTTTATTATATGATGTAACTAAAAATTGACGGTTTTCGCAATTTCTCCTTTATATGTGCTATAAGACGTTGCTTCATACCAAATTTCAAGATTCTGAGTTCACGGGAAGTACCCTGTAGGTTTTGATTCACTTGCGAGTAGTCGCGAGTTTGAAAATATGCTTATATTGCTCTTTCTTTTGATTGCGTTGACATAGAAGCTTGATTTTGTTGCAGCCTAACGGTGTTATGTAGTTGAGTATTTGATATGAATTTCAATTTAATACTTCCACGCGTTCAAGAGAAAGGGGTAGTAACTTTAAATTTATTAAAAATATTTTTTTATATGCTATAACTAAAAATTTACGGTTTTTGCAATTTTTCCTTTATATGTGATATAAGACATTGCTTCGTACCAAATTTCAAGATACTGAGTTCACGGGAAGTACCCTATAGGTTTTGATTCCAATGCGAGTTTAAAAATATGCTGCAATTTGCAGCATAATCGGCTGTATCTTTTGATTGCGTTGGATTAGAAGTTTGAATTTTTTACAGCTCTATGGAACCGTAGATTTGAGTATTTAGTATAAATTTCAGTTTGATACCTCCACGCATTGCTGAGAAAAAGGGTCTTGACAGACGGACGGACAACAAAGTGATCCTATAAGGGTTCCGTTTTTTCCTTTCGAGGTACGGAACCCTAAAAACAGATGAATCTCATTCTACTTTTTTGACACTTTAAAATGGGGTTAGTAATTCGGTAGAAGTGACACGTGAAACTAGCCACTGTTTGGTCATATCTTCGTTATCGACTTAGCGTTATTTCGTTAGCATCTAAGACTTTACATCTTGGAGTCCGGGGTCTGCTTATTAGTATAACCAAATTTGTCAGAATTTTAGTTTTTCCACAACACCACTGACGCCTGACTGCCGCAAACTATAGGGATAGCGATATTTCATAGCTTAGACCAGTCTTTCGAATCAAGACATTGGATCGCCAAATTGATTCTAGATGAATCAATCAATATAAAACAGTATATTATTGCATGAATCAACACCGTCAAGTCGTAAAGTAGTAGTTTGGGACTAGACGGTGTTGTGTGTGAGTGTTGCAATATTATTATTTATTTTAAGTATACTTAAAGAGATTCACTAAAAAGGTGACAATAGCTACTTGTCGTATATTGTGTATCAAAATTCCATCAGTCATATATAGCTAAGTACTTAATGCAATAAATTTCTCCTTTGTTATAAATAAGATTCTCCACCGCTATTCCGCCGCTCATATAAATACCAACGTGTTAATAATATTGTATATTATCATCTCTTGTGTTCGCTTTCCTAATAAACATCTTGTCTTGAATCAATATTTGTCGACACACCCAACTGTGACACGCAATAATGAGAATTGATCACAGAACATAAAGTATGATTTTGATCAACACCTTATTGATCAGCCCATTTATTTATCAAACCTATCGATTTATCAACTAACTGATCCAACTTGACTATTGTTGACATAAATTACTCGTATTGAATTCTTGTTTAGGTGATATTATTGAATAAATTTTCAGAGTGTTTAACTTTTGGGACGTCTATCCATGCGGATCACAGTACGATTATATGGAGATCTACTAATGGTGATAATTCTGAGATATTACACTGTAACGTGTTATTTTATTTTGTAATAGAGTATCAAGATTTCAGTCAATTAATTTATTTTTATGCAATAGGTACTTAACATGCCGATGCGGATTGCCTGATGGTCAGCGATTACCATAGTTCATGGACACAAGCGATACCAAAGGGGTCACGAGTGCGTTGCCGCCCTTTGATGGGAAAAGTAGTAAAAATAAAAGGAGGAGAGTTATGAGGTGGAAAAGTCATGCGGTCTCTGGCGTTCTATGATACTTGCAGGTTACTAATGATGTTGCAACGGTGCAGGTTCCATATGTGTCGTGCTGATTCTGTAATACAAAGATTAAGTGCGTAAAAAATCGTCATCGTCACCATCATATCAGCCGAAAGACGTCCACATCCCCCAAGGTTCTCCACATATACCGATCCTGAGCCACGCGCAGCCATCCGCTGCCCGCGATCCCAACAAGTCAGTCCACCTTGCAGGAGGCCAACAAAAAATTGTATTACTATGAAAAACAGAGAGAACTTACAACGTGGTATGTTGCCTGGTAAGTTTAATTTGTGTATTTTCTAGTTGCGAGTAAATAGACACCCTGTAATTACTTTGCATTTGGGCCTCTCCGATGCGATGAGATATGAGAGGCCTATACGCAGTGATCTATGGGAGGCTGATGATGATGAAGATGACAATATGAGATTTCGGTCAAATGTTAAAGAAACGGTAAAAATACTTATGATTTAATACACTATATTTTTAATATGTCAAATTACCACACAATATATTGCGCGCAAAATTTTGCCAAAATTCATCGAATAAAACCAATAGTATCTAAGGAAATTAGAAGCAATTGGATTTAGTTATTGAAATATCAACTTCATTAGTAGTTTCCCGGTATCACAACCGCCAATAGGTACTTCATTGTAAAACGTTCACGTAGCCAATTCAGCAAAATTATCTATCCAATTGTGACCAGCTTGGTTTTGGTTAATTAATTGGGAAGTAGCTCAAACGGAAGATACGAAGAGAGAGTTTGAATCATACCTATACGATTGCAGGATAGATCGACGTAGTTTTTAATTTCGAGTAACGTTAAATACAATCAAAGGAATTAATCCTACAACGCGGGGATAATACAAACATTCAACAAACGGTCACAATAAACATCCATATTCGAAATAACAGCTCGTTGATCACAAAACATTTTTATGGGGTTCGAAATCATATGATAGTACTATGGGGGAACTAAAAAGTTACCGTTAATAGTTAGTTAGACTACCACTTAAACCAATAAAAATATATTAATTTCTAATAGTATTTACATAATTTATAGTAAACATTCATTGGAAAAATATCTAAGTTTAGTTAGTTATTCTAGTCTCGTACAGTCTTTGTTATAATTATATACAATTTATGAGAGTTTTCATCGAATATACTAAACCTACGCCTTCTATAAGTCATATATATTATTAATATATTAGAATTAGTAATTCATTTAACTCTCTCACGCAAGTCATTTAACTTTCAAAAACTGATAAAACGCAAACATGTTCCACAAACAACAAACAACTACCATACCATTAAACAGAGTACAGTTACCAATAAATTAATAGCTCGCACACAAAGTATCAATTAAAAAATAAATCAATATCAAAACAACGGTCCAACGGTCGGATTTTATCGACATAAATCAAGATAAGCCCTTCAGATGATTGCGTTAAATCGTCGAAAATTTTGCAATAGCTAAACTTTTCAAGTGGTGTACGTGACGTGAAAACAAAATGGGAGAAGGGTTAACGACTATTGTTTTTACGAATGCCGGCAGTATATTACCCATGGACACTATTCCGACCACGGAAACCTTACCTGAAAATCAAATGTAATCGATATTTTTGTGGCCTTGTTCATTGAATAGGGTTTTTATTTGTTGTAGTTTATGTTCGCCTTGTTTAAGATTGTGACATTCATCCTTTTTTCTTCTTCCTTTGTTTATCTTTCTACTTACTTTGCTTAAGCTGGTTATAATTTTCGTTTCCATATTATGAACATTATTATGTAGATTTACATAAAGCAAAGATAATTATTTTCTGCCGTCTAGAATAAAAAAATATATCTCTGGCTTCATTCATTTTCATATTATCATAATCAAGGTCAGGTATATTAAGATCTTATAACTTAACCTTTATCCAGTACGTCAGTATTAGAAAACATTTATCTCTATTGAGAGTCTCTTTATCTTTTACTTTTTGGTATAATTATTATCAATTGGGAAAGACGACTAAGATTTTTGAGTGGAGGAGCCACCCAAAAATCTTAGTCGTATTTCCCAATTCCTGTTAATCAAGTATACAATAAGAAATTTATGTTTGGTAACTAAGCCCTAGAATACAATAAGTAAAATTGCATATTTAATTTCTGTATAATTTATAACGAACATAAGCTCGCCCCCTATTACGTGGGACCTAAAAATTCCTGGCGAAATGTGGGTGTTATATTACACCTCTGCCTTCCCCTTTGGGGATACAGGCGTGAGTCTATAAATAAAAAAAATATAATGAACATCACATACCTAATACTTGTTAAGCTGCTTACATGAAACAAAGGTAAAATTCTTTTGTTGTTTGCGTAAAATTGAACACTGAACAATCGAAAAAACGTCTATGTCACTCTTCAACCATGTCCATACCAAAAAGCACATCGATCCGTTTGTTTACCTTTCACGTCAAAACGATTGACGTAAAAGAAGAAAGAGTCAACAAACACACTATCTCATATTGGAAGTGTCGATAGTAGCTTACAGTAACATGGGCATTAAAATCAATATCTCATCGCCATTTGTTACAATATAAACCCACAAACTTTCAATCCAATTAAGTTTTAATAAAAGCACAATCGAAAACCCTTTACGGCTTAAACTGTAGCCTTTTGTCGAAGCCGGGAGGTTCCTCAATTAACTCACTGTGTCTTTGCTATCTTGACCCGGTCTACGTGAGACTTGGTTTAACTTCGATAAAAAGAAACAACGGACTTTATTTATCACTCGAGGTTTATTGGTACGGTGTATTGGAATGATAAGATTATTTTCTTTGTTTTGCTTTGGTCTGGGAAGATTTGTTATGTGTTTGGAAGTAATTAAGTTGACGTCAATCGGTGTCTGTTTTGAAGAGGTATCGTTTACTTAGATAGAGCCTATCATAGTATATGTAATAGTGCGTTTTGATAATGAAACTATTATCAAAAAAATATTAAAATTGGGTCTCTACAATAACCTCACTATCAAGATAAAACATGATTATCAGATAAAAGAAAATTTTTGTTGACATCGCTGAATCATGTCAGTGTACAATTTTGAATATCCTTGACACAAAATAGTGCGTCCTTCAGATGTTTAACAGACATTATTTACACAAGAAAGGCGGTGTTTGGTCTTCTGTCAAATACCGTACTGTTGGTACTTCAGCAACTGGTGATTTGGATAGGACTTTGACTTAACATAATACAGAACATATTACAAATACATCCCTACTAACTGCCGCGATTGATCTCTATGCAACCTTATGTCCCTCTAATACGGCGAGAGGGATGCTCGCTGACCCATGCGTCATACTCGTGAATGGGTGCTACTTGCGATGACTGGTCGATGACGGTCTTGCAGACTGGTGTTAAATTTTAAAATTTAACTGCATCATTTCCATCATGTTTCTGAACACTTTCGCGGATTGCCTGCATTATTAGGTATATATAATGTAAGTGGATGCTCCTGTTTCACCATGTCTATTCTGAGGAGGCTAACTAAATGGCGGCGGTAGCTGAGTGGAGAGATCGACAGACTGCTACGCAGAGGGTCTCGGGTTCGAATCCACGGCACGCACCAATGACTATTCGGAGTTAAGTGCGTATTAAATTGTTAATTATCGCTTGCTAAACGGTGAAGGAAAATATCGTGAGGAAACCTGCATGTCTGAGAGTTCTCCATAATGTTCTCGAAAGACATGTGAAGTCTGCCAACCCACACTTGGCCAGCGTGGTGGACTATGGCCTTACCCTTCTCATAGTGAGAAGAGGCCCGTGCCCAGCAGTGGGACAGTATAAAGGGCTGATATAGAACTAAATGAACATCAAAATTAAAATTAAGTATTATGCTTGAGTATTATTTTGTACATAAATATATACAAGTGATATGGAAGGTGTAACAGTTGCAGCACCTTACAAAATGTAAATTATGTGTATTATGCAAGACCTGGCGATGAAAAAGAGTGACCGTGAGTTTTATTGCCCGTTCTTTCTCATGGTTCTACGCCCTTGCTTTGCGAACGTGGCAGTAAATGTAAATGTACTGTCTTTAAGTAATTGATTTGACTGCACGGTTGGCGTAGTGGTTTTAGCGGCCGCCTCGCCGCTTGACACTGCGCCGAGTGTTATGGGTTCGATCCCCACACGAGGCAACACTTTGTGTGATTCATAAATTGTTGTCTCGAGTCTGGGTGTTCATTGTGTCCGTTAATTGCATGTTTGTAAAGTCCCCCGCGACACGGGATTTAGTCCTAGTGCGGGAGTTGTCTTTTTTAAAACAAACAAACAAACAAAACAAACAAATTATTTTATAAATTTGTTATTTTGACGTTCATAAGCGTCACATTGTGACCCAAATGAATAAATGATTTTGACTTTGACTTTGTTACATGCTTTACTTAATGACAGGTCTACAAAGAAAGACCTAACCTAATCTTACAGTAGATATAAAACCTGGTGGCCGGTCCCCGGGCTAACTCTAGCATATTTAATCAGAATTACTGACTTTGGATGAAGTAAGATCAAAAGAACTGATGTAATTAATGTCTTCAAACAAAATAGTATTCAGAAATCTGTGAATGAGAACAAAATAACAAATATACCAACACGAGAACATCACTGACAAACTTTCGCGGTGTTACAACAAAATTAATTAATTACGTAGTCCAAAGTCAGATAAACTTGGGACAGAATACCGTTAAAAATGCCAATGTCCACCCAGAAGTTTATCCGGGGTGTCTTGAAAAAGAATAAAACACAATATGGGTCAAACTCATATAACTGCAGCAACTTCATTAATTAAGAGCCCGCTTTCGAAGCTCAAACCGACTCCGAGCAAGTACGTCACTTGATTTCACATCAATTTTATAATAGTGTTTTTAAGACTGAAATTTTCGTGAAGATCTTACTACTGCTATAAATCAGAAAGTTTGACTGGATATCCTTCTAAACTATGATATTCTTATGCAAAAAGAGATGAATTGATTGTCAAACAACTTTACACCCAGTAATACGAGATATATAAAAACATAAGTAAAATTATGTCCTCTTTTTAAGTTAGTAACGGCAGAGGAGTCATAAGCTAATTGTCGTCTTTTGGATGGGACGAGGATTAAGAGGAGGAACGGGATGGGGAAGAAGAATGACGCCCTCAGCATAAAACGCAGCATAGATACTGTTACTTAGCGCCCATATTCTGTGAGATGTTAGTACTTCCCCGGTCGAGCCGGCCCATTCGTGCTGAAATCAGCAAGATTCTGAGCAATTGATATACATTCATATACTTTCCTTTTATATGTACGTTATTACATATTATTCTTAGTGACACCTAGACTAAGACACATATCCATATTCACGCACAACGCACACAAATGTCACTGAGCGGGAATCGTATCTGCAACCTTCAGAGTGGCAGCCGGTTACACTTCTGCTACGCCACCGGGTTTAATTTATGCATTTACAAAGCTCAAGGTGGTTGGCTCAAGATCAATTTATGTGCAGAGCCTTGAATGAGGCCTATGTCCACCAGAGGACGTGTATCAGCTTAGATGATTTACTAAAAGAGTAACGTAAGGGGTTTCAATCAAATAAATATTTAAAAAATAATAGTGTTATATGTACCCGCTGTCTACCCCGACATTTCGACATAGATTAGGTACACCAACCGTGGGCGAGATCATCTTATCGAATCGTCAGCTACAACTTCGAGGTGTATTAAACGTACTATTATAGTTAATGTGTTGGTATAATAAATATTTTTAAATGATTAAGCGATTGAGAATCATCAGATCCATATTTTACCAATTTTTATTTATTGACTAGTACCAATTCAGAATAAACTGCAAATTCATTCGTACCAATCCACCTATCTTGTTTCACTGTCTAATGTAGCAACAACAAAGAAAAGCAAGTGTCTTTTATATTTCCCATTTCTTTCAACGGCCGAACGAACAAAACGAAAGACACAGGTAGGTACCTAATTACCTGAGTGCTTTGAAATTTCTGTAAAAGTTTGAGAAGTTAAATGGATTATTTTGACGTTCGGTTAGAAAGCGAGCAATCCCGATAATTACTCAATGCACTAGTTCTTTGATCTGAGTTGATGAGGAAATGAAAGAACCGGCGTTTTGGCTTACAATGTTGATGGTAAAAGCAACTCAATCGCGAATGTGTGAATGTGATATGTTTGTAAGTGTGTACTAATTCGATTATTTGGGTTAAGATGATGCTTAGGAACTAATTTCTATACTACAAAAGATAATAATAATATTTACAAAAGATGATAATATGATAATATTAAGCTATCGCAATGAAGAATCTGCATAAATTTTGCTATTTATCGATAGACAACATTGAACTCGTTACTTTGATTCGCAACAATTTAATATCTTTAGATTTTTTTATAAATATGTTTATAAATGAGTGGTTATTCCATTATTATAAAGGCATCGAGAAATTAATATTGATTCCTTAATTACTTCTTCATTTTTGTGAGAGATGTGTAGATAAAATGAGGTCGGTGTTAATAAGATAAGTGTAAAAACACAATTTAAAAGAAGAAATCGTGTAATACCCGCGTTCATTTATGTACTACCCATGAGTACAGCAGTAAACTTATGACATGATTTTATTTTTATGAATACCTATCAGATTCATGTACCTACATTTAATTCCTGATGTTATTAAAACAGCACTCCAAATACCAAATGCTTAACATACCAAAAATGTAAACCGTTAAAAGCCCTTCAAGGATTTTAAAATCACAGTACATAAGTCACATGTAAATGTAAAAATTTAAAGCTCTTCATTGACATAAAATACTTAATTCTGAAGCAGTTAGTCACGATCTAAATCCGGAGCCGTTAAATCACCAGAAATACGTACGTTATAACATGCTGAATATTACGCGATGAATTAACATAATTTTATTTGCCGTATTTACTGCTGCGACGTTAATAATAAGCTTTATTAAAACTAACTTTGTTTTATTATAGCCATTATATGTCTGACTCGCACGCAATATTAAAATGGGCTACCGTATTAAGATGAAGTTTGTAAGAACGTTTTGAAAACCAAACAGTAGATCGGATGGCGGGAAATAATATTTAAAATTTAAATTAGGAAATGAAAAGAAAATGGGGTAGCACCGGCTTTATTGCTGCTAATTTTTAACGGAATTCGTCTTCCATGGACAAATTTTGCATGTTAATTTGTAACAGGCGCTGCGCGGAGAAACTCTTGAATTGTCGACGTTGTCTGCTACTTTTAATTTGTTTTGTTGCTTTCGTGGACGTTTTAAATGGTAGTTTCTGTTTTTGTCGCTGATGTTACGACTCAGAGAATCAGGAAATTGCGATTAAGATACTCGTATTTATAGGAAGAGAGCATTTATCCAGATTCAGGAAGAAGAATATTTTCATTGACAGAGGAGAAGGTTAAGCATTATCTTTTATTTTACAGAACACTGTCAAAGGTCCTAATCCCTCCAAAGGCCTGCAAATTTTGTCCTAAGTCATTAACTAGGACTTAAGCCACTTTGAAACACACAGATATTAATACTATTATATGGGTCAGCAGTGGTCGCAAATGTAAGTAGTGCGTTCCACCAATGTTCCTCGGCTTAGCCAAAACGTCAGAAGGAGAAACAAAACTACTTTCCTTGATAGTGATGAACTGATATACCGCAGTTCTGCATACCAAAAAAGTTGGTTGTGAATCTTATACTAATACGAGAGGTTGCCAGCAGCTACGCCTGCACATTTTTATCTAAATATCAAAATTTATCTGTTTTGACCGATCCAGTGGGTATTTCGGGAAATCCCTTCTTAGTGCACCCCTACTGTCCGCAACAAACATACATGCCAAATTTTAGCTTCTTACGCCTAACAGTTTAGGCTGTAGCTTGTCTGTCAGTCAGTCAGTAACGCAAGGATTTAATATATCTATACTAATATAATAAAGCGGAAGAGTTTGTTTGTTTGTTTGTTTGTTTGAACGCGCTAATCTCAGCAACTACCGGTCGGATCTGAAAAATTTCTTTTGTATACGATAGCGCAATTATTCCGGAAGGCTATAGGCTATATAACATAACGCTTCGACCCTTTGGGGCCGGACAAAAGGCTAAAAAGGCTAAAACATAATGTCGGCTAATCTCAGGAACTAGCAGTCGGATTTAAAAAATTGTTATTGCCTATGATAGCCCAATTATTCCGAAAGGCTATAGGCTATATAAAATTACGCCACAACTTTTAGGGGCCAAACAAAAATAATAAAATGGTCAAACGAGAAGGGGGAGGGTTGGGTCAAAGGCAAAAAAAGGCTAAAGGAATAGGATACAATCTATATGGGTATCGTTTTCGAGATTTTCGGGACGCTGGTTAATAATATGAAATTTATTTAGTGATCCAAGATGGCGGACGGAAAATCAAAGATGGCGGATGAGAAAATTTTAAATATCAATATGGGTATTCGATATTTTAAGGGGTGGAGAATCGAAATACAACATCTATTTCGTGATTAAAGATGGCGGATGGGCAATCAAAGATGGCGGATGGGAAAATTTTAAAAAGTCAATATTGGTATCGTCTCCGATGTTTAAAGGGATGGGGAATCCAAATACAACATCTATTTCGTGATTCAAGATGGCGGATGGGAAATCAAAAATGGCGGATGGGAAAAATTTTAAAAATCAATATGGGTATCTTCTCTGATGATTTAAGGGATTATGAATCCAAATACAACATCTATTTCGTGATCAAAGATGGCGGATAGGAAATCAACGATGGCGGACGGGATTTTTTTTAAAGTCGATATGGGTATCGTCGCCGATATTTAAAGGGATGGGGAATCCAAATCCGACATCTATTTCGTGATCAAAGATGGCGGATGAGAAATCAAAGATGGCGAATGAAAAAGTTAAAACAAATCAATATGGTTATCGTCTCCGATGTTTCAAGGGATGGCGAATCTAAATACAACATCTATTTCGTGATCAAAGATGATGGATAGGAAATCAAAGATGGTGGACGGGATTTTTTTAAAGTGGATATGGGTATCGTCTCCGATGTTTGAAGGGATGGAGAATCCAAATACAACATCTATTTCGTGATTCAAGATGGCGGATGGGAAATCAAAGATGGCGGATGGGAAAAATTTTAAAAATCAATATGGGTATCGTCTCTGATGATTTAAGGGATGGTGAATCCAAATACAACATCTATTTCGTGATCAAAGATGGCGGATAGGAAATCAAAGATGGCGGACGGGATATTTTTTAAGTCGATATGGGTATCGTCTCCGATCTTTTAAGGAATAGGGAATTGAATATTGTATAAAAATCTATGTTTATCTTTGCATCATTTATAGACCCTGGAATGATAAGAGTTTAAGCGCTAAGTCAATGGTAACTTTGGAAAAGGGGCTTGGAAAAAGGGAATTAAATAAAAACTCTTAAAAAGGCGATACGGAGTTCGCTGGGTCAGCTAGTTAAGATATAAAGCTGAAGAGTTTGTTTGTTTGGTTGAACGCGCTAATCTCAGGAACTTCTGGGCCGATTTCAAAAATTATTTCAGTGTTAAATAGCCCATTTATCGAGGAAGGCTATAGATTATAACATCACGCTATGGGCCACGGGAGAGCAGCAGAAGCCTTTAATAACGCGGGTGTAACCGCGGGCTCATCTAGCAGGTATATTCTATTATCAATGATTACATGAACCCACTCGAAACATATCATCCCGTTTGTTCTCCAAATGCAGACGAAAGCTGGATTTATGAGGAGCGTACCAGATGTTTTATATATTCAATTAAATTAACTTGTACCCTTTACTTTCAAATATTCAACATTCAACTGTATGTGTGGTATATATTAAGTTTAAGATACTGTGGTGAGGTTTGTCAATTAGTGCCACAATTTACGTAGCCGTAAGACTCATAATGCGTTTGCTATACGCTGTAATGAAATTATCACGTTTACTTGTGGTAGTTTGTGTTATCTTTCGTTTATCTACACTGTAATCAATCGAGTTGGTCTTCGGTTTTTACTACATTTAGTTTGTTTGTTTTTCGTGTGACTGTGTGCCTAACTCTGGTATCGGAGTGTTCAGACCGCCCTAAGGCCTAACGATCCTTATCCTTGGACAAGAACCTCCTTCCTCTTTAAGCAAACTTAGGGAGGGTCGATTGACATAATAGAAGATAAGCGTCTGATAAGAAACTTGTAAGAAACTATAAATAGTTTTACATTTATGCGAATTGTTATTAACCGACTAGAAGTATTATTATTTGATCTGAACCATTTTTCGCAACTATTAATTTCATATTAATTCTCTCTTTACTATATTTGGTAGCTTTTCTTGTTTTCCCGCGTTTTCTAAGAAATGCCTGCTTTATTCACATTCCGAGCAGCGATAAAAGTCTTAGGACGAAAATTCATTTTAATCTAGTACAAGCTTTCTCCATTGTATTCGTTACTTATAATAATTAGCTTTTAGTTGGGTATAATAAAGACTAACGTTCTAAGAAAACTTGTAATTAAATTTTAGTGAATAAGCTACTCAGAAATTGTATTGAAATTTGATTAAGTATCAAATCTATTAGTTTATCTATGGTAAACAAGGCTTAAATTATAAAACCAATAAAATTATACAGCAAAATTATAGTAAACATACTAAAATGGCATACGCATTGCGTAGACTTCAATCGAAGTTTACATTTTTTTTAAACATTAACCGTTTCGAATCACCTGATGTTTTGTACCATTTGTCTATAAATAAGCTTTTTGGGCTCAATATAGCTTCTTGTGATCTACTCAAGATTTTGTTATATATTATTTCCGATATTGACGTCTTATTAGACAGCTGTAGTTTGGTATGAGGCTAAAATTCTGTGTCCGATCGTCATTAGGCCAATATCTCGCTTAATTGTGCTCAAGTCGTAGTAAAGTTACAAGTGAAATTAATGAAAGTTTCTGTAAGGTTCCACGGGGTACAGAATACCTGTGGAAGATGTAAATGTCTTCAAAAATAATTAACAATATATAGGTGTAAACTAAAATAGTAAAATGTACAGTGAATGCAAGTCAGCTCAGTCACCATTCTAAGAGATAAAAAGTATATTTTTTAATGTTACGTGAGGCAAGCAACGGGTCACCTAATGGTTAGCAATTACCACCACCCATGGACACCAGCAACACTAAATAAGTCCCAGGTCCGTCCTTAAGAATATCAAAAGTAATAGGAGGAGGATCGGTACGAGGAAGAAGGAATTAGGCCTTCGGCCCTCTCACTCACCGAACGAACGCAACAGTATGGGCAGTATTTCGTTAAGCTTGTTTATCCATCTATTTATTCCTTTCTTTATCCACCAGGATTATTTTCCTACATTACTCCAGTTATGTATGAATTCTCATAAATAGCCATCATGCCATTCCTTACGACACAACCAGCTCGAAATAAAACTGTGCCAAAAAAGATTATAAACTAGAGTTAGTTTATAATCTTTTTTGGCACAGTTTTATTTCGAGCTGGTTGCCTACAGGCATTCTGCATGTAAAACATAAAATACTTCTACATACATTACAGTCAACTTTAATTTTAAGTATAATGCACCTAAAATTTAAAAACACCGTCCCACAGCTCACCATGCCGTCCAAATAAACAGCTACTCCACTAAATCATCAACTACAAAGTAAAAATCCCACACAAAACAAGCCCGTGTTGAAAGATGATTATATTATTCATAAAACGGTGACATTACATGTAGGTACTGCAAATCCCAGGTGCGGTGTAAAGGAGCAAAATGCGTACGTATTTAGCATGACGTCTTGCCTAAACGAAGGTACTCACCTTTATAGTTTCGGTACTGGCTATTTACGCTGTCAATTTTTTTTATAGTATGAATGATGCAGAAGAAACTAATGACTCCATAGGTATAATTGTCATAGATATTTTACCTATCTAAAACTTTCATACGACCAATTCTCTACGTAGTTATTATATATTCTGTTCTGAAATCACTGGCACAGGCTCCAAAAATAAACTACACGGATATACTTCTAAAATAAACGGTTTAACAATCTTCATTGAAACAATACACAAGAATTTAAAAAAAAAAAACAATGAAAAACACTGTAAAACATTGTGCTAACTGTCACAAAGTATTTTGAATACTTTGGATTCGAGAAGCGCCGAACAAAAAAGTTTCATGACAGTACTGCCATTCACGGGTCACCAATAAAACTGCAGAAAAAGACGAATTAAATTGCCAATGAAGTTAGCTACAAGCAATTGAATTAGTATTCTTTTCTCCTTATACAAGGTTATGCAGTGGGTCTTATTCATGATAAATACTATATTTAAAGCATAAATACCTCGGTATTTGCCAACGTTTCGGCTGACTTGCTTCAGCCGTGGTCGATTTGGTGGTCGGTTGGCAATTACCATGGTATTTATGCCTTAAATATAGTATTTATCGCGAGTAAGGCCCGCTGAATACCTTTGTGTAATGTATACTAACCGCGAAACTTTAAAATCGTTCTTTCCTCCTCTTTGTAAAATCCTGGTCATCAGTGAGTCTGTTTTAAGTTTAAGAGTCACATTGGCGCAGTCAATAAATTAATAAATAGTCCTCAGTCAGTCTATAATACACAATAATATTAGCTTCATAGAAACCGCACAAATTCCCGGAAATTTTATCATATATATGATTATTATTCTACTGAGAAATGTATTTTATTTGATGACTAATTCATTTTATTAATTAGGGCCCAAAGACATGAATTAATTGAATTTATTAAATAAAATTATGGAGAATAAAAAATATCCTTCGGATAGTCATTAAAATATAACTATGATGATAATTATTGATCGCTAAGATTGAAGTGCCAAAGCAAAATGCTGCACCGATTTCGTCACAAAAATGTCAGTTACTGATGTTACAACTAAAGTCTGGATTGGGGTTTTAATTTTACTTTATATTACCCGCAATATTACAGAAAAACAATATTTTAACTAGCATTAAAGATAAGTCGTAAGTGCAAAAGAAGAGCAAACACTACATCCCAAAATTCAGCCCTGTTTATAATTTATCCCACTGTTAAGCACAGGCTTCTTCTCACTTGAGAACGATAACGCCATAGTCCACCGCGCTGACCAAGTGCGGGTTGGAGGACTTCACTTTCGAGAACATTATGGAGCAATCTAAGCCATGCTGATTTACTAACTATGTGTTTGCTTCACCATTAGCAAGCGATATATTTTTTTTTATTTTTGCCGCAGATTTTAACAAGATCTTCGGTGCAGTCCGTCGGCTTCTCTAGGTCTCGTCTTTCCACTAGGCTATCGCTGCTAAAATTCCAAAATTCCTCATTGCAGTGTCCTATGTGCCAGGTCCTTTATCCGACGTCACAGGTACCAATGTCGAGCTCACTACGAGGATTACCGCAATACAAAGTGCGGTGAGCCATTTTCACATGCCTGCTTGCAAAATATTTAAGTTAAATAATGACCGAGTACGTGTTTGACTATCTTGCTCTGTAAGTTTGTTTCATTCTAGATGTTAAAGTTTATAATAATGTGCGAAGTAAAGCTAAGCATGTAATAATCAAGAGATCATATGTTGATCTTAAAGTTGTTATGCTTTGTTAAACAAATTATTATTTTATTTAAGATTTGAAGGAGAATGGTAGTGATTTCTAATACGCCAAAGAAGTAGTACCTAATTATTTATGCTGGATAACAAACGTTTTAAATAAAATACCAATTCTATTTAAAATTGCAAGCTCATCCAAAATTTGGTATATCATCTATTGTAACAGACTGGTTTCGATATTGATATACCCTGCACTTAAAATGTGCTATAGTTGTTTCTCAACTCTCATCTTTTCTTTTGCATTGAAATCGTTTATAAATTTATAAATATGCAAAGTTCTTCCCAAAAACAAAGACGTATACCCCAAACATATGTCGATGCATTTGATTACGTAGTACCTCAAGGCAATAGAAGAGGTGGTGGCCAATAGAGGCGTATTCGTACACCGTCATGGCCCACAGCTACAAATTCGTACGTTCGAAAGACTTGGAACCATTGGTACGTGACTCGTATTACATTCGATGTGCGACGCGATCCGAGTGCAATACTTTGCGACAACTGAGACTGCGGATTTTGAAGAATGGAACCTCTTATTTAGAAGAATTGAGGACATTTTTGGTGTGCTGGAAATTTTGAAAACCAAAGGCATTATGCAAAATGCGTTCTTTTTAGAATTTAAGCTCCAATGCTGTTGTTTTTTTGTTTTCAGAGTTCCAAATTGGCCTATCAATATATATTTTTGTCAGGCGTATAAAAAAGGCCACCAAAATGCAATACCTAATTCCTTGGATGTTCATAATAGCTGTTAATATAGAATAGTCAAATTATATCGAATTGTCAATAGAACATTCCATTCTAGCTTCCAATATAACAATGTTTTGTAGCACAATCATATTAAAAAAACAGACATTCAAAACACCTTATAATAAAAAGGCACAGATTTTATTATTATACATCTAGTTCTCTAGATGCGATTAAGACTATTTAACTAACATCTTAAGAACAACAATCACTTTCTGATTCAATATAGTTGTTCGTTAGTTTCGATCCCAAAGCTGTCTTCAAAATCTCGCAGTACCAAACTTGGCTATTCGACGTTTGGAAGAACGTGACCGTTGGTGTTTTATTGCTCCTTTGTCGGTATCGAAGAACCGCACTGGAAAATTTTCATTGTTTTCGTACGTGAGGTGAATATCACTTGATAAGAAGTGTGAAGCTGTTATGTCTGTGTATGCTCTGTTAGATTCTAATATTTGATGGCCGAGGAAGTTTTGTGTTGGACCTAAGAATCAATGAAGTACATTTTTTACTGTGTAATATTCTTCTTATAAATATTTTTTGCTTTTACTTATTTTTATATAAAATTTTCTTGTGTTCAAACTACGATTTACGGATTCTATCGCGACAGAATCCGTAAATCATAGTTTTATTTTTATACTCATTCTGATTCTTTGAAAGTACGTGGCAGAAAGTGAACGTAAGTTTGATACCGAACGTATTTTTATTTATGTATTCCACCAATTTATGTTGTACCATCATTAGGGTTCCATGTAACTGCTCTATGCTCTAGCCCTTGTCTTTGCCGATACTAAAGTGATAGAATATCGCTATCATTTTGGATTGCAAAGATCGCAGCACGGTCGCTCTGCAGAAAGTTAGTATTCTATCATACCTGGTTAACTACGATAGCGGTCCGGAGATTCCAAGAAGAAAGTCTTAAATTCATCAAAGACAACGGTATAAGGATTATGTCTTAAGGCTAAGCAATGAAGTAACGAAAGAGTACTAAGGCCACATTGAAATATAAAAAGGAGTAAAAAATCAAATTTCCCTCACAGATACTGGCTAATAAAACACAAATGTTACCGCATCAGTCCCGATTAAGATTTATTAAAGGTTTTCATTTGCGCGAATGTAACAAATTAGTTTATTGCAATTTGTACTTCGGATACGGGTGGGTATATTTTGTTTGGAAATATACGGTGAAGGAACCTTCAGATAACCGACGTTGAGACTAAGTTATATTAAACTTATATTATCGACCAAACATTCGGTATTGGTATACTAGACTATAGAGTAATTGGAGTAGACACCTGAATACCAAATTTTGTATTCATTTTAGGTGACAATCATAAAGCCCGGGTTTGACAACTGGGTATTTTAGCCAGTGCAAAAAAAGAAAGATCACGTATCAGTTATTAACGTCCCAGGTTAAATCAGTACCTTGCCTATACTTGTTTTATTGCACGCTTAAGTAGACTCAAGTACTTTTATTGATTTCTTGTCGCACTACCCTAACGCATTATTCAATTTCCTTTGCTATTCTTTCTAGCTACGTAAACTTATCTTATCTCAGGACAGCACAAATTACTATAGCAACATCTAATGGGTACAGCGCAAAGATGCTAACGACTGAAGATCCTGAATCGTGAAATTAGGAGTTTCACACGCGTTTTCTATATTCACGCTCTCTACAACAACTACCAAACTGTGGTCCACCAAGCACAAACACTTAAGCTGCTCAGAGGATCCTCCTTATCGGCAGAGAAACTGAATACTACATCTTACGTTACGTTGTCCTAAAAGACAGGGCGCGGTGCTCTTGAGCTTCGTTTAATTTCACAGGTAACGTCATTTCTACTCTTGATATAAATCCGTATATTTCAAGAAAACCGTCGATCCGTCAGCCAAACGCAACGTTTGTATTTTTCCAAGCGGCCGTGAGTACAATTGCCTTAATTTATATGTTGAACGTATTGACGTACCCAAAGTCCTCACGACCATTCGCTAACTCACTTTATGATTTTTTCTTTCATTTTAAATAATAATAAGAGTGCTCTTCTGTTTAGCAAATTGAAAATTGTTGTTGTTGAGAATTTGTTTATTAAGGACTAACAAGGTTAAGCCTATTTATAATGATTTTTTCATTTTAAATATAAACGTGTTTGGCTTTATAATTTAGGTTAAATTACCGAGTAATTATATTAATCGAAACCGTGTAAATTTTATGCAAATATAAAAGAAGAGGCGCTTTTATTTAACACTTGGCTGCTAAATGTGAAATGGGTGATTAAGGTTGACATTTAACTTTTTTCAGAGAATAGCTAGCAATATAGATATGATTAATATATTATAACTAAGATGTGGTGTTTGTCGATGGATATAGGTACAACCTGTGTGTCTGCAACCACCATAATATATTATGGAAGTGTAAAACGTGGAATGTGTATACATCCATATGCATTTAGTAAAACGCGATTATTTTGGATTGGGGTTTTAATTTTACTTTATATTACCCGCAATATTACAGAAAAACAATATTTTAACTAGCATTAAAGATAAGTCGTAAGTGCAAAAGAAGAGCAAACACTACATCCCAAAATTCAGCCCTGTTTATAATTTATCCCACTGTTAAGCACAGGCTTCTTCTCACTTGAGAACGATAACGCCATAGTCCACCGCGCTGACCAAGTGCGGGTTGGAGGACTTCACTTTCGAGAACATTATGGAGCAATCTAAGCCATGCTGATTTACTAACTATGTGTTTGCTTCACCATTAGCAAGCGATATATTTTTTTTTATTTTTGCCGCAGATTTTAACAAGATCTTCGGTGCAGTCCGTCGGCTTCTCTAGGTCTCGTCTTTCCACTAGGCTATCGCTGCTAAAATTCCAAAATTCCTCATTGCAGTGTCCTATGTGCCAGGTCCTTTATCCGACGTCACAGGTACCAATGTCGAGCTCACTACGAGGATTACCGCAATACAAAGTGCGGTGAGCCATTTTCACATGCCTGCTTGCAAAATATTTAAGTTAAATAATGACCGAGTACGTGTTTGACTATCTTGCTCTGTAAGTTTGTTTCATTCTAGATGTTAAAGTTTATAATAATGTGCGAAGTAAAGCTAAGCATGTAATAATCAAGAGATCATATGTTGATCTTAAAGTTGTTATGCTTTGTTAAACAAATTATTATTTTATTTAAGATTTGAAGGAGAATGGTAGTGATTTCTAATACGCCAAAGAAGTAGTACCTAATTATTTATGCTGGATAACAAACGTTTTAAATAAAATACCAATTCTATTTAAAATTGCAAGCTCATCCAAAATTTGGTATATCATCTATTGTAACAGACTGGTTTCGATATTGATATACCCTGCACTTAAAATGTGCTATAGTTGTTTCTCAACTCTCATCTTTTCTTTTGCATTGAAATCGTTTATAAATTTATAAATATGCAAAGTTCTTCCCAAAAACAAAGACGTATACCCCAAACATATGTCGATGCATTTGATTACGTAGTACCTCAAGGCAATAGAAGAGGTGGTGGCCAATAGAGGCGTATTCGTACACCGTCATGGCCCACAGCTACAAATTCGTACGTTCGAAAGACTTGGAACCATTGGTACGTGACTCGTATTACATTCGATGTGCGACGCGATCCGAGTGCAATACTTTGCGACAACTGAGACTGCGGATTTTGAAGAATGGAACCTCTTATTTAGAAGAATTGAGGACATTTTTGGTGTGCTGGAAATTTTGAAAACCAAAGGCATTATGCAAAATGCGTTCTTTTTAGAATTTAAGCTCCAATGCTGTTGTTTTTTTGTTTTCAGAGTTCCAAATTGGCCTATCAATATATATTTTTGTCAGGCGTATAAAAAAGGCCACCAAAATGCAATACCTAATTCCTTGGATGTTCATAATAGCTGTTAATATAGAATAGTCAAATTATATCGAATTGTCAATAGAACATTCCATTCTAGCTTCCAATATAACAATGTTTTGTAGCACAATCATATTAAAAAAACAGACATTCAAAACACCTTATAATAAAAAGGCACAGATTTTATTATTATACATCTAGTTCTCTAGATGCGATTAAGACTATTTAACTAACATCTTAAGAACAACAATCACTTTCTGATTCAATATAGTTGTTCGTTAGTTTCGATCCCAAAGCTGTCTTCAAAATCTCGCAGTACCAAACTTGGCTATTCGACGTTTGGAAGAACGTGACCGTTGGTGTTTTATTGCTCCTTTGTCGGTATCGAAGAACCGCACTGGAAAATTTTCATTGTTTTCGTACGTGAGGTGAATATCACTTGATAAGAAGTGTGAAGCTGTTATGTCTGTGTATGCTCTGTTAGATTCTAATATTTGATGGCCGAGGAAGTTTTGTGTTGGACCTAAGAATCAATGAAGTACATTTTTTACTGTGTAATATTCTTCTTATAAATATTTTTTGCTTTTACTTATTTTTATATAAAATTTTCTTGTGTTCAAACTACGATTTACGGATTCTATCGCGACAGAATCCGTAAATCATAGTTTTATTTTTATACTCATTCTGATTCTTTGAAAGTACGTGGCAGAAAGTGAACGTAAGTTTGATACCGAACGTATTTTTATTTATGTATTCCACCAATTTATGTTGTACCATCATTAGGGTTCCATGTAACTGCTCTATGCTCTAGCCCTTGTCTTTGCCGATACTAAAGTGATAGAATATCGCTATCATTTTGGATTGCAAAGATCGCAGCACGGTCGCTCTGCAGAAAGTTAGTATTCTATCATACCTGGTTAACTACGATAGCGGTCCGGAGATTCCAAGAAGAAAGTCTTAAATTCATCAAAGACAACGGTATAAGGATTATGTCTTAAGGCTAAGCAATGAAGTAACGAAAGAGTACTAAGGCCACATTGAAATATAAAAAGGAGTAAAAAATCAAATTTCCCTCACAGATACTGGCTAATAAAACACAAATGTTACCGCATCAGTCCCGATTAAGATTTATTAAAGGTTTTCATTTGCGCGAATGTAACAAATTAGTTTATTGCAATTTGTACTTCGGATACGGGTGGGTATATTTTGTTTGGAAATATACGGTGAAGGAACCTTCAGATAACCGACGTTGAGACTAAGTTATATTAAACTTATATTATCGACCAAACATTCGGTATTGGTATACTAGACTATAGAGTAATTGGAGTAGACACCTGAATACCAAATTTTGTATTCATTTTAGGTGACAATCATAAAGCCCGGGTTTGACAACTGGGTATTTTAGCCAGTGCAAAAAAAGAAAGATCACGTATCAGTTATTAACGTCCCAGGTTAAATCAGTACCTTGCCTATACTTGTTTTATTGCACGCTTAAGTAGACTCAAGTACTTTTATTGATTTCTTGTCGCACTACCCTAACGCATTATTCAATTTCCTTTGCTATTCTTTCTAGCTACGTAAACTTATCTTATCTCAGGACAGCACAAATTACTATAGCAACATCTAATGGGTACAGCGCAAAGATGCTAACGACTGAAGATCCTGAATCGTGAAATTAGGAGTTTCACACGCGTTTTCTATATTCACGCTCTCTACAACAACTACCAAACTGTGGTCCACCAAGCACAAACACTTAAGCTGCTCAGAGGATCCTCCTTATCGGCAGAGAAACTGAATACTACATCTTACGTTACGTTGTCCTAAAAGACAGGGCGCGGTGCTCTTGAGCTTCGTTTAATTTCACAGGTAACGTCATTTCTACTCTTGATATAAATCCGTATATTTCAAGAAAACCGTCGATCCGTCAGCCAAACGCAACGTTTGTATTTTTCCAAGCGGCCGTGAGTACAATTGCCTTAATTTATATGTTGAACGTATTGACGTACCCAAAGTCCTCACGACCATTCGCTAACTCACTTTATGATTTTTTCTTTCATTTTAAATAATAATAAGAGTGCTCTTCTGTTTAGCAAATTGAAAATTGTTGTTGTTGAGAATTTGTTTATTAAGGACTAACAAGGTTAAGCCTATTTATAATGATTTTTTCATTTTAAATATAAACGTGTTTGGCTTTATAATTTAGGTTAAATTACCGAGTAATTATATTAATCGAAACCGTGTAAATTTTATGCAAATATAAAAGAAGAGGCGCTTTTATTTAACACTTGGCTGCTAAATGTGAAATGGGTGATTAAGGTTGACATTTAACTTTTTTCAGAGAATAGCTAGCAATATAGATATGATTAATATATTATAACTAAGATGTGGTGTTTGTCGATGGATGTAGGTACAACCTGTGTGTCTGCAACCACCATAATATATTATGGAAGTGTAAAACGTGGAATGTGTATACATCCATATGCATTTAGTAAAACGCGATTATTTTAATATTACTAACAGACATTTCAATTTTACTTATATGTATAGAATTATTTTTATAGACTCACGCCTGTGTCTCCGAAGGGGTAGGCAGAAGCGTAATATTATACCCACGTTTCGCTATGAATTTTTCGCCACGTAATAGGGAGCCTATTTCACCAGACTCGTCTCCGTGCTGCTACTAAGAATTCGGAAAAACCCAGTAACACTTTTTGTCCAACCCGGGAATCGAACCCGGGACCTCCGATCAGCAGTCTCATACGCTATCCACACTCTATGGACACGGAGGCAGTCATATAATAATATACAGATAAAGAATCATGAACGTATGAGTGAATGCATGGTCAGCCACAGCGTAGTGTTTTGCATTTGTATTACTGCAAAAAGTCGTCGCGAGCGACCTCCCTTAAACTTGATTGGGGAAAACATATCAATTTGGCAACATTATATTCCGAATTCAGTTGAAATCGGTTGGCAATAATAAATACAGCTATATTTTAATGAAGATGGAATATTTATTTGCGTTTACTTTTTTTATGCATTGCTTTTATTTGTTAGTTATTTAAGTATAAAAATTATTGAATTTATATGTTAGGCATTTAGTTAGTTTTAATTCAATTGTATTTCAATATTTCTGTTAAAAAAGTCGTACCCAGAAAAAAAATACCAATAAAGATGGAATATTATTATTGTTTGGTTGTTTTAGAAAAAAAAAGTTGCTCTGTGGAAAAGCTAATATTCAGCCAAATCCGGTTAGACTAATAAGCGGACCCCAGATTAAAACTGGGATAACGCTAAGAGGATGATTTGGTTGTTTTAGAAAGCGTGAGTATTTACGCTTGCATGGAAATATTCCAAAATTTATTACCAATAAAATGTTGTATTAAAGGTATTAATTGTATGTACTTACATTTAGGCACGGGTAATTTCTTGAACTGCAGATAACGTCCATAACATCACATCTCAACATCATCCTAGCGCTAGTCCAGTTGTATCCAAGATTTCGCCTTCTAGTCTAACCAGATTTGACTACGAATATTAGCTTTTCCATAGAGTGTTTTCACCAATATATAGTGTGATTAGACCTTTAAAATTTATTTTATAATTAAACCTTTCTTTTTTTTTTATTGTCTTTCGGGATATATACCACGTACCTTTGTTTGGAGTAACCGATATTTCGGCACTGTTGCAAGCGCCATGTTCACGGATGTACTAAGTTTAAATTCCTATATTAAACCTTTCTCCCTAGGTGTAGGCATAATTCAAGTGAGCGGACTCACGCACATGGTTTAGTCATTTACCAGGGGGTGCCCACTGCTACGCCCGCAAATTTTCTTAATTTACATGTTGTCCTCGATCCCGTAGGTAGAGAAATCCCTTCTTAGTGCACCTCTACAGTCCCCAAGGAACACACATGCCAAATTTCAGCTTCTTGCGCCCAATAGTTTTGACTGTAGCTTGTCTGTCAGTCAGTCAGTAAGGCAAGGATTTTATATATACAGATGAAGCTGTAAACACAAAATATCTAATAGCTGGAAATATAACTAGGCCAAGCCTGTACTATGATAGCCGGATGACTAAGCATACTTAATGTCTTTGAAACATACTCAAATACACATACACGATCTTACTCATCATACAAAGAGTTCTTCTGGGTGGAAATCGAAGCCATGACTAGCAGTCATGGATTCTAACTACTAGATCAACGCCAATCGACAAAAAATATAGGCACAGTATAATCATAATATATAAAATCCTTGCGTTACTGACTGACTGACAGACACGCTACAGCCGAAACTATTGGGTGCTGGAAGCTGAAATTTGGCGTGTATGTTCCTTAGGGGCCGTAGGGGTGTACTAAGAAGGGATTTCCCGAAATTCCCAAGGGATCGGCCAAAACGGGTAAATTTTAAAAAAATGCATGCGTTGCTGCTGGCGTCCTCTAGTATTTCATATAACTCTTCGCTTATGATCTCAAACATGGATTTATACACAGTTATTTTTATTATTAATTCATGTATAATATCTGTATAAAAGGAAAACCTCTTAAGAGCCATCAAATGTAAACAAGCTCTCTAGTTGCCACTGGGCGAAGTTCCAAGGATTTCAGATGTGCACATCTTGGTAACATCTTGCAACGAAAGTAATGTCAACTTGCAAAATAATTCCTCAATTATATAACTATACAATAACTTAGAGATACATGAACGTCAACAATATCATATTTGGTAAATCCATTTAAAAAATTAAATGTATTATGAACTTTTGCAAGACATTGTGTTGTGCTAGTTCCATTGTCAGTATGTTATCCATTTTGAATTAGTACACTGCAAGAGTCTATCATTAATAAGATCTTACAACTAATATTGTTTTTAAGGTTGGATTAAACAAAACTGTATTGATACTTTCAATATTTTTAGGAACAGTGTATTGGTAAAGTAATATCAACGGTAACTAGGAACCTTTAAAAAGTATTATATCTAGATAGAAATGGGAAATCACCAAATTGCTACAAAACAAGTTAGCACAAATGCCACAATTATCTTTGCATTATCCTTAGGTTAACTGGTGGAAAATGGCATACACCACTTTCACTTTCCAAAATATTTTCAAACAGCGTGAATAAATAAATAAGATATCTGTCAACCTCAGAGTAAAGTTCAAGGTTTTAAATTTCAAAAGAAAACACACATAACGTCATAATTACCTTATTACTCACACAATACCCCGAAAAGCAGAGATGTGCAAACACGTAATCCCACTACCTGCAGTTGTCATCTCGCGTTACAACATCATTCATCTATGTTAGAGTCCACAGACTAATGCACTTCCCTTGTCGCGGACTCATCGCTCAATCAACTCCTCAATTTGTCCAATTTCAAAGTCGCAACAGACGCGTCTTAGGCATTTTATGTTCACGAAATAGAAATATTTTTTAGAATATTACTGTTGTAATGGCGATACTATGAGCTTCTATTTTTGCTGTCCTATTGTTAACTAATTATGTATATGATTTGTCAATAATATGTTTGATTAGGATACCTAGTGCAATATAAGTATTAAAGCTCTCGTGATCATTTCACTAGAACCACAATAAGTACATCAGTGCATCCTTGATTATAACGCCTGCAAGAAATCTAAAGTACCATGGGCCCTACCTACATAATTCGTGTGGTAAATATCAAGTTACCTCATGTTTTGCCGCTGATGATGATGCCAGCACCACGATTAAGTGCTACCCAAAACCAAACTACCTTAAATAGTTTATGTATGGAACCATCTCTGCCTACCCCGAAGGGAAATGGCATGAGTTATGTATGTGTATGTATGTAATTTAAAAATAGTACGTTCTCAACTGAAAAATTACTTGAGTCCCAAGAAACCCAAAGGTAATTTAAAAACTCATCAATCAACATTTCAACATCTGCTTTTATCTTAGAGTGCGTTCAAACTATGTACATTTGTTTTCAGAAGTAAGCAATATGTGTGGCAATGGAAGACATTTTAAACTCAACACAAAACGATCAAAATGTGATACATTTTAGTACAAATATCACACACTTTTTCATTACTAGTTCGGCCAAAAAAGCGGTAAATTTTGCCGAACAGTAATACTAAAAAATAATTAATATCCGGGTATTATTTATTGGAGTGAATACGCTGGGGAAACAAGAGGATTGTTACGAGGTACATTCTTTTATTAAAACACGTACAATTTTAATTATTTCGGTATGACTGACGTACAGGCCAAGATACGACTGCCTGTAAATTATTTTGAGTCTATTTAAATGCAAAATTACTCACAAAGTGATGAATATATTATGATTAATTAGTACACACACGAAAATACAAGAGATATCTCCAGCAACGTTACTTTTTAACGCTATACAATGGTAAGAACTTCTAGGAATAAATGAAAAGTATTAACAATATAGCTGTAGGCTTTAACTAAATAAATACCATGTAATGCTGAAAGTGCACTGCACCTATGGAAGCAGATAAAATGAATAATGTCTGTAATTACCATACGTTTTCATTTCGAATAATTAAAAATAAACAACAATTTAAATTTTTGATGACTTTTATTAATTTTGTGTAGATCAAAATATAATTCTCAAAGCGACAGCAGCTTGCGACAAAACTACATACATACATACATGCGTGAAAATAGTTGTTGTGTTATATTCATTATTTTTGTTTTGATATAACTTAGTATGTATTATTTATATGACGCGTTTTTATTTTGTTCTAGAAGACCCATTTTCTTTTCTTCTATTTCAAGTCAGCAAGTCCGTTGTTTTGGCTGTGTCAGCAGTAATCGTACCACAAATTGTTTATAATTTAAGATTCTGGCTTTAAAATCTTTTAAAGTTTTTGGCACGAGTTTCTTAGAAAAAAATACGTTCACAAGTGATGTTGTAACTTGTAACCTATATGAATAAATGAATTAGAATTTGCGATTGCAGTCGATATCTATATTATTATCAAAGTCACACAACGCTCACAAAATTGTTTCACAAAGAAATATAATACATCTTATGTCTTTACTGTCCCTTCTATTATTTCTTGCACTCAAAGGTCTCTCAGTGGTCGTGTCAAAGACCACTGCGTCACTCTTAAAACCCACATCTTTGAAAGTTTCAAAGGCAAATGGATGATATAACCGTCTCGTCCGAAGTGTTAAATTCAATTTACGATATGACGGTGTAAAGCAGCGGGCCTTCTGTTTATTCCCATATGGGAATGCGATGGGAATACGCCGAAGTGCAAACGCTCCCATTTCAGTTTCGCCTGCAGTTTATAGTGATGCTTGAATGCTGTCGTTCAACTAAGCTTTTATGATCTGTTTGTAGATCTTTATTGTAGAGGACCCTATTGAATTGGAGTTTTATTATTTGTTTCGGATGAACGGCATTTTTCAGAAATTTGGCTTTGGGGAGTTTCTTGTTCTTATAATGTTTTTTTAAGTTATTATCTCAGCATATCGATTATGTAAGTACGCAGCACAGATGGCGCAGTGGCCTAAGTGTGCACTTCGCCGCGATTATACGGCTCAACTGTTGTGTGATCCTCAAGTATTTATTTCGAATCCAGGAGTCCTTTATGATGCTATGTTCGTACAATCCCCTCAATACTGGATTTATTGCTGGTGTCTTTATAAATAATTAAAATTAGGTCAAACTTCGATTAACAGTTGTAAGAAAAATATGTCAAATTTATCTCAAATATCTGACTTAAATCAAAGTAAAAAGACTAACCTAGTATCGGAGAATATTCTTATTTAAAAAATATGCAGTGCATTTTATCCGTGAGACAAATTCGTTCAATGCCAACCAGAGTCAGGTTACTTAGGTTAGATGGGCGAAATGGATTTAAAAATTGCACTACATTTTTAACAGTAAACTTCTATCAAAATCTATTTTTAAAATTTACGGTAAGAATTGTAATAGAAATTTGGAAATGGCGGTTTTTAAACTAGAGGGTACCTGCAGTTATGCACATTTAAAATTTACCGGGTTTTCCCGATTTCCCAACCCTACGGTCTCCATAGACCATTCAATCCCAATTTTCGGCGTCTTGCGCTGAGAAGTTACGGCTGTGAGTTACCTGTTAGTCAGTAACGCAAGAATTTGATATATTGATTAAATTGGGTTTACTTATTGAAAGATAGACCTATCCTTTTCTTTTTTACTTCGTGGTGATAACTCAAAGCTCATACTTCCACTTTTGTCACAGACAGAGAAAGTTTGTATGATTCTGAAAGGTACGCGTTTATTTATATTTTAATAAATAAACCTACATTTCAATTAATACAATTGGCAGATACTTAGGCAAGTGTGGGCGTTATTAATGAAGAAGTGGACACAGCTACACGCTAAAGACACAGACTATCGAAAATATACAACAATTGTATAATGGACCAAATCTTCCCATTGAAATTGGTAGAGGCCTATGTTCAGCCGTGGACTGCAAAAGGCTGCATGAATAAGGATGACTCATCACAACCAAAGAGACCACCAACAGATTTTATTATCACAAAGCTCATTTAAACATAAACTAATTAAAACACTTATATTATTACAATATATTAATTAAAACAAACAAAATAACAATGCGGTAACGAGCCGATTACGATACGATATAGATAATACTGGCTTAATTATGATTCATATTATAATTATACCATAATGGGTTTTAATTATGATTGCTAATTATGTGTTGTTGTAATTTAAATTTATTTATTTACGTATTCAATTGGAATACTAGGATGCGCTTGGGACTTTATGCCACACGCTTAGATAAAACAAAAAAGCAGCTATAAGTGGGAAAATTAAGAGAAGAAAGAAAGTAGAAGCGTGGCAAATAAAAGTTAATCCTTCTTCTTCAGTTTCCCTTGAGAACTCCAGTAGGTACTATCATGTATATATCTTTATACACAATATCGATGTACAGTTATAGTGTTTGTTTGTTTTTCGTGTGTGGCCAACTCTAGTTTCAGAGTTTTCTGGCCACCCGAAGATCCCGACATGTTCTAACGATTCTTATCCTGACAGGAGAAACAGGACCGATAGTTTATCGTGCCCTCCGAAGCACGGTAGCGCTCTGATGTAAATGCGACACGTAGTCACCCATCCAAGTGGAGACCTGTGCAAGCGTTGCTTAACTTTGCCGATCTGTTACGAACGGCTAGCCTCGCCTCGCTGTGAGACGCTACACGGCTATAGTATATAATTATAAAGGTACATTTCTTTCTGTGAGTGAGAGAGCCGAAGGTTCTATGCCCCTTTCCTTTTCAGTCGTCTCGCTCCTCCTTTAGCATTACTCTATCCTTGCGATAGGCAGCGACTTGTTTGTGTTTTCACACACAGCCATACAAGCTCAAACAGAGCCAGGGTTTCCAGTGACCATCGGGTGGATTCCTGGTTTGGCTGTTTGTAGCTGTTCGTGAAAAAAAAAGCTTTAGAAATATTAAAACAATGGATACAAACGCAGATTTAGATGCACTTTTTGTGTTTTATACAAAATTGTATATCGTGGGATCATCTTCCTCATGCTGCGGGATGTATTTGCATAGGTGTGACCTCCTTGAACTGTAAAACTATAACGGGTGACGTTAAGACATGTCGTTTTAAGACATTAAATACATAACTAGATTTCCATCACATATAAGTCTCGGTTGTTGCGACAAAGTGTAGCAGTATAAACTATACCTATTATTGCAAAGTTTCACCACATCCGTTTTGTAGTTTTAAAATCAAAGAAGACAAACAAAAACACTTTTGCACTTATAATATTGATACGGTAGTATTTTTAGGTTTTACACGGTACGTCGGAATATAAAAATAATTGTGATGTTCGATAAAATACTGTTTTATATTTGTTACTCTTTACCCAGTCAGCCACAAAGTTCGTTTGAGTTTTGTAAATACATTGTGTATACTATGAAGTTCTTTATCACATCATACATATTACATAATATTCATAACATTACAAAAGAAAACGCCAAAATACATAAACAACTGACTGAATTAATTTCTACCCGCAAGAAACATGATACTTTTATTGTTCCCTTAGAAAACGGCCCCCATTGTTTCATTCTAACAAATGCATTCGCACACAAGATCAACTACACGCACACGACCTAAGGAACGGTACACACTGAGTACAGGTAACATAAGGGTGGAAACATTCATTGGTAAGTACTCGTATGTATAGTAAATTCGTTAGAGATGGCCATACGGGAGAGATGGCCAATCGATTTATTTTTGACATTTACTGCTAGATGGGGCTACAGTTCAGTTAGTATACTCCGATTAACGATCATGAACACAATACGACACAATTACTGAGCAAAATTATACTAAAAAGTAAGTAAATAACCTTTAATTTTATAAGGTATTCCTTAAATTTTTTAATGTGTTGATATTTTAAGGTGAAATACTATTTTTAAATGAATACTTTTTGTGTTTACTAAGTTTATTGCGTTTTTCAAATGATAATGTCTATTCTAACCTCAAAACGGCGCCCGTTACGTTAACATTGCGTTTTAGAATGTATGTGGCCATCTCACCCGTACAAAAAGGAGAGATGGCCACATTAATTCAGGCTGAGATGGCCATATCCATTATTGTTATTGTAAATGTTTTTAATCTGTCTTGGTATAGATGCCAAACAAGTATCAGAGGAAAACTATAGCCACTCGCAGTATTTGGAGTGAAGAATCATTAAAAGCTGCCATTAATGCGGTAAACCCAAAGATAATAAATAGGCGTATTACCGAAAGCAGGTCTAATCTCAGTGCATCAATAATTTGTGATCATCCGACGAATAAGATAAAGAAAATGAGGCAGACAACTCTGCCGGATGCGGAAACAATTATTATACTACTCATTTTTTTTTATAGACTCACGCCTGTATCTCCGAAGGGGTAGGCAGAGGTCTGATATAACACCCACATTTCGCCATTAATTTTTAGGTCCCACGTAATAGGGGGCGAGCCTATTGCCGTACCGGGCACATTACCAAACTCCGAGCCGCTACTGAGAATTTCCTAACGGAAAAACCCAATAACACTTTGCCCGACCCGGGAATCGAACCCGAGACCTCCCAATCTCACGCGCACATTTATGCCGCGAGACCAACGAGGCAGTCAGTATACTACTCATCTCGTTGAAAATTGGCCGCAATGTATTATTTGTGATAGATGGGTTCATGAAAATTGTACAGAATTTAATGGCATGTACTCCACTTGTGAACAACAGAAGAAAAAAAAAGATAGACGAGCTCAATTTCAAGGCAAGGGAATGGGAAAAGGGAAGTCAAGTACTGGCCATCTATCCCGTACAACTACGGCCAACTCACCCTGATATGCCGGGAGAGATGGCCAGTTGTATTTTTTTTTTTGTAAATTGATTTATCGTATGTTTCTTAATTACAAAATTTTATTTGTAGTTGATTTTTCGAAAACTAATTACTGCTCATTATGATAAGAATAACAGTCTGACAATTAAAAGCCTATTTAATTTTTTATTTAACCTCAAAAAAACTATGGCCATCTCTAACGAATTTACCCTATTAGTTCATATTCATTATCATCCACAGCCCAACTTTGTCTCATCATCAGCCTTTAACAGTCCTCTGTTGGACTAGGCGTCCCTTTTGAAAGGAGGTATTGGCCTACTTTATCACGCTGGGCAGGCGGGTTGGTATAGGGTTTGTATCAAGTTCCTTCTCTTACAGTGCTGTTTTCTGCATAATATGCTCCCTCTGTCAGCTCTTACGACAGCCATGGGATGATATGTGGTAGTGACAATTCGTATTCTTAATCCATCACCACATAGACAAACTTGCTACTTGCTGTTTTACTGTCAACTTTGTCTACTGCTACATATATAGGTACCGCTTAGTTCGTATAATCAGGTATGGGTACTTTCGTCAAATACTTGAAGATAAGCTCGACCACCCACCCTTACGACAGCAATCTGTATACCTATTATATAAAATTCTTGTGTTACTGACTGACTGACAGACACGCTCAGCTAAAACTATTGAGCGTGAGAAGCAGACATTTGCTTGTAAGAAATTAAAAAAAAACAAATTAAATCTATAGATATTAGATCCCAAGGCACTGTTTTATTTCGTTGAGCTTTCATTTTATATTCTTATTTTGCATTATTTACGAGTAGGGTGCTACTATCCCCCCGTTGGATCTCCATCTTGTCGTGTTGGGGGTGCTCAGTAACCGTGGTTAGGTCACCCACGGCGAAGCTAAGCGAGATCCCAGGAGTGGACGCTCCGCGTGGGCTTGACGGAGGCCTGCGCAGGATGCGTCCAATGGTGCGGGTGCGAGGGACAGTTCTTCTGTCCCTCGCAGTCGGGTGCGGTCGCGGGAGGAGAGGCGTGTTGGTGTTGCATTGCCGCGCGCCCGATAGGGCGGGAGATATCCCGCGACCAAATGGGGGCGCACCATCGTTGCGTCGCGGTGGGGCCGCAGAGGAGGAGGAGATGCGGTGTTGCGTTGCCGTCCTCCCTATCCTCTGCGGCCGCTGGGTGTTTTGGCGGCGGAGCCCAACACCTTCATCCGCCGCCAAGGCGGTTTTGTTCGGGGCCCGCCTGACCATCTAGCGGGCCAATACCCGTCGGGGGTAGCGAGGAATGCTTCGTTGAAAGCCTACCCTCCCACACATGGGTTCATGAGGAGCACGGGTTGGTTTTTAGTCAGTAAGAGTCTGACAGTCCCCTTCGTCCTTCACCCCCAGGGTGGAGGGACTCCATGAGGATTTTCCAACCCGACACCGAAAAAAAAGTGTGCTACTATACTGAACTCCAATGCGACAATACCGGTAGTGTAAAATAAAACATTAATTTCTGATATCTCGGTACATCACAATTTTTCCAAAGAGGACGGAAGTTGTATCTAAGTCAAGGCTATCGGATATAAGATATAGTTCGTGGTCAATTATAAATCATTGACTTATAAGATGAACTATACTTCACCCGTGGCTCCGCCCACGTGGGTGTCGATTATCGCGGTAAAAGGTAACCTCCTAACTGACGCACCTAACTAGCTCCACACACAAAAATCAAACCACAACATTGCTCCATTGCGACGTCAATGACGGGTAAGCTAACACACTTTTAACTTTATAATATAAATATGGATTCCTACAAACCAAATGGATTTTATTCGTTTTATATATTTAGTTTAGTATGTTAAGTACTATTTATTTATATATAGCCTGCCAACCCAACAACCAAATACACCGGCCACTCATTTGTTAGAAAAACTCACAGTGTTCCTTTCCACATAACAGAAACTTAAATGAAAAAAAACTTAATTATACCCTAAAGTTTCTATGTTCTCGCTACTCGAATACAACTTAATCGATTTTAAACTTTCGCGATTTGTATACATCATACAAAATAATTTAGCGGGTCTTAATCGCGTTAACTTAACTTATTTAAGGTATAAATACCTATTTGTTTCCGACGTTTCGCTCGTCTTGCACCGAGCTTGGTCGCGGAGAGTCGACGACTCTCCGCGACCAATCTCGGTGCAAGTATAACGAATACAACTTATTTAGACATGAACTACTCTACATATTTGCCTAACTACAGTAGGTTGCCTTTATATATATCTCAATGATTACTTAAAGAAATTCTTTGCTCGGTTTATAGAATGAATTACGATTTTTATATTAGACAGCAAAAATATCACTTAGCGCAGAATAGTAAAATGATAAACGCTAGCACACAAACGGATTTCGAAGAGATTAAAGACAGACAACAAATTGAAAAGTTGTCTATTTCGAAAGCTGATACAAACATTGCTGCGCATACACACGAGTATTTTGAGTTTTTTCTATAATGAGTTTAACATCCTACATCAAAACATTGCAGGGTTAATTAACAAATGGGACCGACTAACTGTATGTATAGATGAATTATATAACAACGGTACTATAATAGATGTTATCTGTGTAACTGAACATTTTGTAAATACTGGCTATGAATATTTCATGTCTATTCCAAATTTTTTGGATAGCTGCTTTCTTTTTAAGAGATGAAAAGCGCAGAGGGACAAGTATATTTGTCAGGCAGGGAATACAATACCGAGAACTTACAGATGTGTCCAAACAATCGGTTGCAGGTATTTTCGAGTGTTGTGCCATAGAAGTAATAGTGCACGAGATGATCATTGTCTGTATTTATCGGGTGCCTAATTGTAATTATCAGGTATTTTATGAAAAGCTGGATAACATACTGTCTAAAGTTACTTTACTTACAAACAAAACGTTGATACTATGTGGCGATTTTAATATTGACGTTTTAAAGAAAAATAATATAACTATGGAATTTGAATACTTCTTAATAAGTTACAATCTTAAATTATCGCTATACAAACCCACTAGACTAGCCAGTAACACATGTATAGATAATTTTGCATATAATCCCCGAATGAAGTGTAAAGCTAAGATAATATCACCGGGTGCGTATCGCATACGTATTTTTTTTTTATGGTAATAGACGGCAAACGAGCAGACGGATTGCCTGATGGTAAGCAATTACCGCCGCCCATGGACACAAGCAACACCACAGGAGTCACAAGTGCGTTGCCGCCCTTTGGGGTTGGGAAAAGGGATATGATGAGGAATGGGATCAGTGAGAAGGAATAGGGGATAGGGCCTCCGGCACTCTCACTCACCGAACGAAACGCAACAGTTTAGGTACTGTTACTTTACGTCGATTTTCTGTGAGAGGGTAGTACTTCCCCGGTCGAGCCGGCCCATTCATGCTGAAATCAGCAAGGCTCTACTACCTTGGAAACGTATGTCTGATCTGAAACAAATAGCCGGCAAAATAAGTCCTGTTATGGCTAAGCTAGTCAATTTATCTGTAAGTAAGCATAAACTTCCTAGTCCTCTTAAAAAAGCTATAGTTTGACCTATTCACAAAAAAGGTGATTGTAAGATATTTTCAAACTACAGACCCATTGCTATTCTATCGAGCGTAGATAAAATTATGGAAAAATGTATAGTAAACCAACTTGGCTCATATCTTCAATAAAATAAAATAATTAATAATTGTCAACACGGATTTCAGCAAAATAAAATAAATAAAAATATGTTTATTGCCAAAAACAAGGTTTTCACAAAAATATTACCTGTGGCCCCACACTAGGCAAGCCTGTCCTGTGGGTACCACAATCATAATTACATTAGATAGGTACACTACTTATCATATACAAGGGTTCCTTAAGTGACAAACATAGTTTAGTTTAAATACATTTTAAGTCTAATTGAGTCGTAAGTGATGTGTTTAAAAAGAGTGTAAGTGTTATAAATATAAAAATAAATATAATATAGTGTTTATTATGTAAAATATGTAGCTATGTAGATGATTATGTGATGTGCAAGTAAAAATTCATAATTATATAATTAACCTACTATATATTACAATATATACTATGTAGGTACTGTAGGATTATTGTGGTATTTGTTTTGCGAAAGTTGTGAGCAGTTCATGACAGATGTATCAAAAGCTTTTCGGTGTCATCGTAGGAATGAGAGGAGAGCCATTTTGTCATAAATCGCGTTGCTTCTTTCACCGAACAATATTTGATATCGCACGTACGGGTTGTTTTGTTGTAAATGTACTTGTCTTTATATGGACTGAAACGTCTGGCAAATAAAGAGTTTACTTTCGGTACTTTTATTTTAAAAACACGTCGTTTTAGTAAATCTGCATAATCCAGGGATGTAATAACAGTTTTGTGGACGTTGACTACTGTCTTTAGGATAAAAAGTTGGCGTACATTCAGGAATTTACTTTCCTCGTAAAGTTTCGCTGTTGAGTATCGAAAGGGCCTTTTAAACATAGTTTTCAGTACTGATCGCTGAGATCTTTCGGCTTGGATCATTACAGTTTTTGAGGCACATCCTCAACATGTTATGCAATACGTGAGTATTGACTGGGTCAAAGCAAAATACACCATCCTTAATATATCTGCAGACGCTGAAAAGCGAAGCAGTTTCAGTATGTTTGCTGATTTACGGACTCTGTTTGACAGCGCAGCTATGTGCTCCCTAAAGTTGAGTTTGAGGTCAATCATAACTCTAAGGTATATCACTGAGTTCGTTTTGGTTAGTTCTATACAGTTGCATACAATGTCCTGGTTTGAACACTCGTGTATTTGAATGATATGATTCATGCCAGGGGCTGATTTCAGGCACTAGTTTTGTGGAAGCAAATGTATTTTGTCTTTCTAGCGTTCAGGGTAAGCAAGTTGTACTTCAGCCATTCATTGACTTGTCTCATACCATTTACGGCATTTGAAAACGCCTGTGACCAGTTGGAACCATGGTATATAAGGGCAGTATCATCCGCGTAACATATTATTTCTGCCTTAATGCTTTCTTGTATATCATTAATATACATAATAAATAGGGTTGGACCCAAAATACTGCCCTGTGGGACACCAAAATTGGTGGTTCGTTAGTCGCTTACGTGACTCCCAACCTTAACACATTGTTTCCTCCCTATCAGGTAGCTTCTGAACCACTCCAAGGCAATACCTCTGACTCCATACAGGTTTTCCAGCTTCCTTAATAGCATTGGGATAGACACGGTGTCAAAGGCCTTAGGATCTGGATCTAAAAAGATGCCTATACTTGCATTATTTTTGTCAAGGTGGCCAGATATTATTGAGATTAGAAGTGTCACAGCCTCCTCAGTCGATTTGCCTCGCCTGAATCCAAATTGTCTGGCTGAAATGAGGTTGTTGGTTTCAATGTACGATACAAGTATTTTGTTTACTATTTTCTGTAGTAATTTTGAAAAGGCAGTCAGGAGTGATATTGGTCGATAGTTTTCCACTGAGTCTTTGATTCCAACTTTGTGAATAGGTGTTATAGATGCTATTTTCCAAGCGTCTGGAAAAGTGCCTGTTGCCAGACTCATGTTAAAAATTGTAGTAAGAGGTCTTACTATAGCTGATCTAATGTCTTTCAAGAGAGCATTGTTAAGACCGTCTATACCTGGTGGTTTGTGATTTTGGAGGGAAAGTATCAAAGACTCAACTTCGTATTCATCCGTCAGTTGCAGAAAGCAGGAACTACTAATTTGTTTGCAGTGAATTCTCTTTGCTAGACTTTCTTGGCTCAGTTGTATTGTGTTTAAGATGTTGTCTGCTAGCTTTTGTCCAACAGTGGAGAAGTACGCATTACATAGGTCTAAGGAATGCTTGGGACTTGAACTACCATCAAGCTTCATGAGTTCATTTGGCTCTTTGTTAGTCTTCGTTAAGTGACATACATCTTTTATAACTTTCCACATTTTCTTGGGCTGTTTTGTGCTGTTAGATAGCTCCTTATTTTCATGCTCTGTCTTTAATTTCCGTAGTAATTCGTTGCAATAATACCTGTAACGCGTGTATATAGTGTGTAAGAGTTCATCCTGTGGGAACTTTCTTGTTTACATATGGAGTCTGTCTCTATGTTGCATGCATCGGATAAGACCAGGTGTGATTCAGGGTTTAATATTGTATTTGGAGTGACTTATGTGAATTTCATGTGTGTACCTGTTGATGACATCGGTGTGTCTATTACAAAAGCCTGATGTTGATTCATTCATGTCCTCAGAGTCGATTATAAGCGACCAGTCAGTTGCCATTAGTTCTTTCTTAATGGCTTCTATGTCTTTTTTGATGATTATTCTCCTGTGAGGCTTTTCCTTTTTCTTATTGTCAGTCAAGGCGAGTATTACAAAATCGTGGTCGGTTATGTCTGAATAGCACACTATACCCATTGCGTTTTTAATAGTGTTCACAAAGATGTGGTCGAGGCACGCGTCTCCCCTTGTAGGTTTTGTAATTGCGGGATAAAGCCCATGTTCCGATGTGAGACATAGATATTCAATGTCTTGGCTGCTTGTTGCTGAAAGGGTATTTATGTTGATGTTTCCAGCAAGCATTAAGGTTGTGGCTTTATTTGATGCGTTTGCCAGGACTTCGTCAAGGGAACAAAAAAAGTTATATGTATTCTTAACGAAGGGGGACGGTAAATGCCACGAATGGTGAGTGAATTTTGTAGGGTTATTTGCAGACAGTTGGCGGTTTAACTAGCGATAGCCGAGTGGATATACCAACAGACTGCCATGCAGAGGGTATCGGGTTCAAAGCCACGGCGCGCACCAATGACTTTTCGGAGTTATGTGCGTATTGAATTGTTAATTATCGCTTGTCCCGTGCCTCGGAGAGCACGTTAAGCCGTCGGTCCCGGTTGTCATGAAGATCTTTGACAGTCGTTACAGGGCGTCAGTACCTTCTAAATAAACTGACACTAGTCTAAACCATGGAATATCGCTATCCCTTCGGGTTGCGGAGGTCAGACAGGCAGTCGCTCTGTGGAAAAGCTAATATTCAGCCAAATCCGGTTAGACTAGTAAGCGGACCCCAGATTGAAACTGGGACAACGCTAAGAGAAAGAAGATTTGCAGACAGTTGGCATCATCAATGCCAGGCTCTGTCACATGTGCATGTAATGTGTCCTTGACATATACCACCACTCCGCTATTCTGGTTGATTCTAGACTTCGTAAAATAACTAGTATATGACGGCAATTGTGGTATTGTAGAACATTCATCAAGCCAGCACTCTGTAAGAATGAGAACATCAAAAGAGGTACCAAATCTTTTCAGCGATACAATAAAATTGTTGATTTTTTTGTTAATGCTTCTTATATTAACCGATAAAATTTTGAAGTTGTACTTTGATGTAATCACTGTTTGAATTTGTTCAGGCGCTTGTATCGAGTGGCAGCGTATACCCATTGTGTCTAGTTCATCAGAAATATTTTTACTAGTCATTGGCAAAAATAAAATACACGTATAGAGATATGCATGTTTTAATCCAATATTGACGGGCATGATCGCTGCCAAAAGGTACAAGCCATGAATTAATGTTTAGTGATATGTTCATCAGCAACACGAGCAAGTAGTCAACATGGTATGAGGTGTTAATAGTGACAGTAATCAGTATGTTGCAGCAATAAGGAGCTGTAATGTTAGCCAACAAACTTAATTTGAAGTCAGTTATTAGCATAAAATACGATTTATATTTAGTTAGCTTAGCCTTGTAATCAATGAAATACGTGATAATATAAAGTAAAAATATAATAATGTGTGTACAGTTTAATATGGTATTTGGAGTGGCACTATAAGAATATATAGAATAAGAATTATATATAATAATAGAATGATGTATGGATAATATCTGTGAGGAGTAGGATTGTCTTTTAGCCTTCCGGACGTCCAACGCTTTATAAGAAAGTTTAATAGCTATGTAACAAGTTGTAGTAGATATTTGACGGGTAGCGTCTTGTATCAAATATGTGTGCCCAGATAAGTTAATATAATAATCACAGTGGTTACAAAAAATGTGCGTTGAATATACTAGAGTTACCGGTAAACAATAATATAAACCAATAGAAAGCAATCGTTGCAACAAGCTATAGTTAAAAAAGATATACGTTACGTGGACATACAACTTCATTACAGGATTAAGCGGTAGAAAGGATGCATTAATCTTGGCAGTCATCCTGATTACTAGGCAGTCCGGTGACATCGGTCGCGTCCGCAGAGCGGGAGGGTCCAACTTGTTCGTCGCACAAAGGCAAATACATTGTAATCAAAATTTACTAATGAAATAAATACATATTTATCTGAACGAAAATTTGTTATAGCAATATTATACGATTTTATAAAAGCTTTTGATACTTTAGAATATGATACGCTATTAAGAGCTATGGAGGAGTGCGGAGTGAGTGAGCCTCTGAACAAATGGTTCAGAGACTATCTCACTGCAAGATCCTACCAAGTGAAGGTTGGCGAGAGCTTCAGTGACGAGAGGGCGGTCCAGTTTGGGGTGGCACAAGGATCTGGCTGTGCTCCTGTTGTAAAGGTAACTACAAAAATCTATTTAAAATATGCTAAATTCTGCCGGCCAGCCTAAAACACAAATACCTACTATTGACTAATCAACATGGCAATGAAGAGCATAACCTATCACATGCATCTCACATTCATATTACGAGATCTGTTACAAATTGTAAATATGATGTACCTAAAGTCAGTAATTATTACGGCGATAGGACATTAAGAAAACGTATACCCTATGTATTAAATAGTTTGCCTGTGGACATCAGAAGAGAACAAAATAAAAACAAATTCAAAAGAAAGTTAAAAACATTCTTATTAGAGAGTATATAACGTAAATATAATCAACAATACACATATACATATTTATAATTCCATAAAACCATTAGGTACTATTTTTCTATTACTGAAGCTAGAATGAGACTCGACTGAGTCCACAGTCAAAATGTTTAGAACAGTTTTGTGGACCTTTGATCTGATAATTGGATTGTATTCTTTGTTTATTAATTGAAATAAATAAAATAAATAAAAAATAGACTTCGCATTGTCAGACCATACGTCCCAAATATTGACAGTGCCTGTTAATAAAACATGTAAATTAAAATACTGGAGAACAATTAAACAAGACATTTGTAAAGAAAATTTAAAATTATTCAAAAGTCAATTACAGCGCTTATCTTTTAGAGAAATTTATAATGAAAACGAAACAAATAAGGCTTACGATATTTTTATGGATATTTTTACCTTACTTTATAAACTTTGTTTTCCTGAAAAAATAATTACAATAAAAACTAACAAAAAATCAAAGTGGATATCACGTGGTATAAAAAATGCAGTCAAACACAAAGACGATTGCTTTGGAATTGTAGACTGAAACCTACCTTGATAAACAAAAATTATTACAGAGAATACAGTTTACGTTACAAAAAAAATATAAAACTGACTCAAAAAGCACAAAATAATCACTTCATAAATACGTCACAAAATAAATCAAAAGCCACCTAACGAAAACTAAAATTATGCATTTTCACCTACGTTGTGAACCACCAAAAATTAAGATAACATATAAAGACGACATAATTGAGGAAGTAAATAAGACAAAATTTCTAGGTATAACGATACATTATAAGCTCACTTGGAAGCCGCAGATAGAAGAAGTATGTAAAAAACTAAATAAATGTGCATATGCACTTCTTCAGCTATCAAAAATAGTTAGTCAAGAAGCTTTAGTAACGGCGTATCATGGATTAGTAGCTTCAGTTTTAAGATTTGCAATTATCTTCTGGAGTCAGTCCTCAGATCGCGAATTAATATTCAAAATGCAGAAAAGGTGTATTCGTTGTATGTGTCATCTAAATATCACCCACAGCTGTGTACCATATTTCAAATCGCTAAAAATATTAACGTTACCAGCGCTATATATATTAGAAACAGCTCTTTTTGTTAAAAAAACATGAAGTTGTTTGTTACGGTATCTGAGGTGCGACGGGCTCTGATACGAATTCAATACGTTGATAAACTTTGCAATGTGACTTGTAAGACAGCATTAATGCAGAAGAGCTTCTTGGGCATAGCACCGAAGATTTACAATAAACTACCCAATAGAATAAAAGACCTGTCTACACTAGAATTTAAAAAATCTGTATTTAATTTATTAATTAATAAGTGTTATTAATCTATTGATGACTACTTAGATGATGTACTTATTTAATATAATTTCTATAATTAAAATAAATGTGAAAATTTAATCACCTTGAATAATACTTAATTTTATATGTATTTTATGCTCAATTTTATATTTGTATGTCCTATGACAAAACAGTGCGCACTATACTAATTTTAAGATCACTGTAATTGTATCTACCTATGTTCAGCAAATAAATACTGATTCTGATTCCTTTTTCAACTCGTTAGCATCTAAAAGAACATCGAAATCTCGGCAGCCAGAGCATGAACCTTTTTTTTCCCACAATGCACATGCATAATTTGTCTAAATGAGCTCTCGGAGGTGCTCCCGCTTTTATTCTGCTCCGGTGACATTAAAAGTTGGTCAAATGTGCATCTCCATTGTACCTTGCAACCCTTTTGTTTCTATGCTATCCTGGAATTATATTTTCTATGTGGTGTAATTTATTAGTGAGCGGAAGACGCTGATGGGTGGTGGTAAATTGTGTGGAGAGTGCAGAATTGTCGAGGTTTCTTTTAAGTAGTGTGGATAAAAATGTAATCATTTATTTAGATCTGCCCGGCTGGTTGAAAGTAAGTAGAAAATAAAGAATTTGATTTTTTTTATTTATGATCTTAAATAAAAATTATTAAATGAAAAGGCCAAGGGATTCCGCAAATGTCTATTATACTAAGCATTTATAATTCAATGTAGAAAAGCTTCATACTTTTATTACTGGAGCGGGCAGTGAATCAGAGGTCATTAGAAGACTAACCTCTTTTTCCACAGATTATAAATTAAAATGTAAACGAAGCTTTAAGACAGATGTGCAGCTCAATTCATTAAATCTTTTGCTGTAACAGGCTTGAGTCTTACAAAAGTTTATCCGCCTTATTACAAAACATGGACTAAATACAAATCGAGGTTTAGCCCTTAGCTTACTTGCTTAAAATTGATTTTACGTGCACTATAATCACATTTTTCTATAACTATTGTTACTAAAATTCTTTGGAACAAATTTCGAATAAAAATCAGTAACTATCTGTCTCAAAAAGTCCTTTTAAAAATTCTCCATTAAGGTTTAAACCTAGTATTATTTTTAAACCATGTTTTGTAATAAGGCCCTGTGTGTCTAGTTCAGAATGGGTTTTAGCGTAATAGAAAATGTTAAGTACACTCATAAAAGTTACCACATTATCGTTCGGTGGTAGTATTGGTACATCCTGGTCAATTTCCAATCAATACGAATCAATTAATAATTTTATCTGTACTTATTTACTATTATTTCAATGATGAGGGATTTGTATATTTGTTACGAATAAACTCAAAACTACTAGACATATTTTATTACTTTTATAATCTTAAAATGCTATATTATTAGGTACCTGAGTAACGCGAAGTCGGGACGGTCGCACTACTTATGAAATAAAAGTTAGGACTAGTAGTAGGGGCTAATTTTAGCCGTAGATATAGTACTTAGTTTCACGAGTGATTTTCCTTCATTCACATTTATATTACTATGTAGGTAAATCATAACTATGTGTACTTTCTGAGCATCTACATAATAGTAAAAACATTACAATAACCACAAAATTAGACCACGGCAGCAATGAGAAATCCCACAGTAATAATAATAACCATAGAGTCGTATAAGAAAACTGAAACAGTTCTTGAAAACCCAGGAGATACCATAGAAAAGCGAGGTTTTACGACCAATAAAGACGGTCACAAATTCAAGCCAGTCCTTTCTAATACATGCTACTTTTAATTGTTTCATGTAAACTTGCACGGTCCTGCTAGAGGTTCCACGTTACTCCATAGTTCCCGTGAGGAGCCTAACTGAGTTATAGCTCCCTTGGCAACTGTACGGATGACCGCGGAAAAGACGGACACAAACTCGGGCACTACATATTGTTTATATGTGTGGAGGGTTTTAATGGGGCTATTGAATTTGTATGGCTGATGCGATTTGTTTGCACTCAAAACATTTATTTGCTATGTCAAAAGTATGCTTTCATCTATCTCATAGTTTCAGAACACGTTCCTTGCACGTGCGTTGTATTGAACATTTCTTTATTATGGCATGCATAACATTATATTACATAACATTTTGGGAATATTAGGTTTATTATCCGATAAAAACGAATTTTTGTATTGCATTCTTTTTGCACTTGTACTTCTCAGTCTACATTTTCAGCTTAAAATCAATAATTTTTAACAGCACCTTACTGGTTATCTATATTTAGTTGTAGTTCAACAGCTATTTCACTGCGTTCAGCAACGAGAGAGAAAATATAAGTACTAAGTGCACATCGCCCCATATGTTCTATGAGCAAATACTGCAGGAAACTCTCGTCGATATAATTTTACTTGAATTTTCTGAACGAAAAACTTCACCGCGATGGCAAGACGTGCGACGACTCTTGGTTGATTTAAAAAATTAACTTCAGCTTGTCTGTGATTCGCTGAACTGTCTTTTATTGAAGTCTGTTTGTTTAACAAGATGTGTCGTTTAGAGAGAACAAGTTTGTTCGGTGATACTGTCATTGACGTTTGTTGTTACTTTTAAAATAAAGATTTGCGGTTTCCTAGGTCTCAAAAAATTAAGTAATTTTTTGGTGTCTAATCAAACCATAATTAATCATTTTAGACGTCATTAAAAAGTGTCAAATAGCCTATATTGACTTTTCTTTGAGTGAAAAATTACAATTACTAGTGTCTTTTACTTTCAACATCACAATTTCCGTGATAGCTTTTAAAGATAGTTGTGTTAGCTCTAGTAAGTGAAATAGTTTCAAAATATCCCAGAAATAACTAGTGTATAATTTAATACTGCCGCGGTTAGTACGCAAACCTCCCTACTCATAGAAAATCTATTTCGTTATTGGTAGACTCACGCCTTTATCCCCGAAGGTGTAGGCAGAGACGTAATATTACACCGACATTTCGTCATGAATTTTCAGGTCCCACGTTATAGGGGGCGAGCCTATTGCAGTTACCAAGCACATCACCAGACATCGGGCTGCTACTGAGAATTCGGGAAAACCCATTAACACTTTTGCCAGACCAGGAACCTCTGATCTGACTACGCAGGCAGTAGAAAATCTAATTTACTATATTATGTAAAGAGTATCTATCGCGTAATTTAAATAAACCGAGGTGATATACCTTCTACTTAGGGCGACCGTTCAACATAGGTTACACTAGTCGTTGTCCTGGAAAAATCACCCGTTCATGTTTTTCAAATGTAATCACGTGATTAAGACATGTTATATGAATATTACAAAATTTATATAAGATAAATTTATAATTAATAATCCTAGACTGTGCATTGAGTCGTATTCTTATCGAAAACAGCTTCGCCAATCTTTTCAAAGAAAGCCAGCCTAGCTTTCATCTTATACTAACAATTCTAAGCTCCTTTCTATTACTGTAAACCTTATTATACGAATACAATTGACATACCTGTACAAGTTAGGGCCTAACCTTCGATAGCTCTTAAGTATAGCCCTAAGCTTGTACGTACTTAAACCTAGACTTATCCTAATTTAAGCCTACTGGTTCCTATATCTAGCCTAACCTATCTTATGATATACCTATCCCTATTTTAGATCTAACTCTAACCTAACTCCCTAGTCTACCCTAGCCCTGTTAGGTATAGTGTATAGCGAGGCCGTGTACACTGTGGTCACACAGACTGTCGCGTATACAACCCTAATCCCTAGTTCCCTAGCAGTCCCTGGGATCCCTAGGCCGGGATATCTGTCGCCGGGAGACCTAAGGCGACAGACGGAAAGTGGGTAGGATTAGGGTGTAGTGAAGTGGGTTTTCTCACTGCCGGTCGAGCAGACTCACAAGACCGATCATGGTGACGGCTAAGGGTGTCTTGGCCGCAGTGAGAGGTGAGGGGTAGGGTATGAGTCAAAGCCTTAAAACTATAATCTTATATACTAAACTTATTCTATGTACACATATACACGTATTTAGTTGTGTGCCGTCGGTGTATTGTGCCGATGCAGCATGTCTGAGCCGACCGCCGTACGTGACAAATTACATGATCTTAAAATATCACGCATCTTCCTCGGTGATAAGTTGGATGTGTGTTGGAATGCCAAGAATGTCATGTTCATGTTTGAACATTCTGGCGTCTCTCCGGGATAGGCTTCAGGAAGGTCATGTTCCGGCGTGAACATTCTAGCGCCTCTCCGGGGCAGGCTCTAGAAAGTTCTTATGTTCAGGCGTGAACAATACCTAATCCATTAACCGATCCAATTGTCCAAAATCAAACACAAACAAAAAGCCATATTTCATACTTTATCTGTATTTTAATTTATATTTCTAGTTCCATTAAACATTTCAGTTAATTACACTGCTGCTGTCAGTGCGGATTTAGCAAAATATTTACTTGTATAATGGTGCTGATACATTTGAGCATTCTCGCGAATGATAAAAAACAGAAAAACAAACAAGTGTGTCTAAGAGAGCATTCTTACGAATGGTCTGACGAGCATTCTAGCGAATTGACAGTAAATTGGCTTTGACATTTTTTAAAGCGGTACTAGAAAGCTCGTGAAAATGTTTGTAGCAGTGTTCGGCTCTGGTTGTTGTTCAATTCAACAAAACAATAAAAATAACTACGTTAAAAACAACCGACTTCAAAAACGAAAAAATGTAAAAAAATAAAGATTTAACATTAATTAAATACTACCTATTATTTATATGTGTTATTTACTAATTGGTTTGAAGTCGGTGCCAAATCAAATTTCAAAAGCCTTTAAATTAAAGAAGGCATTTCATAATTCACATGAATTCACATTCTGTTCAATACATTTTCGTATTAATTTTTTTCATTATTCTTCGTATTAACTGAAGCTGCTTATAATAATAAGATCAAATTGCTCTTTATTAGGTTTATTTATGCAGCTTTATCTTTATAGTAGTCATTTCATTGTATTAGTTTGTATTCATTTAACATACACATATATACATACATATCGTCACGCCTTTTATCCCCGGAGGGGTAGGCAGAGGTGTATTTCTACACCCACTTTTCGCCAGATATACTTTAGTCCCACGTAATAAGGGGCGAGCCTATTGCCGTACCGGGCACATTTCCAGACTCCGTGCTGCTACTGAGAATTTCGTGACCGAAAAACCCAATAACACTGCCCGACCCAGGAATCGAACCCGGTACCTCCCGATCCCTCGCGCACATTTGTGCCGCGAGACCAACGAGAGGCAGTCGTATAGGGTTTGATGTCGAGTTTTCCGTCTCTACGCAAAGATGGTATTTGCATCGTGTTATCCCTTAGTCGCCTCTTACGACACCCACGGGAAGGTGGTGACACTTGTATTCTCTATGCCGTCAACCACACGGCACTCATTTAAGTGATTAAAATATTATTATTTGTTTAAGGCTTGGCACCGACTTCAAACCTATTAGTAAATAGCACATATAAATAATAGGTAGTATTTAATTAATGTTAAATCTTTATCATTTTTCACTTTTTGGTTTTTGAAGTCGGTTGTTTTTAACGGAGTTATTTTTATGATGTAATACTTTCCTATGTAACATGTGACGTTTATTTTATTGAATAAAGTTTATTATTTTTATAGTACAAGCTTCTGCTTAGTTTGGGACTAGATGGTGTTGTGTGAATGTGGTAGAATATTATTAATATATTGTTTTTTTTATTGTTTCGACACAACACTTGTCATAGCAACACCTTTGTCGCGATCACTGTCGAATGTCCCACACGCTAGCGGTTTCTTACTGTCAAAGATCAGTAAATTTTTGGTGTAAGTAACTTTTTTCCCGTCACCCGAAGTTCTGCGAAGTGCTGAATCTTAATGACAACTATGAGTGGCGATAGAAACTATTTACTTATGTCATTAAAGCTTGTCATATTATTATCTACCTATGTATTTTAAAACACGCAGTTGCTAAGTTCAAAGGTGCATAGTTGCTTAGAACAGTGTGATAAGATTGACACGCGCTAGTCGTAACAGTCGCCCCTATATGCTCAGTGTTAAAAGTGCCTCATACACCTTGCTCTCACCGCACACAGGTTGTCCGTTACACGAACAACCACCAAGGCAAGGTAAATCTAAAACAGATGAAGTCTGCGGTAGAGATTTCATTTTAGGTTATGCATCTATTCGATTACAATACCTGCTATAATTTCATAATTTTTACTAAGTTTGTTCTAGAAATTACATTTACAGGCTTTAACTAGAGGTCGCTCAGTGGTCAAAATTCGAGCATAATTGTTTAAAATGTTAAATTTCTACATTATTAAGATTGTAGGTATTGTCAAGACTACAATCACAGACTTCCCCGTACAATAAAAATAATTCATTTATTTCAGAACACAGGTTCCAAACAATTATACACACATAAAATAATAAAAATAAATTAATTAGGTACACTTTCACATTAAAAAAAACTCATAATGGAAATTAAAATTATGATTCTTTTAAATACATAGGCTACAAATTTCGCCCTTGTGGGATCTCCCGCTTGTCATCAAATAAAGAAAAACTTATGAAATTACTGGAACGGTTATTAAATAGCTTTCTTAGTAATAAAACTCTGAAATAGATGTTAACTTAAAGACCTTATAAAAATGTCATTCAATTAAAATTCATTTATTTTGCTAAAACATGGTCGCAATAGCATATAATAAGAGACTACATATTTTGCTGGTGAGACACAAAGCAAAAAAAGATAAATAACACATAATTGATCAAAACTGGATACTTATCTTAATATATAAAATCCTTGGGTTACTGACTGACTGACAGACACGCTACAGCCGAAATTATTGGGCGCAGGAAGCTGAAATTTGGCATGTATGTTCCTTGGGGACCGTAGGGGTGCACTAAGAAGGGATTTCCCGAAATTCCCACGGGATCGGCCTAAACGGGTAAATTTAACAAAAATGCAGGCGTAGCTGCTAGCGTCCTCTAGTTAAAAATAAATCTAATTACACATTCTCTTGCCCTTGCGCAGTATGTCGTTTACTTCCGTACTTCTTATCTAATTATTTACTCCTTTCTCTTTCGACACACAGTCGATTAATGTTTTCCTTGGCTGGATCTTCCTTTTCGTGCCTCTACTTTCATATTCACACTGTCTATCCATTTTTTCTTTTGACACCACCTTGCTTTTCGTCCCTCCTCTTTCGAATTCAGTTAAGACTGCATGGTTGGCGTAGGGGTTTAAAATTATTTTGTCCATTCTTGTCACTTCACACATCCATCGTAACATTCTCAACTTTTCTGCAATGTACCAATAATAATCCTTCAGTCTGTGCGTCAGTTACAGCATCCTATTGCAATCATGTTAGAACCCTATTGCAGTATGACCATTTGCAAGTACTAAGTATATAAATAAAGTTTTAAAATATGAGAAACGCTAAAAGTCTGAAAACTTACCAATACCAGCGATCTCACATTGATACATAAAACCAATAGATGGCAAATGTATTACATCACTCCTAATTCACAAATAGCTCAAGAAATGCGCATTAAATAGATTTTCAATTAAACTTACACAACCATAGAATGAAAGCAAAATTTCCCGCTCGCGGCGTTCTGAATTCAAACTTGATGACATCTGCAATTTTGTTTTTCCATACGGATATTTTTTTTTATATTTTACACTTTGCCACAAACTTATGATAATTACTTACTAATAAAATACCATACAGAGGTAAATACAATAACTAATAGTGTATATTTTACGCGTAGATATTTTATTAATTTATACGCCAAGGTATATATATTGTGAAAAATAATAAATTTATTACGCAGAATAGGACAAATATTGAACAAAAAAAGTACATAAGTACCTAAATGTAATAATTATTTCAGTTTGAAACTTTTATTTAAGTAATAAAAATGTAATTTATGGATTATTCTTATTATATTTAAGTACATAATATGTGCTTTATCGAACGTGTAAATAAAATTTGCCAAGATAAATATATTGTAATAAATACAAAATGTTTTAGGCAGAATAGAATAAACATTGATAAATAAAAAAGGGTTGTTTCTTTTTTTACTTCATAGATTTTCTTTTTTATTTTTGCTGCAGATTATTATTTTAATTTAATTTAATGTAGTTATAAGTAGGTACTTCTAATTGTCTTATTCTAAAATTAATTGAATACTGTAAAATGGTATCCTAAAAAGTATATGTATAAAATAATGTTATATATAAACTATTTTCAGTTTGAAAGTCTATGGGTCTGTTTAAATATTATATTAAAGTAAAAAAAGGATATTTTTTTGTTTCACGTATTTATACATAGATAAAATTTTAAATGAATGGACTATTCATCGTACAGGTACCTATGTATATTTCACTCTAATCATTTTATCATGACGCGCCTAAAGAAGTATAACTTCAAAATAGTTGACACAGTAAAAGGATGCCAAATGATAATTGGACCAATTATATTATGATGTTAAAGATATTAATTTTACTAAAAATGTCCCAAATAGATGTCATTTTTGTGATTAGAATCCATGAAAACCCTGAAAATTATACCCATATTAATTTTATTTAAAATATTCCGTCCGCCATCTTGGATGCCCAAATAGATGTCATTTTCGTGTCCAGAATCCATGAAAACTCAGAAAATGATACCCATATTAATTTTATAAAAAAATTCTTGAATTCCCAAATAGATGTCATTTTCGTGATCTAAATGCATGAAAACCCCGAAAATGATACGCATATATTTTTTTAAATGTCTCGTCCTCCATCTTGGATTGCCAAATAGATGTCATTTTCGTGATCAGAATTCATGAAAACCCCGAAAATGATAACCATAATATTATTTTTATTAAAAAATAAAGTCCCGTCCGCCAAGTAAATGTAGAAATTAAACTTCTCCCGTGAGAATTTTGTGTCACACATGCGTTTGCATTGAAAAATTTCACTCTCATATTTTTTTCATAACGCACCTAAAGAAGTATTACTTCAAAAATACAAACTCGCTTAGACAGAATAGGACAACCTTGAACAAAAAGTATATTATATACTATATTATTAACCTCCTTTCAGTTTGAAAGTCTGTGGGTCCATAATCGTAAATTAAAAAGTAGTATTGTATACGTATACGATGTTATGCATGTGTGTGTGCGAAAGCTAAGATAGTAGTGGTATCGTATATTTTCTTTAAAACATATATTTCTAATGCATTTTTTTTTAAAATATATGTATTCTGCACACCTTCTACATGTAAGCAATAAGTGTGGCAAATTTCATAATCCTCCATTCGCGCATTTCTCGTAAAATGGGATCACAAAATTTCGCTTCACTTATTAATATATAGATTATGTAAAACATTTTGATTTCGTATGAAGATTTTGATTTGAGTTTCTGGGCATCGTGATTATTACAAATCAGCACAATAATAGATTAATTTAATGTAATAAACCTTTCATAAATTACTATAGCTCTACTATCGGCAAGTATAATAATAAAATTTATGACCATTAAGTATACCAAAACGCAATAACTGCAGTTTCCATTAAACAAGTGTTCATGGCTCTTTATCATTATGGTTAAAACACTAATAAACAACTTTTGACAATAATTAAAGAACATTTTACTGCGTTTATCGTCGCGTCGGCAATTGATAATATAATATTTTAGCCGTTTTCTTTTAGGAAACTACACAACTTTGTTAAATAGCCGTAGCAAAAACATGCAACTAAGAAAATATTGAATAAAATATTTAAAAAGCAAAAAAGGAGAGCGTCAGACTTGGCTTGTCATTTCCTTGTTACCTTGCTTCCGTTGTCGACTTGTCGTATTTTTAGTTCATTTTTTACCCTTTCGGTCTATGGCGCTTTTAAAAATTTGAATTTACTATCCTTCCTGTCTTGAGTTTGTCTCCCTTCAAATACTTTAGAGTTCATTTTTTAATTTTTTTAGCTAAGTTCTTGTATAGACACACTTGCACTCGACAAGAAAGAAGAATTATTAGATTCTTATTATTTTCATGTGAGTCTGTGGCTAACTCTCGTGTTGGAGTCTATAAAACGGCCGAAGGCGTCCGACATGGACTAACGATTCTGCTCCTAGGTAAAGAATTCAAGCAATTCTTATTGCATTTGTGTTAGAAACAATGAAGTGACCATGTCTATTATTTTTATACTTTTATATTAAATAATGTTGTCATTACCAGATATCCATACGTGATAAATAAATAAATTATTTATTTGGATGAATCCATACACAAATTTCTAAATCTTTATTAAAAAGGCAAAAAGGAAAGCGTCTAAATCTTTATTTAGAAAATTGTCGAAGATAATTTGATTAATAGACGTTAGCGCATCGACAAATATGCAGGTATGTGTATTATTATACGCATTTATGTATTTAACATTTTTTGAAAACGTACCTAAAAGTTTGTGCGTAGCCTAGTGTATGTGCTACGTCAATCAACAGCAAATACGGCCTACAAAGCGCTACGATTCTCATATGGTTTGATTGATTGCTCCATATTGCTCATTACTTCTGTCTTGTAAGCTCGTTGAGTGGTAGAAAAAGCTGCTCATGTTAGTCAACTAGTTGAATTATTACTACTGAAACGTTGCCTCCATCATTTTCTATTATGTTTGGTACGATTTGGTAAAAATGCCATTATTTCAAAAAATCCTTTGTACGGGCAGTATAAATATACTCCATAGTTCAGTACATTGCACAATCCTATCCCTTATATAATTACACAGTATCACATCACGGCTGGCGTTTGAATAATATAATTACAATCGCACCGCTCACACCGTCGAGACAATGGGACTAATGTCGGCTCCCATTGCATCGACAGTGGACTAGCGTCACTCCGGTCAGCGTATGTCACAGTGGAATACAAAACGGCTTATCCGAGAACACGAAACTGTCATTAATAGGGAGGATAGAGACGCATATCCGTCGGCATCAGGTGATTCGATTACTGCCCCGCTTCCTGATAAATATTTACATGTATGGCGTTTACAAAAGGAAACTAAGGAAGATAGTTTACAGAATTATGCTATAAGTATATGTGGAATGCAAACCCTAGTAAAAATAGAAAGAATAAAACATAAAACAGAAAGAGATTATGCATCTTTTATTATAGGTGTACCGGAAAGTAAATATGAAATATTATGTCAGCCCGAAAATTGGCCCGTAAACGTCGAGTTCTGTGAGTGGGTATGGTTTCGTAGACCACCCAATAAAGACAAAATGTCATAATAAACCTATTGATATTTACTACCAAAACGTAAGAGATCTGCGAACAAAGCTGGAGTAGTTTTATCTTGGTTTATCTTCATTTAACTCAGATTTGTATGCAATAACCGAGACTGGTCTAAATGAATCAATCAGTGACGCAGAAATAGTCCCTCCCGGATACAATGTAATAAGATGCGATCGAGCGGACGGCCGCAAACAAGGCGGCGCGTGTCTCGTGGCCACACCGCGAGTCGAGATGCGGCGAGCATCACTGCCGGACAGCGGCGTAAACATTAATCATTACGTATTTGAATTGGTTAGTGCGAAGTTTTATGTGCGTAACAAACTTTTGTTTTTGATATGTGTGGTTTATATACCACCGAATAGTAGTGATAATGAGTACATGGTTCTATTCAGAATTATAGAACAATATTGTAATAAGTATACTGAAGTAATATTGATAGGCGATTTCAATTTGTTTTCATGTTCAACTTATGTAAGTACATACTATAATGACTTTTTCCTAACGTATTGTGGGTTCACACAGAACAACAGAATATGTAATTGCAATGATCGTTACTTAGATTTAGTTTTGAGTACTCGTGTTGAAGGTGAGGGTGTGAACGTGTGGGCGGCGGAGACGCCGCGCCGCTTGTGCCTATAGGCACTTATCACCCGCCGTTACAAATATCTGTCCACCCGCTTTTGCGTTTCAATAAAAATTCGGACTCTGATTTAAATTCAATTACGTCTACATCTGATACAAACCCTCAAAATGGTTGGAATTTTAATAAAGTCAATTTTCAGATGTTATATTCACAAATTGCAGCGGTCGACTGGACACCTATGTTTGAGTTAGATTTGCAAAATAGTTTGTATTATTTTTATGGTAATATAAATGCTATTTTAGATGACTGTGTTCCGAGAAAAAGGCGAAGTCGTATGCGCTCGAGGTACATTTATCCCGAGTGGTATACGGGTGAGATAATTCGCGACATTAAACGTAAAGCTATACTTCATAAAACGTTTAAACGAAGTGGCTTAAGTTGTGATTACGAGGCTTTTGCTCAGTGTAGAACACAGGTAAAAAGTAAAATATCTGTAGCTTTGGCAGAATATCGCCATCGTGTGCAAACAAATCTGTTAAGGGACCCGAAATCATTTTGAAATTTTATTAAATCTAGCAGAGGCAGTAGACTTACACAAAAGATATTAAAAAATGGGGAGAGCCTAACCTCTGAACCAGCGACTTTCGAATTCGCAGAGTTTTTTAAATCAGTCTATAGCACAAAGATACCAGTATTAGATGTAGGTTTCGCGATATTGGAGGGGGGTTGTGTTAATGAAGCGGCGCGGATTCATCTGGACAGTTTTCATTTAAATGACGTCAAACGCGCGCTTCAGCAATTAAAGCCTAAGATGTGAAGCGGGCCTGATGGTATACCACCATACATTTTTAAAGACTGTAGGCTGGTGCTGGCCCAACCTCTGTTACACATTTTTAATTTATGTCTGAAGACGTTTGTGTTTCCTGACAGATGGAAAATAACTCGGGTTATACCAGTACCGAAGGGGGGCTCAGGGACTAAAGTAGAAGAATACAGACCTGTAGCGCTTTTGTCAACGCCGGCAAAGGTACTGAAATCGGCTATACACTATGAAATATATCTGTATATTAAATCCCAACTCGCTGATGCGCAACACGGGTTTCGGCCGGCTAGAAGTACTGCAAGCAATCTTCTTAGTTACGTAGTAGAAGTAATACCAACAGTGGACAGTGGGGGGCAAGTCGATGCAGCCTACTTCGATTTTAAAAAAGCCTTCGATTTAGTCGATAATGACGTGTTGCTTAGAAAGTTAGCAAGCATCGGTTTCACCCCACATCTACTTAAGTTTTATGCGAGTTATATATGTGATAGGCAGCAATACGTAGATTATGGGGGATGTCAATCGGGGGCTAATTTTGCTAGATCTGGGCTGAGTCAGGGGAGTAATTTGGGCCCATTGGGATTTCTCCTGATGATAAATAACTTATCCAATGTTGTAAGGGATGCTAAATGTCTGTTATTTGCTGACGACCTTAAGCTATCTCTTCCAATAGTAAGCACGGAAGATTGTATAGGGCTGCAAAGTGATATAGACAGGGTGGTAACATGGAGCAAGCTAAATTTATTACAGTTTTACACATCTAAGTGTGTGACAATTACATTCTCACGGGCACACACCCCTATCTGTAATAACTATAGAGTGGATGGGATACCAATGACTAGGGTCAAAGAAGTGAGGGATCTAAGAGTTCTTTTTAACACTGAGCTAACGTTTCGCGATCACATACTTAATGTCTGCAAAAAGGCATACAGAAACCTAGTCTTTTTACTAAGAACTGTAAAAAGTTTTACAAATATTAAAGCTATTTTAACATTATATAACACTTTAGTAAGAAGCCAATTAGAGAATAACGCAGTTATCTGGGCCCCACATGAAACTAAATATAGGATCATGTTGGAGAGAGTACAAAATAAATGTATAAGGTATATATATTTAAAACAATATGCAGTCTTACTACAAAAGATTTAAACATGTGCTTAACACGTGGTTATAAAATTTTGTACTACAAAAGGGCGTCTAATGTTTGTTTTGCGCTAAACATGCTTTTAACGCGTTTTCAATTTTAAACACACACTTAGGGTAGTTTAGCCGATGTCTAACATTTATTTTTATGTCAACCACAATGTCAACTGTTGCTAGTCACAGTTCGCTAAGGATTAAAGGAATATTAATTAGTTTTGAGGAGTTTGAAGTGTTTATTATTGTGATAAAATGGAAGTACTTGATTGGATGGATGTTATGGATTTCGAAGATTTGGATATATTGGATAGCTTTAGAGATATTCAAATCAGACGTGAACGCATTGATCCCTTGGCGTACTATTCAGACTATCAGTTTAAAAAGAAATACAGATTTAGCAAGGAATATGTAAGAAAAATAGTAGACGTAATTAAAGATGATCTTCCATCGGATTCTTCATGGTATTTCTCAACAATCAGTCAGTAAAATATGTAAAAATGTTGCAGAGGCGTTAGCAAAAAAAGCTCATTTATTTGTGAGCATGCCTAGCACAATTGAAGAACAAGAAGATATAATTCGTGGTTTTAGAGGTATAGCTAAGTTCCCAAGTGTTATAGGGGCAATTGATTGTACCCATATTAAAATAAAAAGAGTGCCTGGTGATATTAGTGAAGCTTATGTAAATAGAAAAGGTTATTATTCCCTTAATGTACAAGTGATATGTGATTCAAACTTAAAAATCAGAGATATAGTAGCCCGATGGAGAGGAAGTGTCCATGACTCAAGAATATTTAGTGAAAGTTCTATTAAAGAACGTTTTGAAAATAACGAGTTTCATGGCAGACTTTTGGGAGACAGTGGTTATGCATGTACATCATACCTTTTCACACCAATTCTTAGCCCGAGCACAGAAAAAGAAGAGGCTTACAATAAAGCACACATTAAAACAAGAAACACCATTGAAAGGTGTTTTGGTTTATGGAAGCAAAGATTTAGATGTCTTCTAAGGGGTATGCATGTCAAGCTCAGTACAACCAAAACAACAGTAGTTGCCTTAGCAGTTCTACATAACATCGCTATTGACATGAATGAACATATTGATATTGTCCGCTATGAACGCCATCGAGTCAACAATCAGCCATCTCAAGATACTATAAGGGGTGCAGTAGTGAGAAGAAACTTTATAAATGAACATTTTTAATATTGTGTCAAAATCAAATACAACAAATATAATTCTAAGGATTTTTCAACATTTTGATTTCCAGCTCCTTCTTTTCTTTTTCTAACAATAATAAATCTAATTCTAATTTATGTCGTAGTTCTTGATGGCTTAATTCTCTTTTATGGTATTTAATTTTCAATAAATGTTCCTCCTCCAGCATTTCAATTTGTCTTTTCTTGGCTTCTAAATTTAAATCTATAATACTTGATTTGTAGCTTAATCTGAAAATAAAATAATAACATGAGATCATTGCCCTCCATTACATTGGGACCGAAACATAACTGGCGAAGTGTAGGTGTGTAATACACTTCTGCCTACCCCTTCTGGGATAAAAGGCGTGAAGTCATGTTATGTTATGAGATCATAATAGTAGCAAAAGTAAGATACTATAAAATATTTTTTCAATTACTTTCAATTCAACATCAGCATACTTACTGAGATCTCTTTGGTTTTCTTTTGATATTGGAAATTGTTTTTAATTTGGTTTTATTTATCAAATTTTCTTTGTTTTCTTTAAGTACCTAAAATAATAAATAATATTTGATTATAAATTTAAATTGACAACATATGTACATCAACAAATATTGCATACCTCTGTAGGATTCTCCTCGGGTAAACTTACAAAGTCATCTATTAATGATAAATTCACTTCATTGTCACAACTCTGTAAAAATAAATGAACCATAATGAATACAGGTATACTATTTATGTAACTTTACATCATAAGGGTGGTAAATAAGCATGTGGCCCACATGGTGGTAAATGGTTACCATAACCTATAGATGTTTGCAAAACCAGGTATACCTGCATGGTGCCACTGCTAATTATTTATAATAGGTATAATAAATTGAATACGTACATTGTTCATTTCTATATCAATTATGTACTTCTCACTTTCAACAACTTTAGAGGCTTCTTGTTCAATAACTTGATTCTGAAATAAACAGGATTATATAAAAAAATTACATAGGTATATAATTTGCTATGCGAATGATGATGATGCAGTAGGTAATTAAATAAATACATAAACGTAAAAGTGAACTTACGGCTGTGGTCACATAAATTGCATCACTGTCATATTCGTTTTTTTTCACAAATGAAATCAGTGGGGCATAACTCCATAATTTGTTTATCTTCCTCACTAGGAGATTGTGGGTGATCACCTCCTCCAGTCAATTTTAAGTTTTTTCTGTGTTTGGCCACATTTGTTTTGGCAATTTGTTTCATGCGCCTCCAAAACCCTTTGATTTGTGTGACCTCACGCCTTTTTCCACTGAGTTCCTCCAACCTACAAGATTATTATCAATAATATCAATACATTATTATGTGCTGCTGTGCCTGTAAACAATATTATATACAACATTTTATTAATTACCTTTTTTGCACTTTTAACCATTCATTACTTTTTTGTTTATTTGTGTTTGTGTCAGTTAGCTTGCTTTCTATTATTGGTGCTGACTGCCGCATTATTTCAATCAAAATATCCTGAAATAATACACATACCAATCAATTACAAAAAATAACACGCAGCGTAGTGTTTTTGATGTCTATTATCATCACAATGCATAGGTATTAGGATAAAATGTACCTTTTCATCTTGTGACCAGTTTTCGCCTCGATGGCGACCTGTTATTTTATTTTTCAGTGTACTTTCCATTTTCTTCGAAACTAATATCAATAATATTATCAGATAACAGTAACGCTGACAACAAACAAACAATTCGAACCACTGTCATCTGCCAAAATAGAAACGTCCCGTTTATAGTATCGCACGGCACATAATGAAATGCTAGTTTCAACTATTAATCCAAGATTTATAAATTTTTACATGCTAACAGCATTAGAACATAACATTTCATGTTTGTTTTTGTATTAAATAAGTCTTTATTAAAATTTTTTTTTAAATTCAAGATTTAATATTTCAATAAAGTTTCTGCGCGATTGGAAACATGTAAATATCTACCATGCTTTGATGAATTTCTACCATGTTTAAATAAACATCTGTTAGATACGGTTTTGTAGTAGAGTACCTTAGATATGGTTTTAGTCAGTGTTTAAATCTTTAAACACCGTTTAGCTAAACACATATTGAAGCGGTGTTTATATCATCTTTTGTAGTAAGACTGATGAGTTTATGCATTTTATCCGCCGATGTATCCGACTCTTTTTGTGTTGGGAATGGTTGGATATAATGAATTAAACGTTAGGAGGCAACTCACACTTGCAACTTATATCCACAACATTATCAGGGGCAGGATACATCACGCGGATTTACTGGAGAGAGTGTATTTGTCAGTGCCGGATGCGTACGTGCGACGCCGCCACCGGCCGCGCCTGCTGCTCGTGCCGCGCGCGCGCACTAAACTGCTGCACGAGGCTCCGCTCACGGTCGCGCTCCGCACCCTTAACCTTATAGCTAATGAACTCGACGTATTCTGTTGTAGTCTGTGTGAATTCACTAAGATAGCACTATACGTTATTTGTTATGGATTGTAGTATTTAATATTATGTTTCTTTTCTTTTAATCTTTTAATTGTGTAATGTGTATGACCAGGATGTTCGTAGTACAATATCGCATTGGGATTTTACCTGTAAAGATATTTGTATATATGGAAATAAATAAATAAATAAATTAATAAATAAATTGGTGTTACCGTGCATCGTGCACCGTGCACCGTGCAGCTAGTGCTCACATTTTTAATAAAGTCAATTTGGTGGCTGGCGAGTGCGCTGTTACGAAGTTATAGCTCATTCTATTACCGACATGTTATGCAAAAATGATGGAATTGCCGATGGCGGCATGTGAGTTGTAGGTTGTTTTTCTAGGGGCTGCGGATTGGTATTAAATGTCGCTATAACAACGTGAGGCATACATTCGTATTAGTAATGATACACCTAATTGGAGGGGAAAATGTTTTGATTTTTGCAATTATTATGCCCAATTAGCATTGTCAATAAAGTCTATTGCTGACAACAGACGGATAAGACAATTTCATGTAGTTGTACGGGATGAGTTATTAAATAATAATAATAATAATAATAATGGTTTAATTGCTAAAACATGGTGAAATGGTTGTTACAAATGTTGTTGTTTACACATGTTTTGCCAAGTATGGCGTGCAAATATTATGTCAATTATAAGTAAGAAGATTAAATTACATTACATTAAATTATTATGGAATTAGAATAGAATTATATAATATTATGCATTAAATTGTAATATCTTTGTCATCCAAGTAATCATTCAAATTATAATAATTTTTATTAAATAAAAGTTTATACAACGTCTTTTTAAATGTCATAATGGGTAAATTTTGAAAATTATTTGGTAAGTGATTAAATATTTTAATGCACATACAATACACGTTTTTCTTATACATTTCTAATTTGATTGCGGGTAAATGTAGTCTGTTCTTATGTCTTGTGCGACTATTTTCTGAATCACCCATCCTTTGAAAAAGGTCAGGGTGCTTTCTTACAAACATACATATTTCCAGAATATATAAACATGGTAGTGGTAATATTTTAAGTTTGCGGAATAGTGGTTTACAGCTGTCAAGGAAATCAGCTCCACACATTGCACGAACACATTTCTTTTGGGCTCTGAATAACCTATTCATTTCGACTGAGTTTCCCCAAATGATAAGTCCATATCTCAGTACAGAACATACATAGGCATGGTACGCAATCATTGCAGTGTCCAAGTTAATAGGTTGTCTGATATTTCTTAAAACGTAAACAAATCGGTCTATTTTAGCTAGAGTTTTCTCGATGTGCGGCTTCCAGCTGCAATATTTATCAATTGTTATACCCAAAAATACACACTCATTATTACTGTTTATATAATTATCTTTATAATGGATGTCTAGTTTATCTGTGGTTGCATTGAATGTCTGAAATTGAATTATATTTGTTTTAGTCATATTAATTTTAAGGTTATTTTGTTGTAACCAAGTAATGGCACAGTCCAGGGTTTTATTAATTTCCATTTCTAAGTCATGTTTGTTATTACTTTTTATTATTAATGTCGTGTCGTCAGCGAATTGTATACAGTCTTTATTTATAGCGTCAGGGAGGTCGTTTATGTATAATAGAAACAGAATAGGAGCTAAAATACTGCCTTGAGGCGTACCGTAATTATTTTGTTTATAGCTAGATTTTATTCGTTTTAACTCAGTTTTAACAGTTTTAGCTATTTCGACACATTGTAATCTTTCTGTAAGGTAGCTTTTAATCCAATCATTGGCATTTCCGCGTATACCATATGAAGAAAGCTTAGATAACAATGTTTTATGGCAGACAAAGTCAAATGCCTTTGTCATATCTAGAAACACAGCAGCGATTTTTGACTTCTGATTTAAAGCTTATATGTATTCAATTAAAGGTATATCAACTCACTTTGACGACCAGCGAAAGCAAAACATTGTGCGAGTTTTGAGATATCTATTTATTTAATAATTTATTGTACACTATATTATGATCATTTAAAAATGAAACATTTTACAAACATACTACAAAGGGCGGTCTTATCGCTAGTAGCGATTTCTACCTGGAAACCTTAATGTAAATTGTAATATATTTAGTCTTAGATCATTAAATAAGATTCTGCGGTATAGACTAGTTTATACTATATCTAACTTAATTTGTAGTTACTGTTTCTTTATACCTATTTTAATTTTAAGACATATTTAAGTTACTTGAAATATTTAAGTTATTATAAAATAAATAAAGGGGTTTGGGTAATTTTGTATGAACCAGTGGCATGATTTTTTTTTGAGCGACCGCTTAATTTATTGTTGCTAACGTATAGTGATATATATAATAATAATGACTCATAAAATAATTTTGCCCTAAGTAATATCGGAGCTGAAATATATGATATCGAAATAGGAAGAATTTCAACATCATGTCGTCTAAATAAAGACGTAACCACGTATATGTATTGTGAAAAAATACAGCACACATGGCACAATACATACATTCATAAAGTTACGCATGTTATTGGAGGAGTATGTACGGCATTCATCATCATCATATCAGCCACACGACGTCCACTGCTGCTCCCCCAAGGTTCTGCACACAGACCGGTCTTGAGCCGCCCGCATCCAAGATCGCGGGAGGCGGTCCCGCGATCTTGACGAGATCGTCGGTCCACCTTGCGGGAGGCCTACCTCTGCTGCGTCGTCCAGTACGTGGCCGCCACTCCAGAACCTTTCTACCCCAACGGCCATCGGTTCTTTGAGCTATGTGCCCTGCCCACTGCCACTTCAGCTTGGCTATCCGGAGAGCTATGTCGGCGACTTTGGTTCTACTGCAGATCTCCTCATTCTGATTCGATCTCGCAGTGAATCTCCAAGCATAGCTCTCTCCATCGCTCTCTGAGTGACCTTGAGCCTTCTGATAAGACCCGTAGTGAGCGACCACGTCTCTGATCCGTAAGTCATCACTGGCAACACACACTGGTCAAAGACTTTCGTCTTGAGACACTGCGGGATATCGGACGAGAAGATATGTCGTAGCTTCCCAAACGCTGCCCAACCGAGTTGGATTCGACGATTGACCTCCTTCTCGAAGTTGGACCTACTTAATTGGACTACTGCTACGAGGTAGATATACTTGTCCACAACTTCGACTGTATAGTTCCCAACCTGAATAGGACCAGGTACAACATGGACGTTCGACATGATTTTCGTCTTGTCCATGTTCATCTTAAGACCTACTTGTTGGAAGACTCTACAGATGCAATCGAGCATTGTACCTAGGTCTTCTATGGTCTCAGCCATGACTACGATATCGTCTGCGAATCGAAGGTGAGTGATGTACACGCCGTTGATGTTGATGTTTATGAAGGCTATAAGATTTTCTTTGAAAATAATAATTACTGCTTTTTTGCAAGTAAACGTATGTGCCGTCTAGTATAATAATGGCTCTACGATCACTTATAGGGGCATCTGGATTTCCAAATAGAGCATTTGGAATGGATAGACATCGGGATATAACCTCTTCACGGGTCCGGGGTCATGTAGTTAAAACCCAAGTTCTGTGGCACGAATTCTGCGATTAAATCTTGTCTAACCAGTCGCATTGTCTTCAATTGTCTTCAATTTTTAGCAAATGGCAATTTGATTTTATAGATTATTTACTTTAAAAATATCTCGGCTTCGATGAACGTGGGAAAGTAACGTTCATAGAAAAAAAATAACGACTTAATGTGTTTCTTTTTAACTAAACACTTTTCGTTTGTGGCCGCGTATTTAAAAAAACATGCCACTTTTACCCAAACCCCTTTACTCGAATTCGTAGTGCGTATCTATAAAAGTAACTACGTTAAAAACAACCGACTTCAAAAACGAAAAAGTGAAAAATAATAAAGATTTAACATTAATTAAATACTATCTATTATTTATATGTGCTATTTACTAATAGGTTTGAAGTCGGTGCCAAGCCTTAAATAAATAATAATATTTTAATCACTTAAATGAATACGAGCAAATTAATACAGTGAAATGACTACTATAAAGATAAAGATGCATAAATAAACCTAATAAAGAGCAATTTGATCTCAATATTATAAGCAGCTTCAGTTAAGAAAAAAAAAAATACGAAAATGTATTGAACAGAATGTGAATTCATGTGAATTATGAAATGCCTTCTTTAATTTAAAGGCTTTTGAAATTTGATTGGGCACCGACTTCAAACCAATTAGTAAATAGCACATATAAATAATAGGTTGTATTTAATTAATGTTAAATCTTTATTATTTTTCACATTTTCGTTTTTGAAGTCGGTTGTTTTTAACGTAGTTATTTTTATTTAATACTTTTTAGTGAACCTACTGTTGTATTGTCAACTAGTTAGGTGCTGCGCGCCTTAAAATATAGATCTCAAGAAACGGGAACGGATAAAAGTAGTCGTCTCTGTAAAAATGCTCTTCGGGACACAGTTTTACAGATCCTGAAAAACGTTTCTTGGCCAGGAAAGCATATATGAAATCACGTTAACGTCAAGAAACTCTTAAACAGTACAATTCTAGACTCGGTAAGATCCAAAAGCGTCTAGCGAATGAGTCTTTTGAGCAGAGAGCTAATATACTTGGTCTCATTAATAACCGACAAATCATGGCATTACCGCATGATTTACGTCTTTGAAGTCACCATTATCATCATTGTGCAATTCAATAGATTTTTGTAATTACTGAGTTCGTATGGCCACATTCTGACTCCTTCATCGGACGAGAACGAGCCCCAACTCTATAAAAATTTGTCAATTAATTACTGAGTTTCTATATTATTCCTATGGCCACCTTTCGGTTCCATCATCAGAGCAGCTCTATGTCATAATAACTGTTCATTGTCATCCAATTTAAATACGTATACAAAACCCTACACCCGATGTCTGACATATTTTTTTTTATAGACTCACGCCTGTATCCCCAAATGGGTAGGCAGAGAAGTAATATGACACCCACATTTCCCATGAATTTTTAGGTCCCACGTAATAGGGGGCGACCCTATTGCCGTACCGGGCACATTACCAGACTCCGTGCTGCTACTGAGAATTTCCTAACGGAAAAACCCACTTTGCCCGACCCGGGAATCGAACCCGAGACCTCCCAATCCCACGCGCACATATATGCCGCGAGACCAACGAGGCAGTCTGTCCATTCCTTTTTAAAGTTTCTAGAATTTTCTAAGTTTTATTCGAAATATTTTGATGATGCTGGCGCTGCTGTTGCATCGGCGGAAACCCTCAAACGGCGCAAATATGGAAACCTGGCTGGTAATTACGTTTATGAGCCGTTTGGGGTCGAAACGCTGGGGCCATGGGGCCCTAGTGCACGCGCATTATACAAAGAAATCGCCAGAAGGCTGATCGATGCTTCCCGTGAGCAGAGGACTGATTTATTTCTCGCTGAGAGAATAAGCATTACCATTCAACGTGGCAATGCTGCCACCCTTTGGGCACGCTACCGCTCGACAGCGTTGCGGAGGAATTTAATTTTTTATTATATTTTATTTACTTTTCGTTTCATACTTTTGCATTTTTATAGTTTACGATAGTTTACTTATATAACTAGTTTAATTTTATTGTACATTATAATGTTAATCCTACTTATAGACCAATTAAACTTTAGTTTATTTAAAGTCTGCCTAAGATTTAAAAAAAAAAAATGCCAAATATTCATAAACATTTTCCAAATTTCATAAAAACCAAAATCCACTAACTGTTATGATTGGGATTTGAACCCACGCCTTCAGAACGTAACGCGGATGTATTATCAGCACGGCCATCGCCTTGTTATCAATTAGTGGCGAATTTAGCGAACACTTGACAGAGTGCTTACGTCATCTAACTTAAAACTGTCATTTCCAAATAATGAAATAGTCCTCAAACCTTTTTGCTAATTATTATGTTTGACGACCGGGCAGTTTGTCGTTTAGACGCTAGACGCATAAAGTGCAGACGTCAGTAGTCCTTGGTGACCATGGAAGAATAACTAAAGCATGGAATGAACGATATTTTTATGAACAAATTGAATATAGCTACACTCTTCACTCATATGACAAATTAGAGTTGCCAGAAGAAGATGGCACTATGTTTGTCAGTTAGGGCTAAAGACAATTTGAATACAAATTTCGTAACTTTTTAATTTTTTAGTAATTGAGCAAATCCGCTATCGATATCGATCAAAGTTTCAATAATATAGGTTCAAAATCAAACAGACTTGTAAAAGTAAGTATGTACATGTTATACATTCCGTAAGTTTGTGTCCACAGCAGTCAGAACGCTAGTTACATACATACATACATAACGTCACGCCTTTTATCCCCGAAGGGGTAGGCAGAGGTGTATTTCTACCACCACTTTTCGCCAGATATACTTTAGTCCCACGTAATAAAGGGCGAGCCTATTGCCGTACCGGGCACATTTCCAGACTCCGTGCTGCTACTGAGATTTTCGTGACAGAAAAACCAAATAACACTGCCCGACCCAGGAATCGAACCCGGGACCTCCCGATCCCACGCGCACATTTATGCCGCGAGACCAACGAGGCAGTCGTATAGGGTTTTATGTCGAGTTTTCCGTCTATACGCAAAGATGGTATTTGCATCGTGTTATCCCTTAGTCGCCTCTTACGACACCCACGGGAAGATAGGGGGTGGTGACACTTGTATTCTATGCTGTCAGCCAAACGGCGAGTTACAGAACGCTAGTTAATGGATAGTATTTATATAATTATTACACAAACTTGCATTTTTAAACGGAATCTATATTTTTTTTTTCAAATGGGTACTCACTACTCAGTAGCACATAATAATGAAGCGTCACAGCATTTTTTTAACTTCAAGATAATATCACGTGTTTTGTCACCAGCCGCGCGTGAAAGGTATTTTTAATAACACTGTTATTTTTCACGTGATCTAAAATTATCAAATCCTTCTTGACGATATTTTCGTTTTGCAAACTATCAAGTATATATGGGCGCAAATTAATATATAATGATTATATTGTTACGAAAATGTTAATAATATTTAAGATTGATATTTAAATAACTATTTGTGAACACAGAACTGAGAACTTCACTACTTTAGAATATTAGACACCGTGTTGACTGCTTCACTGTTTTATAAATATTGGGTATTTAATTTATCGCTTAATAATTAAGATAACTCCAGAAACTTTCAAAGTAAAATCAATTAGTATTAAATAACATTATTCTGATACTTTTATGTTAACGGTAATAAATAACCTGTGCTTATATTTACATCCTGTTGATAGCATCCCATCACCATCTGTTGCGAATGTTGTAAAGCAGCGTTTGATTATTACAATAGATTTGTTATTCGTACAAAATAAATCATATGGTGTTGTGCAATATTCATAACAATATTAATGTTGATTTTTGATAATTAATTGTACAGTAATTTCAATTATATGTTGAAAAGGAAGTGGCAGTTGTTAACATTAAGTGTAATGACGGTTAGTTTATAAAAAGGATTGTAGGTCACATTTTAATTCAATTCTGTGCTAGAAATCGTCTGAAAATAAACCAAGTAATATTATGTGAGTCTTTTTATTATAATGGAGTCTGGACTGGACACAATAACCCTGGCGTATCGCCGACATATACGTGAATTCATAGCAATGTTCTTTTTCATCAGACGTTTAGAACGTTGTCTTAAATAGGTAATGAATTTTTAACAAATGTCTTTTAACAAGCTGCTCAAGGTGAAAAACTTCTTTTTGTAGTTTTTCTATTGTACGTAAGTGTTTAGCGCACACGATTTTCATCGCTTCTGTACCTACTGGCGGAGAAATTGTAACTAACGTAGGCGCTTTAGTGCTGGTTGTCGGAGAAACAGAAGATTTATGGAAGGCGCAAAGAAAAAAGCCACGTTTTAATGCAAAGCAGTATATTAAAATAAATAAGCATACCCTTTGTGTTTGCCACCCTAGCAATCACTGATGATACCTGAAGCTTGATTTATAGGCCAAAGCCAATTGATAAAAAGTACCTAACGCCTTTTTCTGTACTCCCATTACTCCCAGCAACGTGCATTGAACTTTTTATGAACGATTGAGTAGTCAAAATGTGAAAGCTTAACAAATAAATAAATTCAGTTACATTTATAATAGGTATTAGTAAGGATTTAGTAAAACTATGAAATGAGTGGATGTCGTCTAACAGCCTGGCCACGAACAGCCGCGACACGCTGAGCGACAAGCGATTTCAATGTTCATGCCGCTCTCTATTCTGCCGCCGGCGCTGTCACCTCAGTGCAGAACTAAACTACACAAATAAACATCGAAATCGCTTGTCGCTTAGCGTGTCGCGGCTTTTCGTGGCAACAGTGTAACTGCAGGCTGAATATTGTTTATAACATACATACATAGGCTCACGCCTGTTTCCCCGAAGGGGTAGACAGAGGCATATTAAACGCCCACTTTTTGCCAGACTTTTGATCCCACGTAATAGGTGGCGAGCCTAATGTTTTGTTTGCCAGAGCCTCATCCGTTGATAAGCAGGTACACCACTTGCAGGTGAGGTTGGCTTGGGACCCTACGTTCTTGGTGGGAACCCTATGCACTGATAATAAAATTGTAGAAAATATTAAAATTAAATTATTCCTTTGGTCGAGACATCGAATGGAGCCCAAGATCCGACTCCTGTTTGGCGCTGCTACCCTAATAAAAGTAAAAGCAACTAATTATTTAAACACTCACACTGATACGTTTAGAATGGAGGAGTAATGTTGGCACAGAATTTTCTTTTAGTCTGCGCCATCTGTCATTACTATAAAAACATTCCACAGTAAAATGCTTGGAACAAATTCTAAGGTGCTTTCTAGGCACCCAATTTTCTCCACGACATACTGCAGCAATCCACTTATTTTATAAATCTTTATCACGTGCACAAAGAATCTAAAAAATAACGAGATAAAAATATACGGTGGATAGACATATCGATAAGATTTCTTACAACACTTGAAAAGTCGATATAAATATTATACGGCTTAATTCAAAATCATGATAGAACTGTCATAAAAGATGAACCACTAAAGTTATATAATTTGATGGCATTAAATTGTCTAAATTGTATCTTACACGTCAGTTGACTGTGTTCAATTTTTCAGTACTAGGGCTACCTCTATGTATTATATATCCAATCTCTTTGTTGGTGACCGTAGTGATGACAATTTGACATGACACCAGCCGTCACAATTATTATTCATAGGAATTTCAGCCTTAAGGATAGGTGAAAGTAAATAAAAAAATGCTCATAAAATAAAAACTAATGGGCCTACAGGAATAAAATTTTTATGGGATCAATTCGAAACTATTGCGCATCAAACAAAAAAAGAAATACGTAAATCGGTTCAGAAACCTCGGCGAAATCGGTGTACATACATCGAAAAAAAAACATATACGGGCTGAATTAAGAACCTCCTTCCTTTTTTTTGTTGTTTGAATTCGGTTAAAAATACGGCGAGTGCTCGCTGTTCTTATACAAGTGAATGCTTAGGTTTATGAGCACCATAATATGAAACGAATGACTTCAACTCAAACGGTTGGCCTTACTCCCGACTATCGGATTAAGCGGCTTAATATCCTGTTGTAAATTAAATTATATTTTAACATTGGCTCGTTATAATTTAACTAGCAAATTATTGTTATGGCACGTTGTGTTGTTACGTTGATATAAATAATAAAAGCTTTAGTTATTGGCGATGGTTGGCTCGCTTTACTTTCAGGACAGTTCGGAAAAATCACAAAATCTATTTTGAATTTGAGCAACATAGTCCGGTCAATATAGAAATTTGAAATAACAATAATTGCCGGAGAGCCAAATATTGGTGGAGAGCTAGGGTTTACCATTACAAATAAAGTCTTAAAAGTCCCCATCGATCCTTATCGATCGATATTTTTGAATTTTTTTCGAAAACGGTAAGTTTTATCAAAATAAAACCTTTTCCAAAGTTGTAGACCTTAAAATTCTCTACAAAAAATGGTATTAATGATTTTTTCCTAAGAGTTACCATTCCAGAGATTTCGCGATTCTAAGAGTCACATCATGCATGATATGCACACATTTCCACGCCAACTGTGAGGTCAATGATTAGAGACCAATGAATCAGCCACATTTGAACAATTTATGAACATCCAGCAAGAAGAAGAGGAAGAAGAAGAAATCGAAGAAGACATGACTGTTGAAGTAGACTTTCAAGAGTATGAATCTGATTAAAATATCTAAAGAAATCAAAACAATAGTTAACGCAATAATCGAAAGCAATATCAATAATCAATATAAATAATAAGGTAATATCTAGAACTTGATGAGTATTGTTCTCTTAAAGTATTCTAAAATTGTCATGACATTTAGTGGAGTAAGCCTACAGGGGAAACCACGGGAAAAAAGAAACGCGCCGAGTACACTACCTCACAGGTGGCGTGAAAATGTATGCATATCATGTATGATGTGACTCTTAGAATCGCAATATCTCTGGAATGGTAACTCTTAGGAAAAAAATATTTACGCTATTTTTGTAGAGAATTTTAAAGTCTACAATTTTGCGTCAGGTTTTAATTTGATAAAACTAAAAAACGGTAAGCCGTTTTTGAGAAAAATCTAAAATACCTCAAATTTTGACGTTTGACCCCGAATAACTTTTGTAGCACACAAGAGATCGATGGGCACTTTTAAGACTTTATTTGTAATGGTAAACCCTAGCTCTCCACCAATATTTGGCTCTCCGGCAATTATTGTTATTTGACCAGTATTTTTATGTCTAAATTGACCGGACTAACACTTTAATGAGGTAAGTGTTAAACGTATGCAGATAGCTGGCTACAGTTTGGGATAATTTAGATTAAATTTTCTGATGTAAGACTGTGCGAATCATGTATTACGGCCAATTACTTTTATTCGCCGATTAAAATCCTGAGTGCGATTGGTTCTTTTGCGGACCGTCTAATCTTTGTGTAATTAATACGATGAAACCTAAAACCAACAAATATCGTAAACAATACAATCATTACTAACCTCTTTAAATCCATTTTTACAACGCTCCACTAACTCCTCCCAGCAACGAGGTACAATTCCTGTACGGTCATAATTTGCTTTTGCTTCACACAATAAATCGCTGCTTTTCCATACTTTGAAATAATAACAGCATTTTCCTTCCTAGGATACAATCGCTCCAAAAAGGGAAGGTACATGTTTCCATGTTTCGTTTTTGCTATCATTTGCAGGTTCCGTGCAAAAAATTCACAACAGGAGGTTACGACGTAACCCTTTCATTTGTGAGATTATAGATTTTTTATTTCCGAATCAGAAACAGATTGCCGAGTTTTGATTCTGCATCCACTTTTTCAAGATTTAATCCGCTATATTTGAGCGTGTTCGCAATTTCAACCGTTTTGTTCAGCTCTATTTACGAATTGTTGTATGAAAAACCTGTTACAGAAATCATTGGTCTTTTCAGGAGTATAATAGTCGCAGATTATTGAAATATTTTTCATTTAAATCATGCTATTTTTCGGCTTTCATGCAGGTATATTAAAAAGTGTATATCATAAAGCTTTTAATAGTTTAGGTTAGATTCCTGAAGGCGTCCGATACCTAATTTTAAAATGAAATGTGTTTAATTCTGGGTCCCGATAACTTTTTTGAGTATGCGGGCGTATTCAGTAGTTATTATATCAACGAGCATTTAGAGGTTGGACAATATATCTAATCTACGTATGATTGCCAACTTGTTCTTGGCAAGTTGATACCGATGTTTTTCTCCTATTTTGTCCGCAAATAGGCATTGCAGTGCAGTGCTAGCCTAGTGGAGATGCCAGTGTGCTGCAGTAGAACTGACTATCAACTAGGACAACCATATATGGTCCTCCTAGTCTGTGAGTCTTAATAACACGTTTTACTACAGGCGCCCCGAGCACGGAGGACGTCGCGCTGAGTAGTTAGTTCAAGCCCCAAATGATACCGAATACATGGCAATTCGTTCACAGCAAAATTTTTCTCCAGTGAAAAGTCTGTAGGATTGGTACACATGTGAATTAGGATACGGCTAACCATTTGTAGCAAATATCTAAGCGATATAATTTTACTATCAATAAGTTAGCTGGAGCAGCAAAAGCAAAACTTTTTAATAACTAAACGATTTATGTTATTTTAAAAAATAAATAAAATGCCCAGTTTAATCAAATGGACCATAATTCTGGCTAGACTAGGCAAAAAACAGACAGATCAACACAGAGATATATTATATAAATATTTGTTAAAACCTACTAATTTGTAATTAGTTGTGTGGATTATGTCGCAGTTTGTATATTTACTAACATACATACGTATTTTACTTCGTGTCCGTCTGAAATTTGTAAACTTTAATTTCCATTTGGAATTACGTTCAGGTTAAAATCTAGCATCAGTTGTTTTGTAATATGAGGCAAAAGTTATAACCGAACTTATTAATGGCACGTTACTATTCACTGTATGGAGTTTTCATGTAAGTACCATATTTTTCAGTGTGAAGTGAAAAAAAGTAAACTAGTCATATTTCTACGCACAGTACGAAGTTAGCAATAGCCTAGCGCAGACACTAATAGACTGCCATGTAGATATTATCGGATCCAAACCCACGGTGCAATCCACAAACTTTTCGATGTTATGGGCATATTAAATTGTTATATATGCTTAGCGGCGAAGTAAAACATCATAATAAAACCTGCATATCTAAGACTTCACAACACCTGATGCACCTGGGCAGCGTGAGCTGTCCATAAGGCTGATGATGACGATGATAATCAACGATTATGGTATCCGAGCCTATGACCCACACAACTGGTACATTATGTGGTCATGATGGGATGCGTCTTTTCTTGTTGCAAATAACTAAGCAAAAATATTTTATCCTAAATTATATATAAAAAAAATTATATCCTTAAAAAACAGAGTCGACTAGAAAATTGCATTTTACTCGCGACTTAAACTCATCTAAAGGAACTACAGTCATGCGCAACGTAAGGATTTTTTCATCTCGGCGGAATATACAACGATGACGCTGACTTGTTTCTCAACCGAGCACAGGCAAGTTTAGTAGTCACAGTGCCTATTGTGTATGCATAGTTTTGTGTAGCTTTTGAGCTCCCTGCCGGGTCATGCTCATTACCTGCGTTGACAGTCACTGAGACTGTGATTATTCGCCACACAAGACTACCAACTTAGTATTTTACGTGCTTAATTTATGAACAAAATACTTTTTTTATTCAGCGAAAAAGATTTGTTTATTCAGCCCGTACATATTTTTGATGAGTATAAGCAACTAGAGGATTCCCGCAGCACACACTTGTTTTTTCATTTGCCGTTTCTTTCCGATCCCGTTGGCACTTCGAAAAATCCCTTCTGAGTGCCCGCCTCTACGGCGCCTTAGAAATAAATACATGCCAAACAGCTTTTTGCACCCAATAGTTTTTACTGTGCGTTGTCTGTCAATCAGTAAGTTACGCAAGAATTTTATATAGGTATATACAGAAGATAGAAACTAAAATCAACAAGAACAAAGAACTTCCTCAGTAGCATAAAATTAATTATAACTAGCACTTTTTAGAAATGTTTTTCAGCTAAGTAGTATTAGATTGTCACCGTAAAAGTATCAAGGCACCATAAAAATGCAGGAGTTTCGCTAGTCATTGTTAATTCACAAACTAAACGCATCATCAAACAGCAACACGCAACCCTGACTGTAATAATTGTTTGTTTAAATGAAGACAGATAGAAAACAGAATCTACTAAAGAACTTCCTCAAGATGTACCTTCAATAGCACAACATTTCTAATCAGCATTTTCTAAAAATAATTTTGAACTGGTGTTGGATTCTTACCGTAAATGTACCAAGGCACCATGACAATGCAGGAGTATAGTCGCAAACTAAACGCATCACCAAACAGCAACACGCAACCTTGAGTTTAATTGTTTGTTGTCGCGCGACAAGACAAACGATTTGCATATTTTATTTCGGTACAAATAGGATTGATGATGATTCTCATTTAGATAATTACAATGTTATAAATAACGGGAATTTTATTTCACAGTTTAAGTACACCGTGTAATTTGTCAGTGAGGATTTTAAATCACTTTTTACGTAGCGTTTTTCTAAAACTTTAGGAAGGTAAACAATATTGTTTGTTTTATAAAAATATTTCCCGTTTCCTAAAGACAGTTAAAATGCTTGAATAAATCCATAATAAAACTGTGTAGAGATTATTTTAATTTAACAGGACAATGACAATATTCTAGCAGCTCCTTAAATAATCTCATGTTTGTTAAAGATGAATCAACTTAAAAAATAAATTATTCATAATCATCTCAGTTTAAGGATATTCCCATTGGCCTTCTCCTCTACACAAACCGATCCTGAGCCACCCACATCCAACCACGCACCGCGATCTCAAGAAGATTAACAATCTACCTTGCGTAGGGCCTACTTTTGCTGTGTAATCTGGTGCGTGGCAGCCACTGTCTAATAACTATAATACCTTTTTTCTGTTGAATCTTTTTCAAGAAAACCTACCCAATAATACAGTACTCGCCAAATGTATTCGCCCGCTATTCCTAGGTAATTTTTTAAACGCACACTAATGAAGTGTTACTTTTGTAACTATCAATTGAAACCACAAATGTGCCGTATATACCTGGCCTGTGTATTGTATTGTATTATCGAGTGCTACTCAATGACTGACCGTTTGAGTGCCCGCTTTGATACAAACATGGATATATTCGGAACACAAATACATGATATTTTAGTTAAATTAATACGGCATGCGATGGAAGCTTATTTAGGAAATCTGTTACTATTTAAAGCTTATTGAGTTATTAGATTTGTTTGGAAAATGTTGTAGTTTTGTGAATATGTAGTTCTTGTGATTAACTTGTATACTAGTTAATTCACATTACAAATACCGTTGTATATACGTGGACTTTGTTTGCGGTTGGAAATATTAATAGACAATTCATTATTGAAACAATACTCATTTTGCAGTTAGACCCATACGTAAGTGGCACAATGAGAAAGATAAACCTATCAGTTGATTTGACTCACAGCGCGCTCAGTTTGAGATTGGTTTATTTCATGGTGGTCAAAATTGTAATGTTATAAAAGCGGCAGTAGCCCAGTGGTGTTCGTAACGGACTGCCGAGACGATGGTCTCGGGTTCGATCCCCAGGTACCTCGGGCACACACCTCTGACTTTTCGAAGTTATGTGTGTATTAAAAATGTTAATTATCGCTCGCTTAATAATGTGCCCGGTAGATGGCAATAGGCTCGCCCCCTATTACATTGGGACCGAAACATATCTGGCGAAGTGTGGGTGTGTAATACACCTCTGCCTACCCCTTCGGGGATAAAAGGCGTGAAGATATGTTATGTTATAAAATCACCTGATGGTAAAATAATAGTTTATTATCTACAATTCTGAAACCTATTTTGAACACTTTGAGGCATTATTGCCTAGAGCGATGTCTAAGGAATTCTAAGTATTTATATACGAATGAGTGGCTACGCCTAGACATAAACAGTTCTTAAGCAGCGGATATGCTTAGAAACTGGTATTAGTTACGCTTCATTGAGCCCGTATGGGACAATCAATCTTGCTACCGGGACTCGTTCTCTGAACCATCTACCATCACCATAACCATCTCTAAAGGTAGCTTTGCTACGAACGGACCAACGCACCACATCTTTAAAGTTACCCGTCTTGTGGTAAATCTGTTCTTTCATCCGTATGCAGACCCATGCACCTTGGGAAGCCAGCTTAATGTGATCCATGAACCATTATTTTCAGCGATGACAACCATGTAAAAACATGCAAATATTTCGTTAAATGTCTCACTTGTAAACCTCTGAGGAGCAGGCCACTCTCGGAAATCTAGATTTTGAAAATAACCATTCAGTATGCTACTTGCGCTCCAACACAAACTTTAAAAATTTTGTCACAAAAATTAATGTACTTTAATAACCGTACCAAATCAAAATATTACTCAGCAGTTTACTAGAAAATGTTCTAAAATTTTAACGATGAACTAAACAGACACATATATACACACAACATGTGCACATAGAATGAGTAAATTAGTTTGTCAAGAGCAACGGCCCATCAAGCCTTTGTGTCATCAACAAAACAATATTATTCATATAAAAGTTGTCACTGCTATCTCTTGCCTTGTTTAAAAGTTACAGTACGCAGTACATATGTGCTGTTTTCACTTATGACTCTGAATATAAGAGTGTTTTAAAGAATTATTATTGTTGCTGTATGCAATTTCTTTTGTGTAAGAATGTGGGTTGTTATTTTATCTTTTCCGTTGTATTTTTGGGTTGTTTGTTAGTGAGTTTGTATGATAAATTGGGGGCAGTGCCTGTCATTTAATTCGAGTTGCTCTTCATCTCACCAAAACATTTTCATGTAAAATGTTGCCAAAAAGGCCATATAAGCTTAGCTTCAATGAATACTCGCAATAACACTGCAAACCCATGCTATAAGAAGTTAATAATGATACATCTACCTGAGTACCTCAATTGTAGATCACTTTTCGCGACACACCACACAGTGCTCTTTACGCAAAGAGATACGCCTTCAGATAACTAAGCTTTTCAGTAGAAACGAGTACAATAAAAAAGCACTACTCAGTGCACTAAAAAACTTTCAAAGTTTTAATAGGAACCTCCCAGAAAACCAGAAATATTAATGTCCTCCTAAACATAATTTTCCATTAAGTCGTCCTTATCCGATTCCGAAATAGCTTTGTTTCTATTTCACGTAAACAAAATACAAAAAGCAATTTTAAATATAAACGGATAAAGTCCTAAATTGTCCTTTCAAAGAACTACAAACAAGTAAAATTTTTAACGTAAAATTATTTTAGATGAAGTTGTTCTAACCCAGATAGTGCGAGCGGGACGATTTTTACCTCGTAGCGAATAGGTGTTAAAATAAATAGAACGAAGTAGACAGGAAATATACTTTTGAAATACGACGCTTTTCCGAGTTTTTCCTTCTTTTTTTATGTTTTTAAACTTGCGTATTGCTGCGATAAGGAAATCGTTTTACGGGTTACTATGTTAGTATGTTAAACTGTTCTATGTCTGAAAATGTGTATGGTTTGAGCTTGGGTTTACTGCTACTTACAAGCACAAACAGCTAGTTACAAGTCGTTTTAAAAGTCAAGTCTTCCGATATTTATAAAGGTGTTAGTAGTACACTGTTTGAAATGTGTCTAAAAAGTCAGTTGGCATACATGACGAGTTATCATTATCAGCCTTTAAGAGTCCACTGCTGGACTAGGCGTCTCCTTTTAAATGAGGAATTGGCCTACCATGCCACTCTGGCCAGAGCTGTTCTCTGCATAATAATATGCTCCCTTTGTCGGCTCTTACGACATCCCTGGGAAGATATGAGGTGGTGACATTCCGTATTCTTAACCCGTCACCACACGGACGTATATGACGAGTATTATACAGGAAACAATCATACTCAAATCCTTCGATGGCATAAATGGTGCAATGTTTTAAGGGATCACGAGGCCATTACACCACATGGAGTTTTATAAGTTTCACTGTGTGTGTGTCTGTGTTGCTTAAGTCCAAATGCATAACCTTTTTCTTTTTGCAAAATTTAGGTTAACACTCTAAAAATCATTCTTGCCTCTATATTATTACCATCAAGATTGAATATTTGCTTGTATAACTGAATATGTTGTATTTACAAATCCATATGTAACACCCTATGCTAATAATAAACATGTTCATTAATAAGATGAAATGCTAACACGCTATAGACTTATTGTCAGGCGTTAATTCTCTTAACTCTGCATAGGTAATAATGAATGTTAGACAACAGTAAGCGTGTAATCTCCGAATATATTCAACATACCAGTAATTTATGTGCAACAGATGTCCTATAAGCGAATATGGAGTTTTAAGGCGCTTATATATGACACGTTATCAACAGGTGAAACTGTGAATATTGAACAATAATAGAATGGTGAGTATCGCTTTAGATGTTTGACAGTATCATAATACTTGAAGTAAGACTATGTATATTTGAAAACGACTTAAAAGACTGCTGAACGACCGCCGCATCCTTACAATAAGGCTTAGCAAGTTTCTAAGGTGTCTGGATACGTGGAAGTACTGACTTACATAATGACGTTCCAAGATCTTCATGGCAGCCAAGGTAAAGCTGAGCTAAACCTGGAGCGCACTTTAAACCGTTGGCTTACGCCTTTACGTGCGCTTTAGGGTACGGAGAGCTGTGGTCGGCGACCACTATGTAAAACAGATCGTTCGAATACGAGCTAAACCTTATAAATCCATCAATGTGCTCACTGATTTTAAATTGTCTTTTGGGATATATACCAGTGTAAAAAGAACCACGAAAGTTTAAATTCCTATAATATGCTTACTATTATGCCACGATTCTCTCACTCTATCGCCAAATATCTGACTCAAAATTCATAGATAGAAAAAACATACACGATGATATGTAATATGACAACCAATTACCATACTGTTTGTATATTTTTCAACCCAAAAACAATACGGATGTTTATACTCATATTATTATTATAATATGTCCAACACGCAGAAAGGCCATAAATAAATGAAATATCAAACATTTTACCATTAAAATACATGTATAAAAAATAAATATGATTCCATCGAAACAAATGTATTCAAGGGCGTGAACCTTAACATTTTTTCACTTTACCTTTTTGCACACCAAAATGTCATTTCATTCGCTTCATATTCGATCAGAAATCCAAAAAGCTCTGTGTTCACACGAAAAAATAAAGGTTTAGGTAAATCGACCCAAACGACGTTATAAAGGTTAGGCAACCTCGTTCACAAAAATTTAATTTGTAAATAAAGACCTCTGTGAAAGGACAAGAACATCTAATTTTGAAATCAGTTGATTCAATTGTACGGCTCTCTCTCGGTACCAGAGACCTGTGCGCCTTGGTACTGCGACTGCGATTTTCAGTCTTGATGCTTTTTGTGACTTGTTTCTGCTCTGAACTGTCGCGTACGCTTACGCTTGGGTCTACTATGACAGACATGTTCGAACTATTTAAACAATATTTTGGTATTTTTGTATGAAAACAAAAAACATTGCATTGTTATTTACCTTTCAGCGTAAATCGAAATCATCTTCAACTTTCAAAGCGAGAGTTACAGTACTTTTGACATTCCTTCCGCAAGTCACAATCACCCTCATCATCGCGCTATACTTCTATCTTAGCGCTATCCTAGTTGCATCCAAGACCTTTGCCTCGGTCCGTGACACTAGTCTTACAAGGTTTGACAGAAAATTTCTTATTTTTCAAGAGAATTTTATGAAACAGTCTACAGTCTAGTCTCAGTCACTGAAATACTACGTGAAAAGCACATTACAAAATTATTGTTCTCAGTACCTATAAAGTTTTAAAAACTTGAAACCAAATTAAATTGATACACTATTGAGAGCTACTATTGTTTCGAGTACACAAAGTTCGTGTGAACACAAACCCGAACAATTCGTGTCGCATAAAACAATTTATTGTAACTTTTGTCAAAGGGCAGCGCTCGAAACAGTTTCTTTGATGACTGTTTTGTAATTGAAGTGCTGAGTATCGTATTTTGGAGTTCGCTTTATGTAAAAGAGTCTGCGTCGTGTTTGATTTGTTTTCCAGGAAAGAGACCAGTTCCTTTTATTACGGTAATAGAAAATGTTCCTGGAAGATGACAGCACTTATTTCTAGTAGTTTTGTGTAATTTCTTTACTTATTCAATGTATTTTTATAAGTACTACTGCTCGGATGGCGTAGTGCAATATTGCGCGGAATGTTGTGGATTTGATCCACGGGACATTGTATAACATTCTTCGCGTTGTTGATAACAAAAAACGCGAAGAATTTTACAAACCAAATAACGGACATAAGATTAGTCTTAGAACATTTCTATACATTTGATTTAGTCGCAAGTCGCGTCGCCGGTCGCGTCGCGCGCATTTTCGCTGGAGCGAATTGTCCGTGGCCAGGCCGTAACGCTTACAGATACAAAGTTTCGTTCTTCTTCTAGTAAACTTAAAAACGCTAAATTAGACTGCAATCATCTACTCTTTACTTTTTCCATTATCTAGTACCCATAGTACAAGCTCTGCTTAGTTTGGAACAAGATGGTGTTGTGTGTGAATGTGGTAGAATATATTATTATTATTTACAAGTAAAACTCATCTACAAAAACATTGTGATTTAAAATGGGTGATCTATGTTTTTTTATAAAAAAAGATTTCGAAAAAATTACACAACTAATAATATAATAGAATTACTTACAGTAAAAATCTAGATTTAAGGCCAAATGCAGTTCAAAATTGATACAATAAGTCACTTTTATAAGTAACATTACACAAAACCTTAAAAACATCCCACAAACAACAACGTTGCTGCAATTTATCTTCTATTTAACTTACAAATTGTGTTTGAAGCACATACATAATATTTGTTATCAGACATCCCGTTCTAACACTCAAAATTCCTAGTGCGAGAAAAGGACCACAACATTTCTAACAGTTACGAAATTACGACATATCTAAACACCGAGTCGTAAAACAATTCCGCACACCCAAACATTAACATCGAATAACGTTTACCGCAAACTATTCATGTTAACGTTAAGTATATCGTAAAGGCATGTACTGCGAGGACATAATGTCTATATGAGCAGCATGGGACAACTCGTTGGCTACAGAATACGATAGTCCAGTGCCTGGCGTCCGTGACAAACATTATCCTCACCATACTGAAACCACACAACCAAACACACTAGCAAATAGCAACGGCGAATACAATACACACATTGAAACAACACCTCCTTTACTATCCATGTGTCTGTGAAAGTTATGACAATTCTACACTAGTGTGCAAAGCTCCCCGTATTCTAAGTTCACACACCGAATTTACTTCTGTTAGATACGATGATGCCAACCGTGAAAATGGTTTAACTGCTGTGTAGCAATAAAATGCAGCCATCAAGTGTTCTTGCGAAAGATGCGCCTCGAGAATTGGTCTATTTATTGAATTAGACGTTTTATGTGGCAATGTTAATGTTGCTCCATAAAGTATCAGATGCTAAAGTACACCAACAATTTTACGATAACGATTATTGGTATTCGCATTTTGAGGTCATTGAGTCGCGTGCGTTTCATGACAGATGTGAATAAAATTAACCCTGAAATTTTCGTATAATTTTATGCGAACGCTTTCAAGTTGTTGTAAAAGTGTACAAATCGTATTAAGGCTATTTTTAGGATCCCTCGATCCGTCGGCGGGTCGGTTCAATCCCAATTTAAATTAACTAGAATTTGTGTTACTAATGATACTTTTAGTCGAACAATTAACACCATTTAAATAAATAAACCGAGTAAACGATCACAAGTACAAAATGCTGCAAAAAATACTGAGTTAGGGTTCAAAACTCATTTAATTAATTGGCTGGCAATTAACTCTTCGCCAAGGCATGTTTTACCTAAAACAAATGACAATGAAATGTGAATGAAGCTAAAAGAATCGAGTTACATTACACTTAGAACTTTATAATAATTGAATATCAATTTAAGGACGGCTGAAAGTCATTATACAAATGGATGTAATTTGTTTTAAGAACACATTCTGCAAATTGAAATGCTTTTTAATAGACTTTTAAAGGTTTTATTTTATGCATTATTATTTAGCGGTGGAGTTATAGCTTATATTTATGGATTTTTAACGGTGGCATGGCTGTGGGGTTTTATCGTTAATGAGAGTACCAACGGTTGGATATACGACTAAAATACTGAGTACAATATAATTCCCATTGCATTTCTGACTTACTGCCACTATATAAATGAATTTACCGGTTATCTGTTGCCCACAAGTTTATTATCTTTACTTACAGTCCACTACCGGACTTCAACCTCTCTTAATTTGCTTCACAGTAGCACTGAAGCGCAGGCCACACCGCCAACTGACGGACGGAGCGGGCGAAACGGACGACATCGTTTCACCTCTTTTCATACTTGGGTTCACACCGCCAACTAACACCCAAGTGGCCTGCGCTTTAGGCAATATAAACGATTTGGCCTACTATACCACACAGGCCAAACGTATTAGTACAGGGTTTAATACCAAGCTTTCAAGTTTATCGAAGGTTAATTTATAAAACATCATACTAAATTTTTGTGTACATATTTCACCAACTACTCCTAGGGACGGGATGTCGTCGACTATTGTCTGCCAACCATCTCACACTGAAGTTTAAAAACGGGTGCATTTTGTTATTTTGCTCGGTGATATCTTAGATGTTTATTCTATGAATATTTTGTTTACACTGTCTGCAAGTGTTGTGTTGTGTTCGTGTTTCTAGGAAGTGAATATGGACAATATTGTTCTGTTATTTTTTGTATTCTCGGCTCAATTTTGCCGGGTTCAATCACTATGTGGCATAAAAATACGGTTATAAAGATTAACGCAGAGCCATGTACTTGAAATAGCACGAAGTAGGTACAATAATTATCAAGTATATTGTATGTTGCGGCAGGGTCATTGGTAGGCCTGACAGCATTTTCAGAGTTAAAAGTAAATTATTAGCATTATCATCATCATGACTGCCTCGTTGGTCTCGCGGCATAAATGTGCGCGTGGGATTGGGAGGTCTCGGGTTTGATTCCCGGGTCGGGCAAAGTGTTATTGGGTTTTCCGTTAGAAAATTCTCAGTAGCAACACGGAGTCTAGTAATGTGCTCGGTATGGCAATAGGCTCGCCTGCTATTACGTGGGATCTAATAGTTCATGGCGAAATGTGGGTGTAATATTACACCTCTGCCTATCCTTTCGGTGATACAGGCGTGAGTCTATAAAAAAAAATAAAAAAATTATCATCATCATCCTCGTAAAGTTGTCCCAGTTGCAACCCAGGGTCCGCTTACTAGCCTAACTGGATTTTATTGAATTTTAACTCTGAAAAGTCTGTGGTATGCGCCGTGGATTTGATTCCAATGCGCTCTGCACGGCAGTCTGTTGGACTCCACTTGACTAAACGTGCTGTTAAAAGTAAATATTATATTAATAACCGATAAGAATAAGGTCTTACGCACACTGATGGTACTTCTTAACAAAGGACAAAGTAGAACACTACTTAATAATACGACGTTTGACTTATATGATAATGAAAAGTAAATTTAATAAATTTTAAATTAATGCCAAAACATTTAAAAAGCCTCTGCACGCATTAAAAAAATGATATCCTGCCGTCAGCTGGTGCAAAGCCTGAACCACTAGCAATTGAAATAATTCAAACCAAGTCGTAGCTATAGATATACGAACGTACGTAGTTATTCTGTATTAAAAATATCTAGCTAACTATTTCTTTCTTATGAGTATGACTGTATGATGATAGTCGACGAAAACGCGGCAGACCAAAACGGTGATGGCGGGACGACCTGGATACATTTGACAGCAACTGACTGGACATAGCACAGCACAGGGATGCATGACGATCAAAGGGAGAGGCCTTTGCCCAGCAGTGGGACACATTAACAGGCTAATAAAAAAATAGACTGTATGTGGCTCTTCTATTTCAAATTCAAATCGACCACTCCCGAGATCTCGCTAAACTTCACCGTGGGTACCCTAACCACGGTTACTGAGCCCCCCCCCCCACGACAAGGTGGAGATCCCATAAGCCAGGGGGTGCATACATCTAAGTAAAGTACTTTTTTTATTTTATTTTCTTTGCTGTGGAAATGCATTTACGCACGTATGTGGGACTTAACGGCTGGTGTGCAAGGCCATTACACCCACTAAAACAACAGCGCATACTTCAAACTCCATTTTGGAGGCGTCGGGGGTTGCGTTAGCATTCTACCCTGACATCCCGGCAGATAGCCCGAAGGCCACAACCTCCTTGGCGGCGGATGAAGGTATTGGGCTCTGCCGCCAAAGCACCCAACGGCCGCAGTGGATAGAGAGGACGGCAACCCGGCAACACTGCATCTCCTCTTCCTCTGCGGCCCCACGGCAATGCAACAATGGAGCGCCCCCATTTTGTCGCGGCTGATAGGGCGCGCGGCAACGCAACACCGACACGCCTGTCCTCCCGCGTCCGCGCCAGACTGCGAGGGACAGACAGAAACGTCACCCGCATTCGCACCTTTGGACGCATCCTGCGCGAGCCCCCTCAAAGCCCACACACGGACCGTCCAATCCCGGGATCTCTCTTAGCTTCACCGCGGGTGTCCAAGCCAGGTTACTGAGCCCATCCACCACGACAAGGTGGAGATCTCACGGGGGGTCTAAGTATAGTACTTTTTTTTTTTTTTTTTTGTGTCGGGTTGGAAAATCCTCATGGAGTCCCTCCGCCCTGGGGGAAGGGCGAAGGGGACTGTCAGACTCTTACTGACTAAAAACCAACCCGTATTCCTCACGTACCCGTATGTCGGAGGGTCGGGTATCGCTGAAGCATTCCTCGCTACCCCTCGACGGGTATTGGCCCGCCAGATGGTCAGGCGGGACCCGAACAAACCCCCTTGACGGCGGATGAAGGTGTTGGGCTCCGCCGCCAAAACACTCAGCGGCCGCAGAGGATAGGGAGGACGGCAACGCAACACCGCATCTCCTCTTCCTCTGCGGCCCCACCGCGACGCAACGATGGTGCGCCTCCATTTGGTCGCGGGAGATAGGGCGCGCGGCAACGCAACACCAACACGCCTCTCCTCCCGCGACCGCACCCGACTGTGAGGGACAGACAGAACTGTCCCCCGCACCCGCATCGTTGGACGCATCCTGCGCAGGCCCTTCCAAGCCCACGCGGAGCGTCCCCTCCTGGATCCCTCTTAGCTTCACCGCGGGTGACTAATCCACGGTTACTGAGCCCCCCACCACGACAAGGTGGAGATACCACGGGGGGATCTAAGTATAGTACTAGTCTCAATTGCACAACGTCGCGTAACTACGCGGGTTAAATATATTCCGAATTGTCGAGATAAATAGAAGGTATTTTTTTTTGTTAAATAATTACATGATTGTAACCCGTAACATAAATAGAAGTATGTGTGTGATGAGTTAGTTTTAATAGAAGGAATCTACAGCTGATTTAACTTAATTGATATTTTTAAGTATTTTTTTTTGTGTATCTCTATCGGCATCATTACCAATAAAGATCGAGTATATTTTTTCCACCAAACCAGTGTTCAATAATCTTGCCAAAACCGTCGTACTAAGCTAAAATAGAAAGACGAGAATGTCCTTTACGTGGCGACAAAGATGATAATGTAATCTGAGCACATAGCACTTAGTGTTGACCGTAGACACGACAACAACCTGAATATTGTATTGAGGATTAAGGTATTCAAGGGGAAGAAATGCTCCGTAATTTGCTTCTAGTTTATTTTTGGTTGTTCCAATATCGTAAATGGAACGGTTTCGAGTGCTGTTTTATGTTGGTATCTGGTGAAAATTGGCTTGTAGCAGAACGTTCAGGATGGCTGTCTGTCAAAATCAGTCTCGTATGTATTTTTCCCTTCGACTTTGTGAAACTTTTTCATAGTTCAGGATGAGATGGGCTGTTGTATTTTTGTTATACGTCTCGGGTAGAAAGTAGATAGGTGGAGCTTTGTTTGGCAGTTACTTTTTTAAGCATACAAGTAATTGTTTAAATGAACAGGTTTAACTGTGTGAACTGTTGCTCCTACAATAAAATATTCATTAAATATATTTTTGCACTAATTAAATTAGATCGGATTATAATTGTTCAAGTGGAATACAAAACATTTTCATTATTATACCCACATCATATTATGATGGTGAAATATAATTGGCAAAGAAGAGACTATAAACAACTAAATAAAGCATTACTGAACCATTAATAATTGTACTCAAAAGTGTTATCTCATGTTAGTGAAAATTATTATAATGTTGGGAGAAATACGCTTACATAAAACCCAGTCTAGATACGAATTACAAATGTAGCAAAAACAATTAATTATTACCTGAAAAAAGTACTCGAAACTATCTCTACAATTAATTTAAACCCAAAATAAGATACAAAATTAAATTTTACTGAAAGAGCTATTATTGTACATCATCCTCATCATCCTCTTAGCGTTATCCCAGTTTTTAATCTGGGGTCCGCTTTCTAGTCTAACCGGATTTGGCTGAATATTTGCTTTTCCACGGAGCGACTGCCTGTCTGACCTCCGCAACCCGAAGGGATAGCGATATTCCATGGTTTAGACTAGTGTCAGTTTATTTAGAAGGTACTGACGCCCTGTAACGACTGTCAAAGATCTTAATGACAACCGGGACCGACGGCTTAACGTGCTCTCCGAGGCACGGGACAAGCGATAATTAACAATTCAATACGCACATAACTCCGAAAAGTCATTGGTGCGCGCCGTTGATTCGAACCCGATACCTTCTGCATGGCAGTCTGTTGGTATATCCACTCGGCTATCGCTGCCAAGAGCTATTATTGTACATATATAACAATTATTCCGGCTGCACGTATAGCGTAGTGGTTTAAGTGATCGGTTCGCTGTTTAGCACTACACCAAGTGTTGAGGATTCGATCCCCTCACGAGACAACGCTTATTTTTGAAGAATAAAAACGAACAAAGAAAAATGAGCACGAACACATACTTTCAAATAATAAATATAACTTCATTCAGCTCCTTGCGACTTTTATATTCAGAGACAAAAATGTACTAAGATCGTTAAAATAAGGCTCACTTAAATTCTTCATTATTTTGCCGTATCGAGTCTTCTGTAACAAAGGTTTCACAAGGAATTATATAATTATTAAATTAGGCATAATATAATAACGTTGACATAGCTAAGCTAACGCTGGCAACCCTAGCAACGTAAACACGTCTACTCACGATTAAAATTGATTAAAATTAATAAAGTATTAGATAATTGTTAAATAAGGTGCTACAAGTGTATAAAACTAACAACATAACCTCGAAGTGGTGTGTGCGAATTGAACGCGTTCATTTCCTGGACAAAACTGTGAGTTATAACACAAACACTTTTGCTTACGACCGTTGTATAACATTTTGAAAACCACTCACACAAACACATCCAGCTGTTTTTGGAAGAATTTTGGAATCATCAACACACTCATACGCACAAACATAAACATCCTGTTTTTACTTTGACAGCTAGATTCAGTGCTACCAACAAAAAGTGATAAATAACACTGATATTCTCGATTGACCACAGACAAACCTGATCTCATAATCGACTAACGGATGATATTCTCGACAAAGAGTATAGCTCACATTAATTCTAGCTGATATTCTCGCCCAAAAATATTACAGCATATTATAAAATGGAAGACTTTGACAATATCACTCATAGACAACCCTTAAAAAAATGCAAGTCCTTAGAAAATATAGACATGAGTATTTCAATAAACTCATCTTATTCAGATGAATTCCTGAGTAGGAGACTAGACGTATCCACACATATTACTGCATTGTGCCGAGATGAGATGAACGCCGAAATAAATAAATTAAACACAGACCTACAATCCACGCAAAATGAATTAGAAAATGTCATTCTTGAAAATGTTGCTCTGAAAACTCAAATTGGTCAGCTGTCCCAGGAAATAGAAATATTAAAGAATATATGTAGAAGTCCTTTATCAACTCTTCGTCAACCATCTACGCAGAAACGTAATGTCACTTACTGATTCTTTTAAAGACTCCCCACTCATAACACAAAACCAACCAAATCCACAAGAACACAATGAACAGGTGCCGAATCAAAATGAAGATATTCAAAAAACACATTCAACGGATACACTCATTGAGCAATCAGTCAACAACACTCAAGAGAACCCTTGTGCCCAACCGACACATGTAGCGTTATCAAATGACATCAATGAACATTTTTATTTTAGGTGACCAGCAAGTACGAGGTTTGCCAAAAGATATTAAGACTCAGAGAGGCAGAAACAAATGGAATAACATATACTCTGTAACAGGATTGTCAAAACCATGGGCATCCAGTACACAAATACTATGCGATATCGACCATTACACAAAAACATTACACAGCGATGACATAATTGTATTAGGCATAGGAAGTAATGAAAAGAATCCGTACTTGTTATTATCAGAGTTGAGTGCCGCACTTCATAAATTAAAAAAATGTCGAGTGTTTTTAGTAAACATAATAAACAACAAGTATTTGAATGTTGACAAATTAAACACTAAAATAAAGCTCTTTGTAAATAACTATTCAAACTGTAAGTTCATAGATACAACTGAGAATATATATAGAGGCCAAAATTATAATTTTATATCTAAAAGATTCATCTCTTTCAAATTAAATATAGAAATAGATAACATTAACTACCAAAAAAAGATAGACTCAGCACTTAAGCTCAGACGCACTCGCACTTTAACAAATATTGAAAGTTCAATTATGTATGAAAAGAAAAAAGGAACGATTCCGTATTATTTCGGTATTCAGAAAAAAAATAATGACCCGTGCCATATAATAAACGACGAACCTAAGTTTTTTCGAACCGAGCCGTAAATGCAGTTTACTGCATCAAAATATTGCCGGTATACTAAATAAAACGGATTTACTAGAAATAACCTCACTAGAGCTAGACACAAAAGGAACAAAGGTGGATATACTGTGTTTCTGTGAAACTTTTATACGGCAAGGAACAGAATGTAATCTTAAATTGAACAATTATAAGCTGGTGTCCTCTTTCTCAAGGCCACACCAACGTAGAGGTGGAACCTGTATAATGGTTAAAAAAGATCTAGAATGTAACCCAATCCTCAACTTACCTAAGCCATTGCTGAACCATTTCGAATACTGTGCCGTTGAAATTGTCACACTTAGAGTATTTGTAGTATGTATATATCGTACACCAAATTCAGACGTAAGCTTGTTTTTAAAAAACTTAGAGAACCTATTAAGGAAAATAACCAAACGAAATAAGAACCACATTATAGTATGTGGAGATTGGAACCTCGACATGATGAAGGTAAGTAAAAATGTCAAAGAACTAGAATATATTTTGCAAAACTATGATATCCATAATCATATTACTAAACCTACTAGAAAATTATCTTGTATCGATCTTATAGCAAGCAACATACGTGATGTTCAGCCCCAAATACATATTCTTGCATTATCTGATCACGAGACTGGTCAATCAATTTGTTTCAATTGTTATGTCGATACTACAAAATGCAAAAAGCAATTTTCATTCAAAAAAGGAGAGATCTAAGCCAAGAAAATATTAAAAAGTTTGTGTCTTGTATATCAGCGCTCTCCTTTTCAGAAATATATGAGACAGATGCCACTAACGTAGCCTTCGATCACTTTCATAGCATACTATCCCTTTTTTACAATTTGTGCTTTCCCGTCCTGAAAATTAAAGTAACAAATAAACCTTTAAAATGTAAATGGATTACAAAAGGTATAAAAAGATGTTGCATTAAAAAACGAAGCTTATACTTTAAATATAGATTTAATAATTCTAATAAAAATCAACATTTAAATAATTATATCAATTACGCTAAAATTTTAAGACGATGCATTATTCACGCCCAAAAAATTAATAATACACGTTACATAATTCAATCCAATAATAAATGTAAAGCTGCATGGAATATTATTAAAAATAATAGCATAGAAAAGATAATGTACATACATACATACATACATACATAACGTCACGCCTTTTATCCCCGAAGGGGTAGGCAGAGGTGTATTTCTACACCCACTTTTCGCCAGATATACTTTAGTCCCACGCAATAAGGGGCGAGCCTATTGCCGTACCGGGCACATTTCCAGACTCCGTGCGGCTACTGAGAATTTCGTGACAGAAAAACCCAATAGCCCTGCCCGACCCAGGAATCGAACCCGGGACCTCCCGATCCCACGCGCACATTTATGCCGCGAGACCAACGAGGCAGTCGTATAGGGTTTGATGTCGAGTTTTCCGTCTCTACGCAAAGATGGTATTTGCATCGTGTTATCCCTTAGTCGCCTCTTACGACACCCACGGGAAGATAGGGGATGGTGACACTTGTATTCTATGCCGTCAACCACACGGTCGAAAAGATAATGTACCAGAAATTACTTCGATTACAATTGACCAGAGCAAATACACGCATGCTGATACAATAGCTGACAAATTTAATGACTTCTTTATTAATTTGACCAATAAGTCTACTGACTGCAATACAAAAACTAACATTAACTATAAACACACTATTGATGACGTTTCTAATAGCATTTTCTTGACCCCTACGAATGACCATAATTACAGTATGTAAAATTATCAACTCTTTAAAATCCACTAACTCAACCGGATATGATGATATTAATACTAAGGTACTTAAACGCTGTTCAGATATTTTGGCCCTTCCAATTAGTCACATAATTAATTTATCATTTACTCAAGGTATATTCCCCACAAAACTAAAATTTTCTATTGTCAAACCTCTGTATAAACAAGGAGATAAAAGTGATATGAATAATTATCGCCCAATAACTCTCATTCCCGTAATTGCTAAAATTTTTGAAAGAGTCATGTATGATAAGCTGTTTGTGACAAATAATAAAATATTAAAAGAGGAACAGTTTGGTTTCAGAAAAAATAGAACAACAACTCTTGCATGTTTTTCGCTTATTAGACTGATTACTTCAAGTCTTAATGAAAAAAAGCCTATATTATATATATTTCTCGACATGTCAAAGGCATTTGACTTTGTGAACCACAAACTTCTGATTTACAAATTGAATCGTTACGGAATAAGAGAAAATGCGTTAAATTGGCTGGAAAGCTACCTAAAAAATCGCGAACAATGCGTGGAGATTTCGAGACATACGGTATCTGAAAAAATTATGCATAGATCCTCCTACCGCCGAAATACCAATGGTGTCCCTCAAGGCAGCATATTAGGCCCTTTTTTGTTCCTGCTATATATTAAAGACTTGCCCAACGTCACCACACATGACTGCATACTATATGCCGACGATACCACACTTAATATTAAATCTACAGGTAACAATATTGATGAATTCCAGAACGAAATAAACAACACATTAAATAACATAATACGATGGTTACAAGATAATAATTTACACGTCAATTTAAAAAAAACAAAGATGATACAATTTCAACCTTATAACAGCAAACGTCCACAATTACAAGTCAGATACACAAATGATACCATTGAGGAAGTTGAAACTGCTAAATTCTTGGGCATAACAATTGACAAAAATTGTAATTGGAAAGCGCACATTGATGAATTGTGTGCTAAGATACAAAGGTTTGTGTACGTGCTCAGCAGAATAACCCGCGTGGCTGGTATCGATGCAGCCTTATATGCATACCATGGTTACGTTTCCTCAATTCTGCGCTATGGGATTATAATATGGGGCAATTCCGTTGATATTATCAAGGCATTTCGAGCCCAAAAGAAATGTATGCGGGTGATAAATAAAGCACACCCGTTAGATAGCTGTGTTCCTTTATTTAAAAAGTTTAAAATATTGCCTCTGCCAGCCTTATATATATTTGAAATTTTTATCTTTGTACATAAACACATAAATTTATTTGAAATGCATAATGCTGTTGTAATTAGGAAAAGTCGGTAAACTCATAAGCTAAATGTACCCCAACAAAGGATTTCATTATTTTCAAATAATGTATTTTGTATGGCAATACGCATTTATAATAAATTACCCAATGCGTTTAAAACATTGAATTGTATAACATTTAAAAATACATTATTCAAGTATCTATTAGAGAAATGTTATTACACAACCAATGACTTTTTGAATGAAAAATTTGACATAAATATCAAATTACTGGACATTTAACATTACATAATTGACATTGTTTTTAGTTTGTGTATTTATAATTAATGAATATTTTATCTGCAGTACTATTATTATGATTATTTTACCATTAACTCCTGTGTTCTGTATGCATTTGTACGCTGGAAACAGCAGAATATTATGGACGTCATTGTTTTTGTAACACCTATTGTAACAATATTCTGACAAATAAACGTATGATTATGATTATGATTAAGATTACAACTAAACTTCGAAGAAAGTGAGGTACGTACCACTTCGAACCAATTTTAAATCCCCTATCGCACCCTCTACTAGTAGCATATGTGCTTCAACCCTTAAACATTATTGACACACGGTTGGTACTTTTTTTTTTGTTTTACGAGGTGGAAAATCCCTTCGGATCTCCGACTCTTGGAGGAAATGAGAGCCGGAGTATGTGGTGTTTCCAATAAAAACCACATCAACTTTCTCATGTACCCGTGTGTTGAAGGGTCGGGTATCGCCGAAGCATTCGTCGCAACGCCCCGACGGGTATTGGCCCGCCAGATGGTCAGGCGGGCCCCGAACAAAACCGTCGCCAAAACACCCAGCGGCCGCAGAGGATAGAGAGAACGGCAACGCAACACCGCATCTTCTCATCCACTGCGGCCCCACCGCGAAGCTACAATGGTGCGCCCCATTTGGTCGCGGGAGATAGGGCGCGCGGCAACGCAACACCGACACGCCTCTCCTCCCGCGACCGCACCCGACTGTGAGGGACAGACAGAACTGTCCCCCGCACCCGCATCGTTGGACGCATCCTGCGCAGGCCCTTCCAAGCCCACGCGGAGCGTCCCCTCCTGGATCCCTCTTAGCTTCACCGCGGGTGACTAATCCACGGTTACTGAGCCCCCCACCACGACAAGGTGGAGATACCACGGGGGGATCTAAGTCTAGTACTAGTCCCAATTGCACAACGTCGCGTAACTACTTGGGTTAAATATATTCCGAATTGTCGAGACAAATAGAAGGTATTTTATTTTTGTTAAATAATAACATGATTGAAACCCGTAACATAAATAGAAGTATGTTTGTGATGAGTTAGTTTAAATACAAGAAATGTACAGCTGATTTAACTAAATTGATATTTTTAAATATTTTCTTTTTTGTATCTCTATCAGCATCATTACCAATAAAGATCGAGTATAATTTTTTCACCAATCCCAGTGTTCAATAATCTTGCCAAAAACGTCGTACTAAGCTAAATTAGAAATACAACAATGTCCTTTACGTGGCGACAAAGATGATAATGTAATCTGAGCACATAGCACTTAGTGTTGACCGTAGACACGACAACATTCTGAATATTGTATTGGAGATTAAGGCATTCAAGGGAAAGAAATGCTCCGTAAATTGCTTCTAGTTTCTTTTTGGTTGTTCCAATATCGTAAATGGAACGGTTTCGAGTGCTGTTTTATGTTGGTATCTGGCGAAAATTGGCTTGTAGCAGAACGTTCGGGATGGACTCTCTGTCAAAATCATTTTCGTACGTTTTTTTCTCTTCGACTTTGTGAAACTTTTTCATAGTTCAGGATGAGATGGGCTGTTGTATTTTTGTTATACGTCTCGGGTAGAAAGTAGATAGGTGGAGTTTTGTTTGGCAGTTACTTTTTTAAGCATACAAGTAATTGTTTAAATGAACGGGTTTTACTGTGTGAACTGTTGCTCCTACAATAACATATTCAATAAATATATTTTTGCACTAATTCAATAAAAGCAGATTATAATTTGTTAAAGTAGAATACAAACCATTTTCATTATTACACCCACATCATATTATGATGGTGAAATATAATTGGCAAAGAGCAGACTGTAAACAACTAAATATAAAGCATTACTGAACCATTAATAATTGTACTCTAAAGTGTTATCTTATGTTAGTGAAAATTATTATAATGTTGGGAGAAGCACGCTTACATAAAACCCAGTCTAGGTACGAATTATAAATGTAGCAAAAGCATTTAATTATAACCTGAAAACATTACATACTCGAAACTATCTCTAGAATTAATTTAAACCCAAAATAACATACTAAATTAAATTTTCCTGAAAGAGCTATCATTGTACATATATAACAATTATTTCGGCTGCACGAATGGCGTAGTGGTATAAGTGATCGATTCGCTGTTTAGCACTAAACCACGTGTTGAGAATTCGATCCCCTCACGAGACAACGCTTTTTTTTGAAGAATAAAAAAGAACAAAGAAAAATGAGCATGAACACATACTTTCAAATAATAAATATTACTTCATTCAGCTTCTTGCGACTTTTATATTCAGGATCAAAAATGTACCAAGATCGTTAAAATAAGGCTCACTTAAATTCTACACTTGCCGTATCGAGTCTACTGTAACATGGATTTCACAAGGCATTAGACTAATATAGTAACGTTGACAAAGCTAAGGTTACAACTAAACTTCGAAGAAAGTGAGGTACCACTTCGAACCAATCTTAAATCCCCGATCGCACCCTCTACAAGTAGCATATGTGCTTCAACCTTTAACCCTTGAGGTGCGATCAAACTAAAGGCAAAGTGCCACAAGTGCAAAGGGTCACGTTGCTGCAAATTTTCATTGGCATAGGTTACCGGAAAAAAAATAATTATGACACCTTAATATAATTATATCACATAAATTGCATATCATTGTGTTGGTTATAAAATCAGCTATGATAATAATAACATAAATTACTACTAAATACTCACCTTTCCGGCAAAACAAGCTTACAAACTTAGAAGTTTGTTATTTTTCACTGGTTCGCATAAACATTTCATCACATATTAATGAATTTCATTACTTGTTTGGTTCATAAACATAAAAACATTATCACATATACCTTTAGGTTTTCACACAATACATTATTTATTTGTAACAAATGAATCTAACGCCACTAAAAAAATATAATCCGAACGCGTAACAAAAAGTTCGCCGTGCCGGGCCGCCATGTTACTGTAGCGAACACTGTGGCTGTGAATTATTTACCATTTGAAACACGATAACAGTGAAAACGTACAACAATACTAATATTTAATTGCTAAAATATGTTTTCAGATAAATAATCTGGGTACTTTAATGTCTTTCATAACTATTAAAAGAGTATTTATCATAAAACTATTACGAAAATAGCAAGTTTCAAAAGTAGAAATAGCCGTTCTTAAAAGTTTTTGCCTTTTATCACTGTATTTCTTGTCTCTGTCACAAATAATGTCACTTCACAATTAATATTTATTTATTTCTGAGTAAATCTATATAAGTATCTTTATAAAATATTCACCGTTTCTTCCACAAGACAACTTTTATTATAAAGATCGCGGAACAAAACACAACAATGGTGGACGCTTTCGCAACTGAGACACAGATAATTATATTTCAATAATATATATATTCTAATAGTTACTACTTTCGTTTCTTGGTTTAAGTAAAACAAAACGTAAAAAATCCGCGACCAATAGGACGACTTTTTTAGAGCACGACCATGCGTGCTGTAAACACATGGGACCACTTGAATTAGAGCACGACCGTGCGTGCTGTAATCACGTGGGGGGTTAATCATTATTGACACACGGTTGGTCCTGATTACGCGGGGTATATAAAGGTTGTTTACACACCCCATGATCAATACTATTTAACGTACGTTTGTCTATGAAGGAATACTTGATGTCACTTGATGTTCAAGTACTATGTCGTGTTGTCCGTTGGGAGCGCATCAAAGTGGTTAGATAAATACTCCTCCTCCTCCTTGTGTCGTTCTCCTCATGACTGAGGGTCGTGATTCCGCTGCTGGAATGCAACTATTTGCTTCACGGTATGTTGCCATTTGTGTCTATCCTTGGCGTCATGGAGGGCGTCGTGCAGTTTGGTGTTCATCGCTGTGCGGACCTGGTCAGACCATCTTATGGGACTACGTCCTCTTGGGCGTTTGCCGTCAACTTTACCAGTCACCATAAGTTGTTCCAAATTGTCACCTTTTTTCCGGGCAATATGGCCAAAGAATTCCAGAATCCTCTGCAGGCAAATAGTGGACAGCCTTGTTTTGATGCCCAGTACCTTCGGGTACTGGGCATCAAACTGGGTATGTGTATCCTTCGGGATGGATTCATTAGTTCGGAAAGCAGTCCACGGAATCTGAAGCATTCTTCTCCAACACCACATCTCAAAGGCGTCTATGCGATTGCGATCGGCTTTCCTCAATGTCCAAGTCTCCGATCCGTACCCAAAGATGGAGAATACTAGGGAGTTAACTAGTTTCATCTTAGTCTTTCGAGAAATGTTACGATCCCTCCATATCCTCTGCAGTTGAGACATTGCGTTTTTGGCCATGCCGATGCGCCTTCTGATCTCCTTTTCACATGAGCAGATGTTGCTAATGTTGGTGCCCAGATAAATGAAGTCGTTCACCCTTTCAAGCGACAAGGCGCCCGTCATTTGGATAGAGTTAGCGCGGTCCACTACCATCAGTTTTGTTTTTGAATGGTTTATCTTGAGACCCAGTTCTAGGCCGATCCCGTCCATTCTATCTAGAAGGTTTACCATTTCAGCTTCACTTGCAGCCACCAGTGTCGTATCGTCTGCGTACCTGAGATTCGTAATACGAGTGCCGCCTATAATGACGCCACCCTCCCAGTTTGCCAGCGTTTTTCTGATAATGTACTCTCCGTATACATTAAATAGAATTGGGGACAAGATACAACCTTGTCTCACTCCCTTTCCAAACTTAAATGGCTCTGATGTTACCCTGTTCACCCTCACCACACCCTGGCTATTCTGATAAAGCGATTGGATCAGGGCAACTAGATGTTCCGGTACCCCAAGCTCTTTCAAAACCTTCCACAGGGCTGACCAGATGACATTGTCAAAGGCTTTACTATAAATAGTCAATGAAACAAAGAATTAAAGGTCTATTGAATTCGTAGGACTTTTCAATTAACTGTCGGACATTTAAAATTTGTTCCCGTGTCCCTTTGCCCTTGACGAAGCCAGCCTGTTCCTGTGGTATTTGCCAGTCCAGATAGTAACGAATCCTTTTGTTGATAATGTGAAGGAGAATTTTGCTCGCGTGTGATATCAAGGCTAGTGTCCTGTAATTGTCACATTTGGATGTTGAGCCTTTTTTGTGTAAAGGTAGTATTATTGACTAAGACCAATCGCTGGGCCAATCACCAGTACGCCAAATGTTGTCACATATTTTGTGTATCGCCTCAGCTCCGGGCGATCCCATCACTTTAATGATCTCTGCCGTTAACTGATCCAGCCCGGGTGCCTTTTTATCTTTCAGAGCAGCAATAACAGCTGTAACTTCAGATCTTAGAATGGGTGGTTCCAAGGTCATATCGTTCCTCCATGGCGTTACTGTGTGCAGTGAGACATTGGTATGCTCGAGGGGATTTCTATATAGATCCTCGCAGTACTTGCGCCATCGTTCTCCTATTGCATCCGGGTTTTGAAGGCGATTGCCAAACTCATCCTCAACGACCCATGTTTTGGGTTTGAACTGTCTTGAAAGGAGCCTTACCTTCTTGAAAAGATCTGAAGACTGTATTTTCAGTGCATGGTTTTCGATTTCGTGGCAGATGTTGCCAATGTAATTGTTTTTGTCACGTCGGCACGAAAGTTGTACAGTTCTGTTGAGCTCCGAGTACCTATACAGGTCTGCTTGGTTTCTCAACCATGATAGTTTCAAATCCTTTCTCTCTTGCACTAAGGACCAGGTTTTAGCAGAGAGCCATGTTTGTCTGCGCGTGACTGGGGCTTGGCGTTTTGATGGATCATTCACTGCCTTCAGCACTACCTTTTTTAGGTGATTCCATTGATCATTCGCACTTGCGTTGTCCGGCGGTGCATTTTCTGCCAATGCGTGTTGGATGTCTTTATGATTGAATGATTGTATTTCTCGCCGTTGCAGTGTATGTGAAAGCAATGGGGCTCTTTTCTTCATTGCTTTAAGACGCAATGCAAATTTGGCTATTAGAAGGCAGTGATCCGATCCACAGTCTGCACCTGGGAAAGTCTTTACGTTTGAAATGGAACTCCGCCAGCGGCTATTTATCATAATAAAATCAATCTGATTGCGGCAGCGATCTCCGGGCGATTCCCACGTATAGAGGCGTCTCGGATGGTGCTCAAAATGATGGTAAATTTCTTGTCGATGCAAAATTCCAGTAATCTCTCTCCCCTCTCATTTCTGTCACCCAGTCCGTATTTTCCAACCGTGTTCCTGATATGGTCGTCTGAGATAGTGCTACCAATTTTCGTATTCCAGTCTCCTACCATTAATGTTATTTCTCGATTCGGTATACTAGATAAGGTAGACTGAGTAGAAGTCATTAACGACATCATCTTTAGCCGTTCCTGTTGGGGCATATACAACTACGATATTTAGGGTACAGGGGCGTGTGTTAAGTTTTAGGGTCATTATTCTGTCGCTGATTGGACTGTAGCCCAGTACATGGTTATTTAGCTGGTACGGCACCCAAATGGCAGTGCTGGAGGCTGTGGAACCCGAAAAATATAAGATGTTACCATTAGATGTCTTTTGGTGTCCTTGTCCTCTCATGTGAGTCTCGATCATTCCCAGTATGGTTAGGTTGTGCAAATAAGCTTCCCTTTCCACGATTTCCATTTTTCCTAGGGCAAGTAGTCCTCGGACATTCCAGGTCGCAAACCGTTTCTGCACTCGCATTGAGATGTTCTTTTTAAGTTCACCAGTAGCACTTCCACTAGCTGAAACCCGGTGACCCGTCTCAGCAGCAGCTTCGGTCGCCAATTTCACATCATCCAGCCCGGTAACTGAATGACGCCGATTGTTGAGTCGAGTCGTCCAACGAAACCGTTCTCTGTATTACATTTTCCATAGGGGTATTTTCTTGGGCTTTTACACGTGGTGGCCACCCGATTCCTTCCACGGCCATCTTTTTGAGGTAATTTAGGACATCACGGCTCTGGGGGCCGCTCCAGTATGAGAACATAGAGTTGTCGGGATAATTGACCGCCGCCCGTTACTCGGCGTTGAATCTTTTACAGCTGGGTAGTTGTTTTCCACGCAAACCCTCCTCCTTTTTCATCCGGGCTTGGGACCGGCAACGGCGGAGTTACATAGATAAATACGGATACGTAGATAAATACGGATAAGCTTAATTAATGCAACGGAGACTCGGTGATGTACAGGATTAAGGCGGATATTGCGTGGCTTGGCTTCGGGTGATGCGCACGAGTGGGATTCAGGAATTAGAGCAAGAGGGAATGTGTTTTGTGGTCTGTTTTTATTGAGAATTTGTTGTAAGTTACACAGCTATGTTGCACTTTTTTAAGTCGTGCGATCAAAACTACCACACGCAAATAGCTTACTACTTAAAGATATTTAATCTAATCATCGCTAGTTAATACATATATCAAACACGAAGAAGATACACAATTATATGCAGCAGAAACTGTGTGCTAGATTAACATAGCCTGTTACTATACTTAGTCATAAATTTTCTGACAAGTACAAAAACTTCTGTATGTGAGGCCCCCCTCAATTTCCCCCTTCCTTTACAAACATTCAAACAATATCCTTCGACGCGTTTATGGATACAGTACACAACACACTTAAGGTGATTGGCAAATTATGGACTTTGAGAATCACTTTAAGTGTGTTGTTGTGTGTAGAAATTGAACCTTCATCAAGGAGGTTCTGGCACTACATTAATCACTACACCATACGTTCAGCCGATCTTAAAACGTATTGAATGAACCTATTTAACATTTATTATAATTACATACATTTGCAAAATTATGTTCATGAGATAACATTGCAAGTCTACACCCAAGATTTTTAGCAAAATTAAAAATTCGGTAAGTGCGCGCGCACTCGCGCACGAAGGGTTCCGTACCATCATCTATAAAAGAAAATCACGTTTGTTGTAAGTATACTTAAATATTTTTTAAGTTTCTACCTGTTTATTAAGATCGAGTAACAAATTGCTTAAAAATTACGTTTGTTGTATGGGAGCCTCCCTTTATTATTTACTTTTTTTAAATTTTATAATTTATTTTGAAAAGTAATATACATCTACAAATTCTGTAAAAATTTTAAGGGTCTACCTGTTACCTTTAGTAATTTTGGGCAAAAATACAAAAAAGACACGTTTATTGTATGGGACCCCCCCTTTATATTTCAGCTTTCTAGCTATCACGGTTTATGAGATACAGACTGGTGACAGACAGACAGACAGCGGAGGCCTGGTAATTGGGTCCCGTTTTATACCTTTTAGGTACGGAACCCTAAAAAGTACTAAAAACGTAGGAAGTGGACTTGAAATTATTAAAACGATCTCTTTTTACTGCCGATTTACGAGGCTATTTCTATTCAGCCCCTGAAACGATAATCTAAATCCTACGCCAACAGAACGAAATATCGAACTACCACTCAGATTTAATCCTCCATTGTACGCACATTGTGAAGTAATCCAATCTCTATGCATATTGTATCCCTGCATACATTACAAAACGTTCAAAAGCAATAACTGCTTGAACCATTTTCACACCCAAAATACCGTGGATAGTTGAACAATGGAATCTCTATAACATGCCGTGGACGATCGGTCCCTTCACGGCACGTTAACTGGATTGATGTCTAGTGTATGTCATTGTCTGAACCCTTCTAACTACAGCTGTTCTGCTAGTTTTATAGATGTGGAATTGACATGGTTTTGTTTTGGAACTATTTTGTGTATAGAGTATGCGTTGGGTAGTATGGTGTCCCTATCATACTACCCAACGCATACTCTATACACAAAATATTACTATGACAGTCTTTTGAGGGACTAAGGCCTCTGCTAATTGATTTTTAATCAACAGGAGGATTAGACCTACTTAACAACGATGACCAGACTAGTTGGTATCAGGTTTAATGTCGTGTTTGCCATCTCTTCGTGAAAATACTAAGTCTTAGCTTCGTGCATGTTCTTTACGCTTCTTACGGTATGAACTGGGGTAGGTACCGATAGTGACAGAAAGAAAGAAAGAAAAAAGAAAGATACACTTTATATTCTTATTCTGTCATGGACGAGAATAGTATGAATGAAAAAGATAGGAGAGATTAGATGAATTTAAAGTAAAGTTAGACGTCTTGCATCGTTCAATTGAATGGATACTATATTTTAACTAATGGAAATATAAGGAAACTGACATATATACTTATACAGGTACATGAAATGTATGAACCGTACCTTAAATAAAAATCATTTGATCAGTAATGGTTTTGCACAGCCGTCGAAAAAAAGGCACGAATGAAATATCCATATATACATACATATGTCCGCTTACAAATGGTAAATTTTTTGTCATACCTGAAAGAACAATGTACAGTACTTCCGAAAAGGCCTAGTATATCATGTTCATTGGGTTTGGTGGTCTGTATTTGTCAGGAACCGGTGTCACTTCGGCGGTCCTTATTACTTTGATCAAAACTTCACACATGCGGATTTAAGCTCTCTATTGTACTATCTAAAGTTGAAATAACAACGAGAGTGAAAACAATACATTCTGTTAACTTAATCCGCGCTTTGTCCATAGTAAATCAATTAATAATCTTCTGATGAATATCTTGCGGGAATTCAGTCTTTGTTTTGGGTTATTAATGGTGTTATATTTCATGTTTCTGGATATTACATTGAACTTCGATGGTTTAAAGCGGGCGGCTCATCGCTTACTACTACTGCTAGTTTTATGGTTTCAATTCTTATTGGGAGACATTTTGTATAATTCACAAATAGATGTTTCGAGTCTGGGTGTTATTTTCGTCAGATTATCGAATGGGGCAAAAGCAATTACTTGGAAAAAAAATAACAGTTCAACATTGCTATTTATATTATTCTAATGAATAACGTTCATTACATTTCGGATAGGGATTAGGGCTATGAGAAAAAGCGGATAAATCTCATTCTACTTTTTTGATTCGCTAAATTCTTATTATTTTAAAATGGGTTTAGTAATTTAGTAGAGGTGACAGGTGAAACTAGCCACTGTTTGGTCATATCTTCGTAATCGACTAAGCGTTATTTCGTTAGCATCCAAGACTTTACATCTTGGAGTCCGGGGTCTGCTTATATCTTAGCTTTATGGTATAACCAAAATTGACAGAATTTTAGATTCTCCACAATACCACTGCCGCCTGACCACCGCAAACTATAGGGATAGCTATATTCCATAGCTTAGACCAGTCTTTCGAATCAAGGCATTGAATCGCCAAATGGATTCTAGATGAACCAATAAATATAAAATAATTATAAATAATTGTATGAATCTTATTCACTATCTAGTCCCAAAGTAGTAGTTTGGGACTAGACGGTGTTGCGTGTAAGTGTTGGAATATTATTATTTATTGTAAGTACTTAAAGAGATTCACTCGAAACGTGACAATAGCTACTTCTTGTTGTAAATTGTGTATCAAAATTCCATCAACTACAGTCATATTTAGCTAAGTACTTAAAGCAATTCTCCTTTGTTATAAATTAGATTCTCCACCGCTATTCCGCTACTCAGATAAATACCAACGTGTTAATAATATTGTATATTATCATCTCTTGTGTTTGCTTTCCTAATAAACATCTTGTCTTTAATCAATATTTGTCGACGCACCCAACTGTGACACGCAATAATGAGATTTGATCACAGAACATATAGTATGATTTTGATCAACACCTTATTGATCAGCCTGTTTATTTATCAATCACTGATCATCCTGTCGATTTATCAACTGACCGATCCACCTTGACTATTGTTGACAAAAATTACGTATCCTATTGAATTCTGGTTCAACAATCCGAAAATTATTTCAGTAATATCATTTAGATATTATTGAAATAATTTTCGGATTGTTTACCACATGGGAGGTTTGTCCAAGTGGATCATATTACGATATTGTGGGTCTAATAATGGTTGTAATTCGGAGATGTTTCTCACTGTAACGTGTATTATTATTTTGTAAGAGAGGATATTAAAATATTCTAATAGTGTAACTTTTTAAGCTATAGGCGACAATCTAGTCAAAGAAGTAGTAGTAGCAGCGCGAAGAGAAAGAAGGAAAATGGGATGGAGTCTCCGGTACTATATGATACTTGCAGGTTACTAAAAATGTTACAACGTTGCAGGTTTCATCATGCTAGCACGGTAAAACAAAAACCAAATGAGTGCTAAATCGTGTCGGAATTATTTTTTTTTTTTTACTTATAATCGAGTCTATTTTTTTCTTATAAGTTTGATATGTGTATTTTCTATTTGCGAGTGAATAGTGACTTTTAAGCTGCATTGTAGCCATAACCTCTTCAATACGATGAGACATGAGAGGTGTATATACAACAGATAAATATGGTAGTCTGATGATGATGATGACAATATGACATATCGGTCAAATGTTAAAAATACTTTTGACTGAATAATATTATCTCACTTTATTAAAAACGATTAAAATTATCACACGATGTGTGACAACTTTGCCCTAAATTTTGCCAAAATTCATCGAATAAAACCAATAGTATACTACGAAATTAGTAGCAATTGGTTCTAGTTATTGAAATATGAACTTCATTAGTAGTTTCTCGGTATCACAACCCCAATAGGTACTTCATTGCAAACCGTTCACGTATCTAATTCAGCAAAATTATCTATCCGATTGTGAATAGTTTGGTTTTGGTTTATAGAATTGACTAGGAATTAGCTCAAATGGAAGATACGGGGAGAGAGTTTGTATCATACATATATTTTCGTTGCAGCATAGATTGTTGGTTTTAATTTTGAATAACGTTAAATACAACCAAAGGAATTAATTTTATGACGCGGCGATTTGACAAAGATTCAACGAACGGTCGCAAAAAACATGAGATCATGTATCAACTGAAAATCGGACTCAGTGGCGTGCCATTTGTGAGGCCTACGTGAAAAATATCGATAGTTATTCTAGTCTCGTATACTCCATGTTTAAAAAAACAGATTTAGGAGAGTTTTCAATTGAATTATTTTACTTCCCAACATGCCTTTAAAAAGTCATATCTTTAGCGATTTGGGTTAGTTATCACTCAATTCATTTATCTTCACAATACTAGTCAAAACGCAAACATGTTCCGCAAACCACAAACAACTACCATACCATTAAACAGAGTACAGTTACCAATAAATTAATAACTCACACAAAATACCAATTAAAAAATAAATAAATATCAAAATAACGACCCAACGTTCGGATTTTATCGACATAAATCAAGATAAGCCCTTCAGATGATTGCGTTAAATCGTCGAAAATTTTGCGATATCTAAACTTTTCAAGTGGTGTACGTGACGTGAAAACAGAATGGGCGAAGGGTTAACGACTATTGTTTTTACGAATGCCGGCAGTATATCATCCATGGACACTATTCTGACCACGAAAACCTTACCTGAAAATCAAATGTAATCTATATTTTTGTGGCCTTTTTCATTGAATAGGGTTTTCATTTTTGGTATTTGTTGTAGTTTATGTTCGTTTTGTTTAAGATTGTGACATTCATCCTTTTTCCTTCTTCCTTTGTTTATTGTTCTTCTGAATTTGCTTAAGCTGATTATAATTTTCATTTCCATATTATGAACATATCATTATCCGGTGGTGCGCCCACCATTTAAAAACTAATACGCTTGTTCGCGCGGCGCGACGTTATCGGATCACCCGCGAAGCAAGGCCACTTGCCGTGCTACTTTAATTCTAAACATATGACTCGTCACTCGGGTGTTGATATTTGAAGTGATGTTTTTAGGAAAGTAGATTTAATAAGCTTTGTAGTAATGTTTGAATGGTGACTGAATGACGGAATGTTTAGTTTATGTGACCCGCCGAACTTGATCCTATTGTAAACAATGTCGTCTATCGACGACCTACTCGCCATTTTTGTTTGTCATGATAACAATATGGGTTATAAATTGCTTACATTTATTATTTTGTATACCTGGTGGTATAAGCTTTACAATAATATAAAATTATAGCAATGCTTGCTTAGAAAATTATTTAAATGTCAGCATTTGAAATTTTGAATATTTCGCTGTCTTTGCATGTTGCGCGCGGGGCGTAATTATGGATTCAAAACATCATTGTAAACAAATAATACAACTATATTTGATATTGTTATGTTTTAATTGTGAATAAACTAATTACTTATAAAATAACAGCAAAAAAAATAAACAAATATTGTGTAATAATTTAATTCAGAAGCTATATTCATTCAATTACCGAAAAAACGACATTTATTTTTTATTAAATGAAAATATATAGATAAGGTTACATTTATGCTATGAATTATTGTTTTATTATGAGTATATAAATAAACCTATCATATGATATACAATACTCCTATAATTCATGAGATATTGGCTTTCGAAAATTTTGGCGGGAATGGCGGTTATTTTTGGCGGGAAAAAGTAAACAATTTTGCAAAGTCCAATAAGAATAATTCTTATCGTATCTTATCAGATATGTTTTTTTTAATTGGAAATCTAGTTGAAAATAAACTTATCTAGGTTTGAATCTGATATATAACAAAAAAATAGGTTTGAAAAAATAAAATACGAAAATTGGCGGCTATTAACAATAATTTATGTTTTATATTTTTTATGTTTAAAATTAAAATGTTTCTTTTCATTATATTTATTTTATCTGAAAGCAAATTAAATTAACTTTCTGTGTAAAATATTTATATACCTCCGATAGTAAAAAACGACGAGAAGTATGAATATGTTAGAAATATAATAGCGCGCTCGAAAATGGCGGGAAAATATTATACCGGGCGCGCTTTATACCGCTTTTGCGTGGGCTTCAAGTACATTTTTTGGTGTTAATTAATATCATTTGAAAGCTTATTTAATTACGCGTCTTTTGATATACAATATTAACTTAATAAATAGAAATATCACCATTCTTTCAACGAAAATATTACGCGCCCGTACTTAGCTCGAAAGCCTAATCTCGAAAGTGGCCAAAATACATCTACGGGTGTCTGAGCTGCCTCGATGGTGGCCAAAATGCTTCGGGGGTTAGGTAGATTTGAATAAAGCAAAGATAATTATTTTCTACCGTCTAGAATAAAAGTAATATAATTATCTCTGCCTTCATTCATTTTCATATCTCATAATCAAGGTCAGGTATATTAAGATCTTATAACTTAACCTTTATCCAGTACGTCAGTATTAGAAACCGCTTATCTCTATTGAGAGTCTCTTTATCTTTTTGGTATAATTATTATCAATTCTCCTCCACTCAAAAATCTTAGTTCGTCTTTCCCAGTTGCTGATAATCAAGTTTACAATATGGAGTTTATGTTTGGTAACTGAGCTCTAGAATACAATAAATAAAATTGCATATTTAATTTCTGTATAATTTATAATGAACATCACATACCTAATACTTGTTTGTTGTTTTGTTGTTTGCGTAAAATGGAACACTGAACAATCGAAAAAACGCCTATGTCACTCTTCAACCATGGCCATACCAAAAAGCACATCGATCCGTTTGTTTTACTTTCACATCAAAACGATTGACATAAAAGTATAAAGAGTCAACAAACACACTATCACATATTGGAAGTGTCGATAGAAACTTACAGTAACATGGGCATTAAAGCCAATATCTCATCGCCATTTGTTACAAAATAAACTGGCAAACTTTCAATCCAATTAAGTTTTAATAAAAGCACAATCGAAAACCCTTGACGGTATAAGCTGTAGCTTTTTGTCGGAGCCGGGAGATTCCTTAATTAACTCACTGTGTCTTTGCTATCTTGACCCGGACTACGTGAGACTTGGTTTAACTTCGATAAAAAGAAACAACGGACTTTATTTATCGCTCGAGGTTTATTGGTACGGTGTATTGGAATGATAAGATTCTTTTCTTTGTTTTGCTTTGGTCTGGGAAGATTTGTTATGTGTTTGGAAGTTATTAAGTTGACGTCAATCGTCTGTCTGTTTTGAAGAGGTTTGATTCACTTAGATAGAGCCATTCATAGTGTATGTAATAGTGTCAAGTAAAAAAATAATATTTAAATTAGGTCTCCACATTAACCTCATCAAATAGCGCATCGTTCAGATGTTTAACAGACATTATTTACACAAGAAAGGCGGTGTTTGGTCTTCTGTCAAATACCGTACTGTTGGTACTTCAGTAACTAGTGATTTGGACAGGATTTTAACTTAACGTAATACAGAACATATTATCATAAATACATCCCTTCTAACTGCCGCGATTGATCTCTATGCAACATTACATGCTTTATTTTATGAGACGTCTACAAAGAAAGACCTAACCTAACCTAATCTTACAGTAGATATAAAACCTGCTGCATCTGGTCCCCGGGCTCCTAGCTGTAACAGGGGTCACTCTAGCATATTTAATCAGAATTACTGACTTTGGATGAAGTAAGATCATAATATTCAATGTCGTCAAACATAATTATATTCAGAAATCCATGAGTGAGAACAAAATAACAAATAAACAAAAAACACGAGAACATCACTGACAAACATTCGCGGTGTTACAACAAAATTAATTAATTTCGTAGTCCAAAGTCAGATAAACTTGGGACGGAATACCGCTAAAAAAACGCCAATGTCCGCCTAGAAGCCTATCCGGAGTGTCTTGAAAAACAATAAAACACAATATGGGTCAAACTCATATAACTACAGAAACTTCATTAATTGAGCCCGCTTTCGAAGCTCAAACCGACTCCGAGCAAGTACGTCACTTGATTTCACATCAATTTTATAATAGTGTTTTTGAGACTGGAATTTTCGTGAAGATCTTACTACAGTGATAATAAGTAAGTGATATCCTCCTTAACTATGGTATTCTTATGCAAAAGGAGATGAATTGATTGTCAAATAACTTTACACCCAGTAATACAAGATATATAAAAACATAAGTAAAATGATGTCCTCTTTTTAAGTGAGTAACGCCACTCTGGCGTTACTCACTAAAGTCATAAGCTAATTGCCGTCTTTTGGATGGAAAGAGGAGGAATGGGATGGGGAAGAAGAATGGAGACCTCAGCATAAAACGCAGCATAGATACTGTTACTTAGCGCCCATATTCTGTGAGATGTAAGTACTTCTCAGGTCAAGCCGGCCTATTCATGCTGAAATCAGCAAGATTCTGAGCAATGAATTAATATATTACATATAATAATATATTTTTTTTTAATAATATACTTTCCTTTTATATGTACGTTGTTACATATTATTATTAGTAACACCTAGACTAAGACACACATCCATGTTCACGAACACAAATGTCATTGAGTGGGAATCGTACCAGCAACCTTCAGTGTGGCAGCCGGTTACACTCCTGCTACGCGACACGGTTTAATTTAGCTCAAGGCGGTTGGCTCAATCTATGTGTAGAGCCTTGGGTGAGACCTATGTCCACCAGAGAACGTGTATCAGCTAAGATGATTTACTAAAAGAGTAACCTAAGGGGTTTCAGTCAGATAAATATTTAAAAAATAAAGGTATAACACCTGCTGTCTACCCCAACATGTCGACATGGATTAGGCACACAAACCGTGGGCGAGATCATCTTATCGAATGGTCAGCTACAACTTCAAGGTGTATTAAACGTACTATTATAGTTAATGTGTTGGTATTATAAATATTTTTAAATGATTAAGCGATTAAGAATCTTCAAATCAGTATTTTACCACTTTTTAATTATTGACAAGTGCCAATTCAGAATAAACTGCAAATTCATTCGCACCAATCCACCTATCTTGTTTCACTGTTTTTTGTAGCGACAACAAAGAAAATCAACTGTCTTTTATATTTCACATTTCTTTCAACGGTCGAACGTACAAAACGAATGACACAGGTACCTAATTATTTGAGTGCTTTGAAATGTCTGAAAAGTTAAATGGATTATTTTGACATTCGGGTACAAAGTCGGCAATACCGATAATTACTCAATGCACAAGTTCTTTGATCTGAGTTGAAGGGGAAATGAAAGAACCGGCATTTTGGCGTACAATGTTGATGGTAAAAGCATCTCAATTGCGAATGTGTGAATGTGAAATGGTTGTAGGTGTGTACTAATTCGATTATTTGGGTTAAGATGATGCTTTGGAACTAATTTCTATACTAAAAAAGATAATAATAATATTTACAAAAGATGATATGATAATATTATGCTATCGCATTGAAGAATCTTCATAAATTTTGCTCTATTATCGATGGAAAACATTGGACTCGTTACTTTGATTCGCAACAATTTAATATCTTTAGATTTTCTTATAATTATGTTTTCAAGTGAGTGGTTGTTCCATTATTATAAAGGCATCGAGAAATAAATACTGATCTTTTAATTGCTTCTTCATTTTTGTAGGAGACGTGTAGATACAATGAGGTCGGTGTTTATAAGATAAGTGTAAAAACACAATTTAAAAGAAGAAATTGTGTAATACCAGTGTTCATTTATGTACTACTCATAAGTACAGGAGTAACTTATGATATGATTATATTCTTATAAATACCTTTCAGATTCGGGTACCTACCTACATTTAATTCCTGATGTTATTAAAACAACACTCCAAATACCAAATGCTTAACGGACTTAGAATGTAAACTGTAAAAACCCCAAAAGATTTTAAAATCACAGTACATAAATCACATGTAAATAAAAACATTTAAAGCTCTTCATTGACATGAAATACTTAATTCTGAAGCAGTTAGTCACGATCTAAATCCGGAGCCATTAAATCACCAGAAATACGTTCTAACATGCTAAATATTACGCGATGAATTAACATAATTTTATTTGCCGTATTTACTGCTGCGATGTTAATAATAACCTTTATTAAAACTAACTTTGTTTTATTATAGCCATTATATGTCTGACTTGCACGCAATATTAAAACGGGTCACCGTATTAAGATGAAGTTTGTAAGAACGTATTGAAAACCAAAGAGTAGATCGGATGGCGATAAATAAGATTTAAAATTCAAATTAGGAAGTGAAAAGAAAATGGGGTAGTACCGGCTTTATTGCTGCTAATTTTTAACGGAATTCGTCTTCCATATACAAATTTTGCATGTTAATTTGTAACAGGCGCTGCACGGAGAAACTCTTGAATTGTCGACGTTGTCTGCTACTTTTAATTTGTTTTGTTGCTTTCGTGGACGTTTTAAACGGTAGTTTCCGTTTTTGGCGCCGATGTTACGACTCAGAGAATCAGGAAATTGCGATTAGGTTATTTATAGGAAGAGAGCAATTATCCAGATTCAAGAAGAAGAATATTTTCATTGATAGAAGAGAAGGTTAGGTCCTAATCTCTCCAAAGGCCAGCAAATTTTGTCCTAAGTCATTAATTACGACTTAAAACACTTTGAAACACACAGATATTAATACTATTATATGGAGTTCAGCAGTGGTCGCAAATGTAAGTAGTGCGTTCCACCAATGTTCCTCGGCTTAGCCAAAACATTAGAAGTAGAAGCCAAACTACTTTTCTTGATAGTGATGAACTGACATACCGCAATTCTGCATACGAATGAATATATTATTATCAATGGTTAAATGCACCCACTCGAAACATATAACTCCGTTTGTTCTCCAAATGCAGACGAAAGCTGGATTTATGGGAAGCTTACCAGAAATTTTATATATTCGATTAAATTTACTTGTACCCTTTACTAAATATTCATTATTCAACTGTATGTGTGGTATATATTAAGTTTAAATTTCTGTGGTGAGGCTTGTCAATTAGTGCCAGTAGTTTGTGTTATCTACAATGTAATCAAACGAGTTGCTTTGTGGCTTTTTCTACATTTAGTTTGTTTGCTTTTTGTGTGAGTGTGTGGCTTACTCTGGTGTCGGAATTTTCAGACCGCCCTAAGGCCTCCGACATGGCCTAACGATCCTTATACTTAGACAAGAACCGAGACCAACAGCTTGACGTGCCCTCCGAAGCACGGTAGCGCTCAGATGTAAATGTCGCACAGGGTCACCCATCCAAGTGGCAACCTATGCAAGCATTGCTTAACTTTGCCGATCTGTTACGAATGGCAAGTCAAGTCTCTCTATGAGCGCAACTACATTTAGTGGTATGTGGTTTTTAGATTAACTTATTTTTGTCTTTGGCCCACTTGCGTAACGTTTGATTTAAGTCACTCCTTAATTTAAATTTGTTGAACAGAATTAACAGCATAAAATAATTTAAGTTAAAAGTATTTAGCGTCCTCTTGCACAACGACAACAACGCTTAGATTTAGTTAAACATTTTATGAGGTCGGTAAAGTAGTTTCTACGTTTTGTTTCATGGCATGAAGCCTTTTTGTTACGATTTTAACGATGTTATGCGTATGGTTTCGCATAAAACCTTAGACTATATATACTTTTGAGCATAAAACAAAACGCATTGTCGTCGCCTAGCAACGAAATGACAATTAACAAATAATAACTAGAAACTTTTGAGCATTAACCCTAGAACCCTACATGGGGTGCAGGTGCACCCCACACCGATTTGTTTTCTAAATATCTCAATTTCTTTAATATCCACGAATTTGCGCGTCGGAGTATTTTAGTTTGGTGTTAACCGCTCGCGTTACGTCAATACCGTGACGAGGGACCGCGTTGTGTGGTCGCCTGTATAAGTGCTGTGGGGTACGCCAGTACCCCAGTGTAGTAAAATCGTAAGATTATTTATTTATTACGATTGATGCATTTATATGTAATAAGTTATTAATTTGATTATTTATTAAAACAATAGTCTTATATGAATTAAATACAGATATTTAGAAATAAGCTCTATTCTAGACCACAAATCTGGCGAGGAAGAAAAAAAAGTTGGGACCAGTTGTAATTCCTGGGTTCTTTACAAGTGTTCAAGATCAAATAATAAGCCAAATATAAAGTTTCAGCAGACAGTTTAGAAATTAGGTTTGGAACTGATACATGAACATTTGGAGGACCGTCACCGGATGTCAACTTAGTCCATTGCAGTGATCCTCAAAAAAGGACCAAATGCTACAAGCGCTGTTGCTCAAACTACATTTAACTTTGTGTAATAAGGCTGATTTGTGATCTCAAGTTACCGATTCTGTTTAGTAAAACGTATTTTCATGAATTGTTTTTTTATTTTAAGGATTACAGTCATTTTAGTATGGGGTGTTCCAGCACCCCAGTGTAGGAATAACATGTGCGCCAAATAGTGTAGAATTCTAGGGTTAACAATAACACAAGTAGGTACATTGTTATCAGTTATATCATCATCATCATGTCAGCCTAGGGACGTCCACTGCTGGACATAGGCCTCCCCCTGCTGCGTCGTCCGGTCCAGTTATATAATTATTGATAATTTTCGTCGCTAATGACAAGATGCCAACATCAGTGTGACAGTTCTTAAATAAAATTAGCCACTAAACAGCCGATTTTCGGTGATTAAATTTGACAGTTCTTAAATCATATTACTCGACAAATTTTTCGTTGTGCAAGACGCTAGTGGTGTTTAATATTTTTTTTCTCGTTAAATACATCATAATTCAATTTAAGAATCGTTGTGCAAGTGGGCCTTAGATTTTTAGCGGGACGTGTAGAGCAGTTTATTAGGTCATCAATGCGAGGGTCGTCATGCAATTATTATTTATATGATAATGGCATGACGGTTATTTACAATGGGATTGCTCAAGATCAGGTGGCAAGGAGTAATTTTATAGGCAACAATAATAAAGAAAAATTGGCTGGTAGGCCTTGGTATTATAATATTGTCTATTTTGCAACGATTCTCCTCTTTAAGCAAACTTCGGGAGGGTCGATTGACATAATAGATGATAAGCATCTTGGTTCGGCGATACACCGAAACCGTAGGTTCTAGGCGACTTGGGAAGGATTAATGGACTGTATACAAAGGATAGCGGGTTTTCGCCGCCTAGGATTGGAATGGGAAAGGTGATTGTGAGTGGGTATAGGATATTTCAAGGATGGAGGGCACTTCCCTTATACGGCAATCTTCTTCGTTTCCGAAGGGCAGTCTCCTGGTGGTTTCGTGATGCAGCTGCTTGTTTTCACTTCACTACACAGTCACTTCCACTTGCGAGCGGTTTTATAAGCGGTAATAACTTATACGGGAGCGTCGCGGTCTCCGGTATAGCGGACGCGTATCGCGAATCGAATGTTCTTGAAAGTTCTGGACTGTCACTCGCGTCGACGATCGCAGCGACCAATCCGCGAACGGCAGTGCCTCTTCCAGGGAGTGGGATAGAGAGGGACGGAAATACAGTATCGCTCGCACTTGTACGTGGAACGATGGATGTTGATGCGATTAGTTATAGATAGGAAGGTAGATGGCGCTACCATATCCCCCCGGCCCTAAAGGGTTGCCTTTAAAAAAAAATTGAATTGAACTTAGCTATGTTGGGTGTACTACTACATAACCCCTCAATAGGCTAAGACAGCGATATGACAATAAAATTAATCTAAATTAACTTTAGCGAAAACTACAAACGCAATAATAGCGAAAACTACTAACTAAATACTTAAACTAAGAGGTAGGTCCAACTTCAGGCTAGATCTCACTGAGTTGGAAGCGGACGCGAGTTGATCAGTGCCTCGACTTGTGCAAGGACAGTTTAAGGCTCTTCGTAAGAGAGGATCTGTTGACCTATAACTTTGAAGAGATGCGTCTTAATTACTTTGACCATGCTTGCCCAACATCTACCGAAATGTGGTGATGCTGGTGGAATAAACTTCCAGTCAATATGATCTACGGAAAGTTCTTCCTGAAGACGAGTACGATAACCCGCGACGTTATTGAAACAAGTAGCGGGAACAAGTTCAATCAATTTACTAACGCGGTTGGCGACAAAAGTCTGCTAGCGGTGAAGAGAAGAACGAATCCAAGCGAGCACTACTTTGGAGTCGGAAAATGCGTGTATTTTATTAACCCGGGGTCATGGGGATGGAAAAGTGTTACATGGACGTTGGGGTGGGTCTCACAGACCCGTTTATTAGATATTAGTTATTTCAATACTTTAGGAATGAAAAAGATTATATTTATTAGTGTTTAGTTTTTTAGGTATTCATGTAAATAAATAAAAGAAAATATTATATTATATGATGTTTTAATCAGATTTATTAGACCATTTAAAAATAAACGACCAATGTTAACAAAATCTTTCCCTTCTATTTAAATGTTACTCTATTATTAATTAACAATCAGTCTTAATGTTTTTATGTCACTTTTTTTGTAGTAAACTAGATTATCTATAAGAAAAAGCCGTGAAAAAACGTCTCTTGTAAAATCGACAGAATATGCTGTGTGTCTTCTCGGTCCATTTTTTAGATATACCTACAAAAACATAAATAAAATATTTTGAACTGTATATGAGCAACTTAAATCGTAAACAAGAACAAAAAAAAATAACAAATATTAAAGCATAAATACACAGTAAACAATTGTAATAATATGTATACAAAATGGCGCAAATTGTTACACTACCTGCGGGGATGGGTCTCACATACCTTTTTGAACTTGGTGTACGTATAAATCCCACTGCCACTGCCTCACGTTTAATGTGTTACCTGCGACGCATAGATCAACTCAACAGTTCCAGCTACTGAGAAGAGCGGTAAAGTCGCACGCATAGTAAGTGAACTACAATCGAAATAAAATGTTACGGGTCTCACAGACCCAACCCCCATGACGCCGGGTTAATGGGGTAGTGGGGCAAAACTGTGTCTTGAACCTTGCGGAGCAACTAAGACAGCAGAAGAGCCGCGCACAATTCCAGTCTCGCAACCGAAATGGTCTTAACAGGCGAGACCTTAGACTTGGCACAAACTAACTGCACCGAGTAGTTAGAACCAATGCGGTGCGGACTTGCAGATATACGACTCGCCGTAAGCACGCTCGCTGGCGTCAGCGAAACCTATTATGTTGACGGTACATCCATCTACCAACCCAAGATGACGCGGAATAGTAATATGATTGAGCGCGGTAAGCTCAATACAAAACTGGCCCCAAGCGGCGACAATAGGTTCAGGGGGTGTTTCATCCCACTCACACTTTGATAGCCAAAGCTCCTTGATCAAGAGCTTGGCGTACAATGTTGTGGGAGCCACAAACCCATTATGTCCCATAGTCGAGCCACTGTGGACAGCATAGTGCGCTTGGCGCACTTATCATCTGGCGGTGAGACGTCAAACCGAAAACTATCGCAGGATTTGTCACAGCGTAAACCGAGAACCTTATGCGGTACAGACTTCTCAAACTCAATGTCTGGAGAAGCTTTATGAGAATCTGGTATGCGTGCGAGAACCTCCTTAGAGTTGCTTGTCCATTTGACAAGATCAAACTGGCCTCGCTTGAAAAGCTGAATAAGCTCTTCACAAAGCGAAATTGCTAGCGGAGCGGGTATGACACTTATAGTAATGGTCGTGCACTATATTACTGCACAGACACTTCTGTGAATTATTACTATTAGATTCTGAACATGTTACGTAAGATTGTGGATTAGGGACCGAGTTATTATTACTATTTCGCGATTTATTCAACCTTTGTTTGTTGCTGTTAGTGTTAGACGGGCCAGGTGAACCAGACTGCGTATTATGAAATATTCGACACTGATCTTTGATGAACGAAATAAAACTATCTAGTGTAGGTATTTTATTATTGCGTTCCGTCATCTCAAACGCGCGAATTGTATCAGTGTCAAACTTTTTTAAAGCGAGTTGAAGCAACATAAAGTCGGAAAGATCTTCTAATTTTAAATTCCTAAGAGAATTAACCGCGGTTACGAAGTTATCAATAAACAGCTGGAAATTCGAGACAGACGCGTTGCCGGACAGTTTGAGATTTAAAGCTTGGTCAAAGTAGGTAGACGCTAGGACGCGCGTGTCCTGATATCTGTCAAGTAGTGACTGAAATATGACCTGATAATTCTCAGCACTGGGTGTGACACCTGCAAATACGGACTGGGTTTTCGGTGACAGTTTACCTATTAAATAGTACAACCTGTCAGCATCTGTCAGAGAACCATTATCGTGTACTGTAGACTTAAAACTCGCATAGAATAACGGCCAATTTCGTATATCTCCGTCAAACGACATAATCTCGATTGGCGGTAATCTCGGTTTGCGGGCAACGGGCTCTGCTGAACATTTACCCTCCAATTGCGATTGTATACGCTTAATAATACAATAAAGATCTTCGAATGAGGTATACGCCTGATAGTTCGGTTTTTCATCAGGATTGATAGAAAGTAATCTTGCGTTATAATCGTCTAACAACTTATGAAAGTCTGTTCGAATACTATCTACTGTCATACAATAACTGAGAAATGCTTCGCTATTACTGTCAGACATAGAAGCGGTTTTTGAACGCTCGTATATGTTTTGAATGCGCTCAAATAAAATATTGCGTTTTGCTTCTAAGATTGTCATCTCTTTGTCTTCCGACACGCGTGACTTCCTTTGTTGTTACATGCTTACGTAAGTATAAGCTAATGAGACCGAAACAAAATAAGAATATCTAATGTATCTATTATTTTACCTAAGTAGGCTTAGTAGGCAACACTTTAGAGCTGTGGAATTAAAAGTTGCTTGAAATATGAGATTTATAAGACAACTATGATAGTTCCAGAATTAATAATTTAGTAAGTAGGTAGCTACATAAAAGTTTACCTACTGATGCGGGCGGAAACAACCATGTGACGGTTATGTGAATATATTAGGAGTATAGCTAGGTGCTATAACTGCCTAGGTATAGCGATATAACGTATAAAAACGTAAATGAATCCGACTCGTATGGATCAAAAAAATGGTTCGGCGTTACACCGAAACCGTAGGGCGGTTCTAGGCGACTTGGGAGGGAAATGGACTGTATACAGAGGATAGCGGTTTTTCGCCGCCTAGGAGATGGTTACGGGGAGAGGTGATTGAGTGGGTATAGGATGTTTCAAGGAGGGCACTTACCTTATACAACCTTCTTCGTTTCCTAAGGGCAGTCTCCTGGTGGTTTCGTGATGCAGCTGCTTGTTTTCACTTCACTACACAGTCACTTCCACTTGCGAGCGGTTTTATAAGCGGTAATAAGTTATACGGGAGCGGCGCGGTCTCCGGTATAGCGGACGCGTATCGCGAATCGAATGTTCTTGAAAATTCTGGACTGTCACTCGCGTCGACGATCGCAGCGACCAATCCGCGAAAGGCAGTGCCTCTTCCAGGGAGTGGGATAGAGAGGGACGGAAATACAGTATCGCTCGCACTTGTACGTGGAACGATTGATGTTGATGCGATTAGTTATAGATAGGAAGGTAGATGGCGCTACCACATCTGATGAGAAAGTTGTAAGAAACTAAAAATAGTTTTTCATTTATGCGAATTGTTATTAACCGACTAGAAGTATTATTATTTAATCTAAACCGTTTTTCGCAACTATTTATTTCATATTCTTAGACTAATGATTGGTCTCGAGCGATACCAATCATTAGTCTATGTTCATATTAATTCTCTCTTTACTAAATTTAGTAGCTATTCAACACCCGTTTTACGGAGCGTTTTCTAAAAAATGCCTGCTTTATTCACATCCACTGATTCTGAACAGTGAAAATTCATTTTAATCTAGTACAAACTTTCTCCATTGTATTCGTTACTTATAATAATTATCTGTTAGTTGGGTATAATAAAGTCTAACGTTCTAAGAAAACTTCTAATGAAATTTTAGTGACAAAGCTACTCAGAAAATTGAATTGTATTGAAATTTTGATTGAATACCAAATCTATTAGTTTATCTATGGTAAACAAGGCTAAATTATTAAACCAATAAGAGATCCAAATTATATAAGTAAAGATACTAAAATGGTAAGTATGCGAATTGCGTAGCCTTGAATTGAAGATTCCTTTTTTTTAACATTAACCGTTTCAAATCACTTAAGTTGGTTTGGTCCATTTGACTATAAATAAGCTTTTTGGCTTCAATATAGATTCTTGTGATCTACTCAAGATTTTGGTATATAATATATGTATGTATGTCCGATATTGAACTGCAGTAGCGCTCATAGCGAGACTTGGCTTGACGTTCGTCGCAGATTGACAAAGCTACGCAACGCTTGCACAGGTCGCCACTTGGATGGGTGACCACGTGTGGCACTTACGTAAAGCCGTTGGTCCCGGTTCTTGTAATAGGAATTTAAACTTTTTTATTTTAAATTGTATTTCTGGATATACACCACGTACGTGTTTGGAGTGACCGATATTTCGGCACCGTTGCAAGCGCCATGTTCACGGATGTACTGAGGGTATTGCGGGTGGATGAATGCTACGAGCAAGTATAACGGTCTACCCGCTTTCTTACTCGTTTTTGCGTACAACACCACTGACACTGTTTTCACTATCGCACTGTACCCCATCACGACATACTACACTCACTACGTCAGCTCGCGGTTTGAGTTTTATCGTTTCACGGGTTTTACATAGACTCACCACTGGATGCCAGCTACTCGACAATTGAAACCCATCCTCTCTATTGACATTTTTGAACTTTTTAATTTCAATAGCCTCCCTAACCATTCGAGGTAAGTAGTGGCGTTCTGTCGAAAGAACCTGAGGGTTGTGTAACTCAATCCAGTGGTCGGTACCCGAGTATAAGAGGTGTTGAGCTATGGCTGACTTATGTGGCTCGTTATTTCTTACTGTCCTGATGTGTTTCAGCCCACAGCTGCAGTCAATTTTGTATACACCTGGCTTTTGTAAGGGAAGACTGTCTTTCGGCGTTCTTATATATTGCGACAGTTTCTTAAAAAGAGTGAAAATACGCTACGAGTGTCATTCAAACTTGAAGCCCAGGTGTTTTTTAGTATGTCTGGGTGGTCTGATTCGCCCACTGTATACGTTTTTGTGTTGAACGTCGCTTATATGTGAAAGTTCTATACCCAAATATTCCTCGTCACACAAGTTCTTGCAACCCGGCTCAGAGCAACGATTGTTAGGCCATGTCGGAGGCCTTCGAGCAGTCTGAAAACTCCGACACCAGAGTTGGCCACACACTCACGCGAAAAAGAAAGAAAAAGATTGAATTGCAAAAGGAACACCTTCCGACGTCTTGTAAGGCCGCAGTAGTTTTGAAATTCAGTGACCGATCGTCATTCGGCCAATATTTCACTTAATTGTGCTTGATTTGTAGTAAAGTTACGAGTAATATGGAAGGAAGTTTATTAGAAAGTAATTAAGAAGAGAATACTATCACATAGTATAAATAAAATATGTTAGTTAACACGAGATCCAACTTGATGCAAATGTAGCACATGAACTGTCAGAGAAACGACCTATACTTCTACTATGATGGGGTACCTGCGCACATATTCATATTTTATCACGGGTTTATGTCACGTAATAAGGTATTTGAAAATATAGGTAAAATACCTTCATCATCATCATCATCATTCTTTAACAATCCACTGCTGAACTAGGCCTCTCCTTTGAAAGTAGGAATTGGCCTACTATACCACGCTGGTCAAACGGGTTGGTATAGGATTTGTATCAAGTTTTCCTTCTCTTACAGTGCTGTTCTCTGCATAATACGCTCCCTCTGTCGGCTCTTACGACAACCATGGGATGATATGAGGTGGTGACATTCCGTATTCTTAATCCGTCACCACACGGACGAAAAAAATACCTTATACATATGTAAATATGTGGTCACGAGATGACCACGGCTGGTGTGACACGTGCCAAAACGTCGTGGCAAATATAGGGATTTTCATCTTCAAATATTACTTTAAAGAGTCGCATGTATCCCCGAAGAGGTAGGCAGAGGTGTAATATTACACTCAAATTTCGCCATTGCATTTTAGGTCCCACGTAATAGGGGGCTAGCCCATTGTTATTATTGAGAATTCAGAAAAACTCAGTAACACTTTTGCCTGACCCAGGAATTGAACCCAGGACCTCTGATCAGCAGACGCATACGCTATCCATTGGACCACAATTACTTGGAATTCGGGCCGAATCAGTAATTCTATTCTGCTGTGGGACAAACTAGGATTTTTTGGAATGTGGTCCGAAACTTCGGTCCGAACGAGGAACAAACCTCATAATCATATCGTTACTTTTTTCGATATTTTCGTAGATTTCAAATTCTATATAATAATAATATATTGATCCGATGAGACGCATCGCTGTTGTAAAGAGAGATAATATTTCAGTCTATGTCCTCAGGGAGCTACCTGTTTGGACGTGAAAAACATCTAGAATATGTATTTTAGGAATTAGCATATTTTGTAGTAGCGAGACTAACTAGAATAACCTAAGATGACCTAGAAACGGTATTGAAGACTAGAATTCAATGGTGGAAATTTTCCAGAATGCTACTGTTCAATCTGTCTTGCAATTCTTGTGACTAAAATTTGAGATTTTCCCTTTATGGATATTATTGTCATTCTCCTTCAACTATCCACTATCTATCTCATATCCATCACGCCGATCTATTTACATCCTTTTTAGGATAATAGATTGTTGCGCTGTATTATTCTGTAAAGGCTGCCTAGAAGATATTCCTTTTAGCGATAAGGTCGCCTGTTGTACATTTGTCAATCTGACTATGTATCACCTAACCTTGTACCTGCTGTACAATAAATAATTTTCTATCTATATAATTGGATATATATCTAACTTATCTTTATAATTTATATGTGCAGACAACTAACATAAATCAATTGCATGCATAAAATATCAGAAGTAATGCTTTACCTACAACTCGTACAAATCCATGCAGTTTAATATACACAAACCTACATGATTCTCAATTGCATCGGAACATGTTCCGTGGGGTTGTTCCGTATTCAACCTATGACGTTTCATCCTAAACCGATTTTTTTCCTTACTCATCCGATTTGAGTTCCTTACTCAACCGACAGCAGTTTATTACATTTTTAGTTCTTAATTCATCCTTTAGGTATTCCCAACTCAACCGATTACAAAATCACTCAAAAACACTTAGGTTTGTGTGTACGGTCTGAACAAAAAATACTGTTTCAGGAAAAGGTAATAAAATAGTTTAAAGCTTGGTTATCGTTTTCTAATATATTGTTGTATAAAATAAAACGACATAAATTTTTACAAATCACATACATTTTTATAAGTCAACACAAGAAAATTAAGTATATAATGGTAGTTTGGGTAACAAATGATAATCATTCATAGATTTGCGAGCAAAGTCAACAAGCAAAAATAAAAGTTTCAATTTTCTGATTTCACATAACATAGCAAGTATTCTTAAAAAAAAAACTAAATAGTATCTTTATAAAATCAAGAATCTTTGGAGAACATAAGATAACTATTTATAAATCATTTTAAATCACAGATGAGACATGTTCAAAATCACAATTTACGAGCAAAGTCAACAAGCAAAAAGTAAAATATACATATTTTGATTTCACAAAACATATCCTTAAAAACTAAAAAGTGACTTTATAAAATCATCAATCTTTGAAAAACAAATGATAACTATTTTTTTATCATTTAAAATCACAAATTAGAAATGTAAAAAAAATCACAGATTTACAAGCAAAATCAACACAAGGATTATACGAAGAAAAATATATCAATTTTCTGATTTCAGATAACATATTAGGTATCCTTAAAACTAAAAAGTAAATCTCTATAAAATCTACCTAATAATATTTAGCGAAAAAATTTTACTATTCATTAATTATTTAAAAATCACAGATCAAACATGTACAAAAAATCACAGATTTGCGAGCAACGATTTCAATAAGACTAGTATAAAGCTTAAAATTTACCTCTTTTTACAAACATGTACAACAAGAAATAATTTTTGATTAGGAACTATAAAAGATTATAAACATGAGTCATGTGTTAGTCACGCAAAAACTCACAGTTTGCAAAAAAATTACGCAAACGATATAAAATTGGTCTTATAACTACTAATTTACACCAATATCATTATTATTCTTTAAAATAAACAAATGGAGCCAATTTTTCTAGACAGTGGCCCAATACTATTTTTCTATCCACAAATTCTTGGATAGTACTGTTAAGAATCAACATTCTTGCTTCATTAACCTTCTTATTCATTGACGAAGAGGTCGACGCGCCATTTTGTCGTTGTAAAATCCTTGCGTTTTATAAAAGTGCATACCTTTTCAGAATACGTAGCAACTGCAATATATTTACTTTTTTGTTTGCTACATATCTATTTAATGTTGCATGCCAACTTTCGAGAGTATTCGAATATTCTGACAATATATTTAAGATTGTTTTGCTATCCATACTTTTTCGGTAATATTTACTATAGGAAGAGTAAGGAGCACATTTCGGTTGAATAAGGAAACTTTATTAAAATACTGTCATCGGTTGAGTTAGGCATTCAAATTGAGGATGAGTAAGGAAATCGGATGAGACGTCGACGACGGTTGAATATTAACAATCATAATGATCATTTGCATTCGACATCGAGTTGATGTATCACTCTGATTGGATGTTCAATTTAATGATATTGATTGTTATATTCATTGTTATGTTATGGTTAGTTGAGGTGATGGGATAGGAGTGAATGTTGTTGCTACTTTCCATCGAATGTCGTTAGTAATATTATAAAGTATAAATACTACTTAGCTTTTTCGAATTCTCAGTAGCAGCACGGGGTCTGGTAATGTGGCCGGTAACGGAAATACGCTCGCCTATTACGTGGGATGTAAAATTGAATACATAGTGAAATGCGGGTGTAACATTACAACCCTGCCTACCCGTTCTGGAATAGCGTGAATCAGTCTAGAAAAGAATTGAGTACAAAACATAAAAAAACTCTAATTGTATTTAAATATTTAAAGACTTTGAGATAATGTATATTTTCATGTAATTTCCTATACCTAAAACCTTTACCTACTTTATGCGTTCACTGATTGTCTGGTATAGATACTAATATACTATCTGTACATATTCATGGGTAATCGACACACATCACTAACATTTCGATGTTATTTGCATAGATGATATACTATAACTACAGAGTTATGTGCTTATTAAATCGTTAATCTTCGCTTGCTCCGTGCTTCGCGAGCACGTGCCTGCACGAGCCGTCCTAGTTGTCATAAATATCTCTGACAGTCGTTACGATGCCATTTAAGCCTTTAAAATTATTATTTACAAGTTTATTACTGGCTAGGGGCTAGAGGATGCCTGCAACTATGCCTGAACATTTTTATTAATTAAACTGTTTCAACCCGATATCCCTTGGCAATTTCAGGAAGTCCCTTCTTAGTGCACCCTACAGTACCCAAGGAATATAGATGTCAAACTTCAGTTTATTGCAACCAATAGTTTTAGAAATGCGTTGCCTGTCAGTCAATAATAGATTAATTAAATATAAACAAATAGCCTTTAATACATAACTATTATCTGAATATAAAAATATAACTATACATATATAGGCATTTGTCGTACCTACTAGAGTGGGCGGGTCAGACGTTAGTCGCCACAAAGAAAGGCGAATATTTGATCAACTTTGGTTAGTCTAGAACTTGGGCTTGTCACGTGAGCCTCCTAAATTCCCAACAACAAGGTAGGTATTTCAAAATTAGAAGTCATTTGTAATTCGAGATAAATGTTCGTAAGATTCTTTACTCTTATATATTTTACACTCACACAACGCTCACAAAATTGTTTCACAAAGAAACATAATACATTTTATGTCTTTACTCTCCCTTCTATTATTTCTTGCACTCAAAGGTCTCTCAGTGGTCGTGTCAAAGACCACTGCGTCACTCTTAAAATCCACCTCTTTGAAAGTTTCAAAGGCAAATGGATGATATAACTGTCTCGTCTGAAGTGTTAAATTCAATTTACGATATGACGGTGTAAAGGAGCGGGCCTTCTGTTTATTCCCATATGGGAATGCGATGGGAATACGCCGAAGTGCAAACGCTCCAATTTCAGTTTCGCCTGCAGTTTATAGTGATGCTTAAAAGGTAGATGTCAGAAATAATGGACTTGAGTTTTATACGTTGTTCGACTAAGCTTTTATGATCTGTTTGTAGATCTATATGGTAGAGGACCGTATTGAATTGGAGTTTTATTATTTGTTTCGGATGAACGGCATTTTTCAGAAATTTGGCTTTGGGGAAGTTTTTGTTCTTATAATGTTTTTTTTTTAAGTTATTATCTCAGCATACCGATTATGTAAGTACGCAGCACAGATAGCGCCGTGGCCTAAGTGTGCACTTCGCCGCGATTATACGGCTCAACTGTGTGTGTGATCCTGAAGTATTTATTTCGAATCCAGGAGTCCTTTATGATGTTATGTTCGTACAATCCCCCTCAATACTGGATTTATTGCTGGTGCCTTTATAAATAATTAAAATTACGTCAAACTTCGATTAACGGTTATAAGGAAAATATGTCAAATTTATCTCAATTATCTGACTTAAATCAAAGTAAAAAGATTAACCATTAATTAAATTAAGAAGAAGTATGTGTGGTGTGTCTTTGACCGACAGAGTAAAGAATTGTGTGATACGAGAGTGGTGTGGGGTAAAAGAAGATGTAGTGACAAGCATTGAGAAAGGCATGTTAAGATGGTTTGGGCACATGGAGAGGATGGATGACGATAAACTGACAAAGAAGATATATTCAATTTATCAATTCAATTCAATTTATTTATCAAAAAACACAGATACATAAATATTCTTTTTACATAAAATCAAACTTAAGGCTAAGCGGTTTATTAATAAATTAGAAAGAACACCACTCCTGTACTAGTTAGAAAACTGTATCACAGTAAGTGGGTTCTCCCTTTACACAAGTCTTGTTATGTATTTAAAAATACCACAAAATAATTATAATATTCGTAAACAAAAATAAAAAGGTAAAGCATTAAAATCAGTTTCTAATTAATAGGTAAATACATATAACATTGACGCATTTATTATTAAAATTGCGTGTTGTGAATTTTGTAGAAAACTTAAGTGTAACATATACAACTACAAGTCAGCCGAAATCGTGAACAGTGTCAGTGTGTTAGTAATAGTTGTGTTTAGCATTTATTTATAATAATGACATGATGTGCGTTTATCCAAACTCGATGAATTTACAATATAATGTTAGTAGGTCACTATTCTAATGAGGTTCTGTTAAGTTTATAACTAATATTGAATGATATAATTATGATAACCAAATGACATGAAAGTTAGTTAAAGCGAGTTTAGTATGTAGCAAGTGGAGTGAAGCCTAAGTATCTCCATAATCAACGGTTTTGTAGTGCAAGCAGGTAGCGCACGTTGGTTCGTCTGCCTTTTTCGTGCATTCCTTTATTGAATGTCCACGATCACCACAATGTCCACAGGTGTATGTTGTCTCCCGGCAAGTCTTAGCTGCATGGCCATACTGCTGACACTTGAAACACCGAGTTACTAGGGTAAAGTCTCTAACAGGCACGAAGACCAGTTTACAAATACTCGATCTTTTTTAATGAGAGCTGTCCTTAACACTGCAGAGACTTCTATGATATAGTTGCAGGTCTCACCCGGTCTTGCCCGACTTATGGCTTAATTTGATGGTATTAAGGAAAGTTTCAAGGTTGCAATCCGGCATCACATCGGCAACGTTTTGGTGATATAGGCAGGTAAACACTTCCCTCTCTTGCATACATGTGGGCCCACCTATTACTACCACCCTCGGTCGTCGTTTATGAGGCTCATCTATCTTAAGACCTGAACTCGTGAGCTGCACTGATTTCTTGAGCTTCTCAATGTCATCTCTAGAATCGGTACTAATTATAACACCGCCATTTTTTATCTTGTGTAGGCCTCGTTCGTGCAGTTTCATCTGCTCAGGACTGATAATCTTTTGGACAAGGGATTTTGTGTCCTCACTTGACTTCAATTTATCATCAGGATAAATGGCCACTGTGTTCGATTTCATTGGCTGTATATAATTATTGGATCCTTTTTTTACCATGTCTGCAAATGAGGTGGGTGCGGGTGGTTTTGCAGTTTCTTCAATGGTCCGTGTGAGATTCTGTAGCTGTTGTGATAGATCTACCTGATCTTGAAGACACTGCACAGATGTTTGAGCTTGGACGATTCTAATTTTTAGGGCCAATATAAGGCAAGTGTACGAGTTACATCGTACAGCAAAGGTGCAGCGTCAGCATTTTACGCCATGCATGAATTTATGCGATGTAGTTCGATCAGTGCTCACGTAAACCGCGTCGCGTTCACTCATATCATTTAGCAATAGTTAACTCATACTGTATCAATTACGTAAAACTCAATACATCAGTTTTATATCATAAATCGCGGTATTATTTATCATAACCCTATGTTCTGAGTGAACAGCTCAAACATCACTGGTCCTTCGAGGAAAAAGAACTAGCATATCAAAGCCACGCGTTAGTTTTTCGGTCTCGTGGTGCCACGCGGACAGCATTTATCGTACCACGTGCACAATTCCAACTAGTGCTGGTGAAGTGAATCAACTCTATCAAGGTTTTTCATCAAATATATCATAAAATTACTATCAGTGCATCAGTGATTGTGCAGACCAGGTACAAGTACCCAGGATTTCCTCGCACCAGGTTCCAGGGCGCGTATCGATCATAGTCAGTCGCTGAATATATCAAGTAAGATCTTTCCATATTTATATCATATTATAAACAATCACTATGGCGTCTCAGATCTTAGCATCCCAAGCTCAAATTACCGAAGCTATCAGCCAGCTCGGTATCAACTTTAAAAAGGACGGAGCCGAGCGAAAAACTCCTGACTATGTCAAGAGAAGGTTAGAAAATCTTACGGCTTATTGGAATGAATATCAAAGGAACCATAGCCATTTGAGTGAAAATCTCGAGCCTTCACACTCTTACTTTACAACTAATCAATTCGATCAAACGCGTCAATCATACGACGCCGTACGCTCTATGATTGAACGTTACCGAGTGGAATCTGGTATACGAAGCCCATTGCCGTCGGTAGGGAAGCAACAACTTTTGGTCTCGAATCCTGTAGAGAGCAGGCCGTCAACTCCGACTCAGGTCACCCCAACCCCTGACACAGAGTGTGCGGGGCCATCGGGCTTAGCCAATAGGTCTCGAGGCACTAGTAGCAAGGTGGAAGAAATGTTACGTAAACAATCGAGTAACTTCCGAGCCTTCAATCGCACTGTATCAGCGATTAATTTAGATAATTTATCAGAAAAATGGGCTCTAGAAGATGCCCTGAACAATCTTCAAACACGTTGGTCTACTATAGATAAGCTGCATTGGGACATCGATAGTGAACTATGCGGCGAAAATAAAACCTATGAGCAAACTTATTCTAACCAGGAAGCTATTTATAACACTATAAAAAATGCTATAAATAGTAAACTTTGGTCAACGTCACATCGTGAAAAGTCCACCCCGAAGGTAGAACTGCCTATTTTCCATGGATCTTTTCAACAATTTGTATCGTTTAAAGACCTCTTCTACGAAACAATCCACAATAACCCGTCGTTGTCACCTGCTCAGAAAATGCAGTTCTTGAAGGGCAAGGTGAAAGGAGAGGCCGAAAAGCTTATTCAACACCTAAAAATAAGCTCAGAGAATTATGAAACTTGTTGGGAAATTCTTAACCATAGATATGACAACAGGAGGCGCATATTTTGCTCATATGCGGCCAGGATATTGAACCTTCCGTCGGTTCAACAAAGGTCCTTGACGCACATCAAAAGGATACACGATACGACCAATGAATGTTTGCATGCCATAGAAAATCTTGGCGTTGACATATCTAATTGGGATCCTATCATTGTATATTTTCTATCGTTGAAATTAGACCCAGAAACCCACGACGACTTCATAGAATCAATGAAAAACCCTAGAGAAGTATACAAGTTGTCAGAGTTTTTAGAGTTTCTGGAAGCTAAGTTTACATCCTTGGAATCATCGAGAAAGAAACCCGAACCGTCAACCAGTTCAAGCTATCCTCGACAAAATTATAACAAAGAGCCAGTCGTTAACGTGAAAAAGCAGCAATATTCAAAGCCTAATGCCTATATTAATCAAACTCAATTAGTTAATAATAAATTATATAGTTCTAATAATAGTAAATGCGCAGTTTGCAACATGGGCAGTCATAAAATTTTCCATTGTAAAACATTTATTAATATGCCAATTGACGCAAAACTAAAGTTAATTGCGAAACTGAAACTCTGCAAAAATTGTCTATACAATCATTACGACAAGGCTTGCATTTCAAATTCAAGGTGCCGTGAATGTAACGAAAATCATAACACATTATTACATTCGGCTTATTCAACAGTATTATCAAGTAACACAGGGTCGGCTTTGGGTAGGAATGATTCTGAGCAAAATACATTCGCAACGGGAGAAAATAATCGTGCATCTCACGTGTCACAAAATTTCACGGGTGCAGTTATTTTAGCCACCGCGCTTGTTAATGTTAGAGGATCGGATGGTTCATATCATACGCTGAGGGCTTTGATAGACCAAGGCTCACAAATTTCTATCATAACCGAAAGTGCAGCTCAATTGTTGAGTTTGCCAAGAAAAAGAAACAAGGGTGTAGTATCAGGTATAGGAGCTAAGGAAAGTACTTGTAGGGTAGGGGGACTCTTTACTTACATTGTAAATCATTGCATAGTGATTACGAATTTCAGACAGAGGTCGTAATTATGCAAACTTTAATAAAAAATCTTCCCAATTATACTTTCAAAAAACCATCTTGGGAAATTTTAAGCAATATTTGCCTTGCGGATCCCGAATTTAATATTAGTCGGCCCGTCGATCTACTTTTTGGTGCAGACATGTTTTCAACAATAATATTAGAAGGTATTATCAACTCCGGCCCTGCACAACCGATTGCGCAACAGACCCGACTCGGTTGGATATTGTGCGGTAATGTACAGACGTATCATTGTAATGTCATCCTAAATACAGATGACTTACGAAAATTTTGGGAAATCGAGGACGTACCTGAACTATCAAATTTATCTTCCGAAGATCAGCAATGCATAGACTTCTACTTAGCAACTACCAAAAGATTAGATGATGGCAGGTATGAAGTACGGTTACCTCTCAAACCTGACCATGAGGAAAAATTAGGATTATCACGGCCATTAGCTCTCGCACAGTTTCGCAGCCTAGAAAGGAAATTTGATAAAAATGTACAGTTTGCATCAGATTATAAATCTTTCATGGCTCAGTACGAACAACTGTATCATATGACAATATCAACTTGCGTTTCGCCAGATAAAGAGTACGTCATACCTCATCATGCGGTTTTACGAAAGGATGCTGTAACGACTAAACTGCGCGTTGTCTTCAACGCATCTGCGAAAACCAGTAGTGGGTACAGCTTGAATGATGTTATGTACAAGGGACCGAACTTGCAGCAAGACATTGCACGCTTGATTTTAAAATGGAGGCAGTATCCATATGCCTACGTAAGTGACATTGAAATGATGTTTAGAAAAATAAACATACATTCCGATGATCAAAAACTTCAAAAGGTACTGTGGCGTACATCAAGTAATCAATCTATCAATACCTATCAATTGACCACAGTCACCTACGGAACTACCGCTGCTCCCTTTCTGGCTCTAATGACTTTAAGACAGGTTGCATCAGATGAGAGGTCTCGGTATCCAGAAGCAGCAAAAGCGGTCGAAGAATGCTTTTATATGGACGATTTTTGCGGAGGACACTACTCCATAGAGAAGGCTAAGCAATTGAAATCAGATTTAGTTGAACTCTTAAAATCTGGCGGGTTCAATCTCAGAAAGTGGACGTCGAATGAGCCAGAGCTTTTATCAGACCTCCGTAAAGATCAATGCAATCCTCAGACCTACCAATTTAAGGAAGCGGATTCGACGAAAACTTTAGGCTTAGGTTGGAATCCTCATAAAGATGTATTCATTTTTAAATCCAAGATTGAAATATCTAACCGCATGCCCACCAAGAGATCCATGTTGTCCGACATTTCAAAATTGTTTGACCCACTTGGCTGGCTTGCACCCATCATTACAAGCATGAAAATATTATTTCAGACTGTCTGGCTGTCGCAATTAGCCTGGGATGATCATTTACCTGAAGAGATCAATAAGAAATGGATCACATTAAGAGATGAATTGAGAGATATTGAGTCTTTTGAAATCAACCGGTGGATAGGCATACAAGAGCAAGACACTGTTGAGTTGCACGGCTTTTGCGATGCGTCCAGGAAGGCGTATGCAGCCGTGGTGTATAGCAGGATCACACGAGCTAGTGGGACGAAGGTGTTTTTAGTAGCAGCCAAGACACGCGTAGCTCCCTGTAATAAAACAATTTCAATCCCAAGATTAGAACTATCAGGAGCACTTCTGTTATCAAAATTAATGCAGACTATCAAGCAATGCTATTGCGATCATAACATTAAATCATATGGCTGGACCGATTCAACTGCGGTGCTGGGTTGGATTCAAGGCGAACCAAGTCGTTGGCAAACGTTTGTTGCGAACAGGGTGAAAACCATCACGAAAATTATGCCTGCAGATAGTTGGCAATACGTTAACACTAACGAGAACCCCGCAGATTGCGCCAGTCGTGGGTTATCGGTTTCACAACTTAGAAACCATACGCTATGGTGGAATGGCCCGACCTGGCTGCCATCATATATGGAAAATCAACAAAACATTCCCAAATATACCACTGAACAAGAACTGAAAGCAAAATTCGTAAATATAGTTAGCAAGCAATCAAATATGGTTGAACAAATCATTCTTAATTTATTACATAAATTCAGTACGTTAAATAAGATTATACGTATACTAGCATGGATACTACGTATATCTATAAAGAAAAGCGAGCGTCAGCCCTATCTCACATTACGAGAATTGAGACGCGCTAAACATATGATTATTAGATACGTACAACAAACGGAATTCCTTACAGAAATAACGTGTCTAGTGAAAGGTAATAGATTACCTTCGAATAGTAAAATTACAAGTTTCAGCCCATTTATTGACAAGGAAGGACTTTTACGTGTAGGCGGGCGACTTAGGAACGCAAATATCACAGAGGACATGAAACACCCCATAATAATTCCTTACGATAGCCAGTTAACCATCTTACTTATAAATCAAGCTCATCAACTCACATTGCATGGTGGTCCACGCGTGACTTTAGCAAATTTACGTCAAAAATATTGGATTATCAGTGGGAACAGGGCCGTCAAAAAACAATTGAGAACTTGTGTCACCTGTCGTAAATACGCCCCCACGAAGCAATCGCAACTTATGGGAGACTTGCCCATGGCGCGTGTCAATCCAGCACATCCTTTTTATCATACGGGTGTCGACTACACCGGCTTTGTAGATGTAAAAATTAACAAAGGTCGTGGTGTAGTCACTAGCAAAGGATACGTTGTAATATTTATATGTTTAGTGACTAAAGCCACACATATAGAAATTGTATCCGATAGTACTAGCGCTGCATTCATATCGGCACTCCGGCGTATGGCAGCAAGAAGAGGCACACCGTCTCACTTATACAGTGACAACGGAACCAATTTTGTTGGGGCGAATAGGATCTTGCAAAATAATTACTTTGAGCTGAAAGAAACTTTGGATGACCATTTTTTCAGAGTGATTACTGACATGAACATACAGTGGCATTTTAACGCCCCATCTTGGCCTAGTGCAGGCGGCTTATGGGAGCGAGCGGTAAGGAGCCTCAAACATCATATTAAACGGGTTGTAGGAGAACAAAAACTGACCTTTGAGGAATGGTCCACAATACTGGCACAAATTGAGGCTTGTTTAAACTCTAGGCCACTTTGCCCCCTGTCGGAGGATCCAGAAGACCTGGACTTTTTAACACCAGCCCATTTCCTCACCGGAAGATCAGGATTAAATATCATAGCAACGGAGCATGACGCTCGAACTAGATGGCACCTTATCTCCAAAATTAAGCAAGATATCTGGAATCGCTGGAAAAGCGAATACCTAACGCAGTTGTCAGCAAGAAGTAAATGGCTAGACAAGAAAAGTAACATTGAAGTCGGAGATCTAGTTGTTATCCACGAAGATAACATACCGCCGGGTAAATGGGCTATGGGACGAGTAACACAGGTTCATCCCGGAAAAGATAATTTAGTTCGAGTGGTTACCTTAAAAACAAAAAATGGGTATATAAAAAGGCCAGTTATCAAGTTGTCTGTATTGCCCCTTTCAGCAACAAATCAAAACAATAAGGTATCACAAGATAAAGATAACAGCCAGTCTAGCCCGCAATCATATCCAACTGTCAAACCAAAAAGGCAATATCCCAGGACAAGCTTTCTGTCTCTAGCGCTATCATTTATATTATTTTTTAATATCATAACAACTGTTTCATCTTCATTTAACATTAAAACTTTACCTTTGAACCAATCACTGTACTTTGAACCTATTTCGAAAATTCAACTCATTCGAGACAAGTGGACTCTCGTGACATATTTCGATATGGGACCCTACTGGGAAGGTAATCAGGCCTTTTTTAAGATATCAAATTATTTAGACAATTTATGCGCGAAGATAAACCACGAAACATATTGTAATATGACTTTACTACAATTGCGTCACGATTACAACGAAATGCAATACTATAATGAGTTACTGCAAGATCAGCACTTCTCGGCGCACACCAGACGGCGTCGGCGCCGTGGGCTTATCAATGTGGTCGGCAGCATTGCGAATGACTTGTTCGGTGTACTCGATCAACGGTTCGCAGAAAGATACGAACACGATATTTCGCAGTTACGAAACAATGAACAGTATATGACTCACTTATGGAAAAATCAGACCAGTATTGTAGAAGCTGAGTATAATTTACTTAAAAGAACTGAAACAACTATTTCCAAACAACACAAACTTGTGAATCAACATATAAACCTACTAGAACAAACAGCGAATTACGCCCAACAACAAATAAATAACTTAACTCTTATACAAGATTTTACATTAGCAACCATCACGGCTACCTCTATGTTACAAAATCTTAAATCCTTACAAAATACTCTTTTAGATACTCTGACCGACATTTATCAAAATCAATTTAGCTTTCATTTATTACATCCTAAACAACTTGAAAAAGAATTGCAAATAATCTCCAATCAACTGTCTAGGGATCTTACATTGCCCATTACTAACTTGCAAAATGTAAGAGATATTTATAAGTTCCTGAACGTCAAGGCGCGAATGACGAACAAATACTTTATATTTGAAACCACTTTTCCGCTGATAAGTAGAGATATTTATCAGTTGTATAAAATAATACCCATTCCGCATCAGTTAGATCAGAATATGGTGCAAGTGTTGCCCGTCGCTGAGTGTATAGGTATCAATTTAAGCAGAGATTCTTATTTATCCATGTCTATAAATGAAATACAAAAGTGTAAGCACAACAACGACGCCTATTTGTGTGACTTGCCCAAACCAATAATGCATTTAACTAAGGATGAGAAGTTTTGCCAAATAGAAGGAAATCAGTGCAAACTTGAAACATCTAGTTGTAGGAATATATGGTTAGAATTGAATGAACCGTCAGAATACCTCTATTTTTGTTGCAATACGTATCAACTACGATTCATTTGCGATGATCAAATTGCAAAACGACAGCTTAGCAATGCAGGCATTATTAATATAGGCTTAACGTGTATTGCTAAAGGCGACGACTTTTCACTGTATCCGCAGAAAAGGAACTCTAATATTCTGAATATTGCACCTGACGTAATGACACCGAAGGTCAATCGGTTAGATCACATATTTAACCTATCTATGCCCCACTTATCAATTGACAATAACGTCACAGACTATTCGGTAAATATAGCCTTGCAAAATCTACACCAGCAAATCATAGGAATAAAAGAAAAGGCTAATGAATTGCCCGATGTGTTGTCAACCCATGATATCCATCAACTATAGTGTTAGCTACGCTTTGCTGGCCGCCGCTATTATCGCTGCGGTGATCTTCTTTTGGAGGCGAAGGCGACGAGTTGTCGCATCTCGGCGGCAGGCAGCTGCCTCATGCTCTTCACCGGCCAACAAGAACAGTCACAGTGATGTGTGTAGTGAAGTGCGTATTAGGGCTGAACCGCAGCCAAGTGTCGTTAATTTTAGTGCGCAAAGTGATCGGAAGGCCTCGGCTGGCCAAGTGTTCTTCACGAAGTCAAGCGCGAAACTATATCGTGATAGTTGTAATTCGCCTATACCGATCAAACATGACTTTGAAATAGAAAAGACACAGATGTGAACTTTACATTACTTTTTATAAAACTTTATACATATAGATATCAATTCTATTGTAAATCATAATCATTATTAATTGTTTTTCACTACCTTTAGTTATTTGGTTTATCATTTTTTATCATTAATTTTAATGTATCAAGATAGACATACGATTTATATTGGTTATAATTATTAATTTTAATTTCTCATTATATCATCATCTCTTCTGCGGCTGGGGAGCATGTACGAGTTACATCGTACAGCAAAGGTGCAGCGTCAGCATTTTACGCCATGCATGAATTTATGCGATGTAGTTCGATCAGTGCTCACGTAAACCGCGTCGCGTTCACTCATATCATTTAGCAATAGTTAACTCATACTGTATCAATTACGTAAAACTCAATACATCAGTTTTATATCATAAATCGCGGTATTATTTATCATAACCCTATGTTCTGAGTGAACAGCTCAAACAGCAAGTGTGAATGGAACAGGACAAAGGGGAAGACCTAGGCGGACGTTCTCTGACCAGATTGGAGACATCCTGAAAAAAGGACAAGTCAGAAGTACCCTTAACAGAAGAGCATGCATGAGAAACTTGATGGGAGTGAGTGAAGCAAGTGAGGTATGTCAGGATCGTTGCAAATGGCGTTCCGTAGTCTCTGCCTACCCCTCCGGGAAACAGGCGTGAGTCTATGTATGTATGTATGTATGTATGTATGTATGTAAAAAGATTAACCTATTATCGGAGAATATTCTGATCTAAAAAATATGCAGTGCATTTTATCCATGGCACAAATTCGTCCAATGCCAACCAGTGTCAGCTTAGTTTGGTTAGATGGTCGAAATTGGATTTAAAAATTGCTCTACATTTTTAACAGTAGACTTCTATCGAAATCTATTTTTAAAATTTACGGTAAAAACTGTAATAGAAATTTGGAAATTGTGGTTTTTACTTTTATTTCGAACTAGAGGATGCCTGCAGTTATGTCCGCACATTCAAAATTTAGCGGGTTTTTCCGATTTTCCAAACCTACGGTCTCCATGGAACATAGGCGTCCATTACACGATAGGTTTTGCTGTCAGTTTAACCATGGTCAAAGCTCTGCCTGACGACCAACCTGCCGTCTAATGCACTGATTGATGGTTGCATGACGGTGATTGACGATTATCTGGATATTTTGATATTTTCGTCATGCAACTCATGATTGATGGTTTTGGGTGACCGTGTAATGGCATTTCGTCAATCATCCGTCAGTCAGCGCGCGGGCAGCGATGGAGTCGGACGCAGAATACGATCAAAGCGACGAACAGGCGGCGCCGGCTGGGCCTGCGAAATCGCGCAGCCAATCACCAGCGCTTCCTTCTAATGTTTTAAAACCAGAAAAGGATTTTATTTTAAAATATGAGACTATTCCTGAGTTATGGGATACCACTAATCTATACTGTGTGTCCGTGTGGTGACGGATTAAGAATACGGAATGTCACCACCCCATATCATCCCATAGGTGTCGTAAGAGCCGACAGAGGGAGCAAATTATGCAGAGAACAGCACTGTAAGAGAAGGAAAACTTGATACAAATCCTATACCAACCCGTTTGGCCAGAGTGGTATAGTAGGCCAATTCCTCCTTTCAAAGGAGAGGCCTAGTCCTGCAGTGGACTATTAAAGGCTGATGATGATGATGACTAATCTATACTAATATAATAAAGCGGAAGAGTTTGTTTGTTTGTTTGAACGCGCTAATCTCAGGAACTACCGGTCGGATCTGAAAAATTCTTTTTGTATACGATAGAGTTATTCCGGAAGGCTATAGGCTATATAACATAACGCTTCGGCCCTTTGGGGCCGGGCAAAAGGCTAAAAAGACTAAAAGATAATGTCGGCTAATGTCAGGAACTAGCAGTCGGATTTAAAAAAATGTTATTGCCTATGATAGCCCAATTATTCCGAAAGGCTATATAAAATTACGCCACAACTTTTAGGGGCCAGTCAAAAATAATAAAATGATCAAACGAGCAGGGGTAGGGTTGGGTCAAAGGCAAAAAAAGGCTAAACGAATAGGATTCTACAATCTATATGGGTATCATTTTCAAGATTTTCGGGACGCTGATTACTAATATAAAATTTATTTAATGATCCAAGATGGCGGACGGGAAATCAAAGATGGCGGATGAGAAAATGTTAAAAATCAATATGGGTATCGCCTTCGATATTTTAATGGGTGGGGAATCGAAATACAAAATCTATTTCGTGATCAAAGATCGCGGATGGGAAATTAAAGATGGCGGATGGGAAAATTAAAAAAAAACAATATTGGTATCGTCTGCAATATTTTAAGGGGTGGGGAATCGAAATTGAACATCTATTTCGATATTTTTCACTCGTCTTTTAGTTGACAATACAATCAAACTTGCAACACAGGCCTTTTTTTTATTAAAATCCATGTTTTCCGTTTGTTCACCGTGAAATATCGGGTCTGACTGACGATCAATCAGAGTGATCGTGTAATGTCGATTAAATTCCATCAATCACGGTCAATCATTCGTATTCCTGCATGATGGTTTTGATTGAAGAATAACCTAGCGTGTAATGGACGCCATACATGCCAGATTTTGGCGTCTTGCGCTCAGAAGTTACGGCTGTGAGTTATCTGTTAGTCAGCAACGCAAGAATTTGATATATTGATTAAATTGGGTTTACGTATTGAAAGATATCATTTTTCTTTTTTACTTCGTGGTGATAACTGAAAGCTCATCCATCCACTTTTGTTACAGACGGAGCAAGTTTGTTTAGCTTCTGAAAGGTTGTACGCGTTTATTTATATTTTATTAAATAAACCTACATTTCAATTAATACAATTGGCGTGTAAGTGTGGGCGTAATTAATGAAGAAGTGGAGACAGCTACACGCTAAGGACACAGACTATCGAAAATACACATCAATTGTATAATGGACCAAATATTCCCATTGAAATTAGTAGAGGCCTATGTTCAGCCGTGGACTGCAAAAGGCTGCATGAATGAGGATGACTCATCACAACCAAAGAGACCACCAACAGATTTAATGATCACAAAGCTCATTTAAACATAAACTAATTAAAACACTTATATTATTACAATATATTAATTAAAACAAACAAAATAACAATGCGGTAACGAGCCGATTACGATATAGATAATATTGGCTTAATTATCATTCATAATATAATCGTACCATAATGGGTTTTAATTATGATTGCTAATTATGTGTTGTTGTAATTTAAACTTATTTATTTACGTATTCAAATGGAATACTAGGATGCTCTTGGGACTTTATGCCACATGCTTAGATAAAACAAAAAAGCAGCTTTAAATGGGAAAATTAAGACAAGAAAGAAAGATGAATCTTGGAAAATAAAGTTAATCCTTCTTCTGTTTCTCCTGAGAACTTCAGTAGGTACTATCGTGTACATATGTATCTATATACACAATATCGATGTACAGTTATAGTGTTTGTTTGTTATTCGTGTGAGTGTGGGGCCAACTCTAGTGTCTCTTGCAGGCCGCCCGAAGGCCTCCGACATGTTCTAACGATTCTTATCCTGTGACGAGAAACGGGACCGATAGTTTAAGATTGTGCCCTCCGAAGAACGGTAGCGCTCTGATGTAAATGCCACACGTGGTCACCCATCCAAGTGGCGACCTGTGCAAGCGAGGCTTAACTTTGCCGATCTGTTACGAACGGCTAGCCAAGCCTCGCTGTGAGACGCTACACGGTTATAGTATACAATTATAAAGGTACATTTCTTTCGGTGAGAGAGAGTACCGAAGGCTCTATACCCCTTTCATTTATCCTAATCCTCCTTCCCCATTAACCTATCCTCGCTTCAGACGGTGAATTGGTTGTGTTTTAACACTCAGCCATACAAGCTCATACAGAGCCAGAGTTTCCAATGACCATCGGGTGGATTCCTGGTTTGGCTGTTTGTAGCTGGTCGTGAAAAAAAGCTTTAGAAATATTCAAACAATGGTTTTAAACAACACGCAGATTTAGATGCACTTTCTGTGTTTTATACTGAATTTTATCTTGTAGGATCATCTTACTCATGCTACGGGTTGTATTTGCATAGGTGTGACCTCCTTGAACTCTAAAACTATAACCGAAGTAACTATTTAGTAATTTGTGCTATAACGGCGACGTTAAGGCATGTCGTTTTAAGACATTAAATATATAACTTGATTCCCCCCACATATAAGTCTCGGTTGTTGCGACAAAGGGTAGCCGTATAAACTATATTATTGCAAAGTTTCACCACATCCGTTTTGTAGTTTTAAAATCAAAGAAGACAAACAAAAACACTTTTGCGCTTATAATATTAATACGGTAGTATTTTTAGGTTTTACTCGGTACGTCGGAATATAAAAATATTTGTGATTTTCGATAAATACTGTTTTATATTCGTTACTCTTTACCCAGTCAGCCACAAAGTTTGTTTGAGTTTTGTAAATACATTGTGTATACTATGTATGTAGTTCTTTATTACATCATACATAAATATTACATAATATTCATAACATTACAACAGAAAACGCCAAAATACACAAACAACTGACTGAATTAATCTCTACTCGCAAGAAACATGATACTTTTATTGTTCCCTTAGAAAACGACCCCCATTGTTTCATTCTAACAAATGCATTCGCAAACAAGAACAAATACACGCACACGACCTAAGGAACGGTACACACTGAGTACGGTTAACATAAAGGTGGGAATATACACTGGTAACTACATATTAGTTCATATTCATCTTCATCACTATCTATAGCCTAACTATGTCTACTGCTATATATTATACTGCTTAGTTCGTATTTCCAGTACCTAATCAGGTATGAGTACTTTCCTCAAATACTTGAAGAAAAGCTCGACCACCCTAACGACAGCAATCTGTATCTTAATATATATATATTTCTTGTGTGCGTGTGTATGTCACTGAACTCCTCCTAAACGACTGGACCGATCTTGATGAAAGTTTTTGTGTGTGTTCTAGGGGACTTGAGAATGGTTTAGATTCACAATTTAGTCCACTGGAAAATGTTTTTTTACTTAATTTTTAATTTGTAAGTAGTTGTGGATTTTGGAATGGTTCTCATTGGAAGCGAGGGACTGCGCTGCTATCGCAGTGTCAAATCTTATATTAATAATTTAGTCAAGGAGTACATCGAAACCTTACCTGAATAATAAAACAGTAAAAAATAAAGATTTTGAGTCGACAACATATATCCGCAAAATTGAGATTGTCGAGTATTTTGTTAAATTCTAATGGTTCTGACTGACAAATCGCAGTCGCCATATTGGCCACTCTAGAGAAACGTCACAGATACCGGATAACATTTTGAGTACTAAGTTATAAATATCTATGCTCTATGTAAGTACCAAAGAAATATAACCTTATGTAAGTACTAAGTCTTAGTACTAAGTAATTTGTATGTGTAAATACTTTTTGCAGTTAAATTTCTTAAAACAGTTAAAACCACAAATATAGAAGCATCCGCCCAATAAAGGAGATTCGTGCTACCTTGAACATAGATGATTTATACAATAACTAGAGAACCTCGAATTTACGCGAGCGAAGCCACGGGCAAAAGCTAGTATTATATAAAATTCTTGCGTTATTGACTGACTGACAGAAACGCTCAGCTGAAACTATTGAGCGTGCGAAGCAGACATTTGCTTGTAAGAAATTAAAAAAAAACAAACAAATTAAAACTATATTAGATCCCAAGGCACTGTTATATTTCCTTGAGCTTTATTATTTTCTTTATTTAGCTTAGCTTATATTCTTATTTTGCATTATTTCGGGTGCTTCTATACTAAACTCCAATGCGACAATACCGGTAGTATAAAATAAAAGATTATTTTCTTATATCACGGTACATCACATTTTTTCCAAGGAGGACGGAAGTTGTATCTAAGTCAAGGCTATCGGATATAAGATATAGTTCGTGGTCAATTGTAAAATCATTGACTTATAAGATGAACTATACTTCGCCCGTGGCCCCACCCAAGTGGGTGTCGATTATCGCGGTAAAAAGTAACCTCCTAACTGACGCACCTAACTATCTTCACAAACAAAAATCTTAGCCACAACATTGCTCCGTTGTGACGTGAAAGACAACACATTTTCGTATTTATAATGTAACTAGTAGTATAGATGTCAACAGCCCAATATTGCTTATTCTGGTCATCGATATTTTTTTAAGAGTGGTGCTAAATGTTAAATGTCTTCAACAAATCTATTCTAATAATGAATTAGATTTTGGCTTTAGATTTAAATTTAGTTAGAGCTTTGGTTTTAAGTTTAGTTTCATGGTATTTCTAGTCATACCTCTTCTTTTTTTGACATTTGCCACCGGAATCGTGTTTTTAAATCAATTTACCTTCTTATATAAAATATTAGTCATATCTACCCAACAACGACCAAACTACTTGAAGGCAATCTAGCTAATCACATTCAAATATAATTCATACTCACATTTCAGTATACCAACTACACTGGCCACTCATTTGCCAAAAAACCTACAGTGTTCCTTTTTCAATTCGTTAGCACCTTTAAAAGAACATCAAATCTCGGCTATTATAATATTGTTTCCCACAATGCACATGCAAAATTTGTCTAAATGAGCTCTCGGAGGTGGCTCTCCAGCTTTTATTCCGCACCGGTGATATTAAAAGTTGGTCAAATGTGCATCTCCATTGAAGCTTACAACCCTTTTGTTTCTATGCAATTCTGGTATTTTATTTTCTATGTGGTGTAATTTATTAGTGAGCGGAAAACGTTAATGGGTGGTGGTAAATTGTGTGGAGAGTGTAGAATTGCAGAATCAGAATCAGAATCAGAATTTTTATTCGTTAAACATAGGTGAATGTATACAATAATGGTCTTAAATTAGTTTAAGTGCGCTATGTTTTGTCCAAAAAGACATACAAATATTGTTAAAAGGAATGATATTACATTTTGCTTAATATACATTTTTTGATCATGAATAAATTAAAATATCAATTAAAATATAAAAATACAATGTCAAATAAAATTATAAATTATTGTTGTGTATAGTATAATGTCAGGTCTTAAAACTATGTTAAATGATCATTTAGAAAGTCATCTACTGAGTAATAACACTTATCTATTAAAAGTTTAGTTAATGAGGATTTAAATTGTGATGTGGACATATTTTTTATCCTTTCAGGTATTTTATTATATATTTTAGGTGCGAAACCAAAAAAGCTCTTTTGTACAAGAGCGGTTTTACATTGTACCTGACATAATTTGTTGACATACTGAGCTCGCATTGGACGTCTTCTGCTTGTAGATATTTTTGCAAATAAGTCAGAATTATTTTTTACAAACATAGCTGTCTCAATAATGTAAAGCGAAGGTAAAGTTAATATCTTCAGTGACTTGAAAAATGGAACACAGCTGTCAGTTGTTTTTAATCCACACATAGACCTGATACACCTTTTTTGCATCCTAAATGCGAGCTCCCGATCAGTTGAGTGACCCCAAAAAATAACACCAAACCTCAGAACCGACGCCACGAGTGCATGATAAGCTGTTAGTAGTGCTTGACTCCCTACTTTTTTCGACAGCTGCATAAGCGCAAAGGCTGACTTACATAATCGTTTACACAATTCTTCTATATGGGGTTTCCAATTTAGATGCTTGTCAACAGTAATGCCTAAAAATTTTACTTTATCAATATGTTCTATTGCAAAATCATTATAGTTGACATTAATATTCGGTGCTTCACATCTTTGGTGAAAACTCATTATTTTTGTTTTAATTAAATTAATTATTAAATTATTGTTATTAAGCCAATTTATTATGTCAATTAGGGTATTATTAATGTCATTTTGATATTCATGTTGATTAGAACATTTTACTATACAAGTACTGTCATCAGCGAATAGGACCATTTTATGTTTTGTACATTTGGGGAGATCATTTATGTAAATCAGGAATAATAAAGGTCCCAGTTTGCTTCCCTGCGGTACGCCATAATGTATAGTTCGCGGTTGGGATGAATATTTCTTTTCTAGTTTACTTTTAATGCAAATTCTAGATATTTCCGTGCATTGGACTCTGTTACTTAGATATGATTCAAGTAATTTAAGTGCGTTTCCCCTAATACCATAACCATATAGTTTGTCAAGTAGGACCTTGTGATGTACATAATCGAACGCTCTTGTCATATCTGTGTAAATGGCACACACTGGCGTCTTTTTATCTACGGACATCATGACACTGGACAATAAATCATACATGGCCATATTTATTGTTGTATTTTTCCGAAATCCCTTTTGTTCTCTACAAAATAAATCATATTTATTAAAAAAATTGTATATGGAATTATATATTAGTTTTTCAAAAACTTTGGAAAATACTGGAATTTTTGCTATTGGCCTATAGTTTTTAGTATCTTTTTTGTCGTTTTTCTTATGAAGAGGCCTAACAATTACCTTTTTTAATCTAATGGGGTATACACCTTCAGTAACACTTAAATTGAATATGTGGGATAATGGTGTTGCAACCACTTCCTTAACGAATTTTATAACTTTCGTACATACACCATCGTAACCCACTGTACTTGTGTTTTTAAGACTCGTTATTACTTTTAAAATGTCATCTTTTGTCACTGGTTGCATAAATAATGATTGCAAAGTCAAATTATTAAAATTATTATTATTAGATTTTGTGTCACGTTTAATATTATTTGTAATGTCATTAATAAAATAGTCATTGAATTCATTGGCAATTTCGTCCGGGTCTGTTATTAATAGATTATTCTTTCTTATAGTCATAATTTGTTCTTGAGGCAAGTTTTGTTTATATTTATTAATTATTTGCCAGGTCGCTTTAGATTTATTCTGAGACGTGTTGATATAATGATTATTTTGTGCTTTCTGTGTTAATTTTATGATATTTTTGTAAATAGATGTATATTTTTTAAAAGTAAGCTTATTAACTAGGTTCGGTTTAAATCTGTAATTCCATAGTAACCTACGTTGTTTTTTACTACATATTTTTATACCACGTTATATCCATTTAATTTTTCTATTTGTGTGTATAGTTACATATTTTTCCGGAAAACATAGTTTATATAGTAAAATGAAATTATCTATGAAATTTTCGTAGGCTGTATTTGTTTTTGTTGCGGTGTAAACATCATTGAAAGACAAACATTTTAAATGAGTTTTGAATTTGATGAGATTCTCTTTACTTATTTCTTGTTTTTTTATTTTCCAATATTTTAGTTCATAAGTTTTATAAATAGGCACTTTAAGTATTTGAGCTGTGTGATCAGAGAGTATAAGATCCATTACAACACATGTACAATCCTTACGGTAATTGTGCGCAAAATTATCGATGCATGTGTTGCTAGATAACCTGGTGGGTTCGTATAATTGTAAGTTTAGGTTATGTTTTAAAAGAAAACATTCGAATTCCAATGATAATCTGTTTCGTTTTAGTAAGTCTATATTGAAATCACCGCATGTAATAACTTTTTTATTTGATAGGCGATTTATTCTAGTAATCACATTGTCGAATTTTTCATAGAATATTTCATAATTATGTTTAGGAATTCTATATACGCAGATAACAATTATTTGGTGACTTATTAATTCCACAGCACAGCATTCAAAGATACCCGTTACAGATTGTTTAGATACCTCCACAAGTTCCCGGAATTGTAAACCTTGTCTAACGAAAATGCATGCTCCTCCACGCCCTACATCCCTCAAAAAAAGGGCAGCTAGGCAAAAATTCGGAATGTGTATGAAATGTTCATGACCTTTTTTTAAAAAATGCTCAGTTATACAGAGGACATCAATAGTAGTACCCTTACTGTGTAGTTCTTCGAGCTTAACGATTAATGTATCTGATTTATTCATCAAACCTGCTATATTTTGATGTAGGATACTTAATTTATTATAGAAAAAACTGATCATTCTGCTGTGTGTCAGGTTTTTTTTCGGTGTTATCTTTTACTTGGGTAATGACATTTATATTCCTAGTATTAATTTCTAGTAACTCAGTTTGTGTGGACACAGTTTTTTTGTCTGTCAATGTCGATTGGGTATAGACATAATTATCACAATTTAATTTATACATAGATTTTAAAATTTCTTTTAGTAGTCGTTGAGCTATGTGTAAGGGTCTATATCTGTACCTAGGCAAGTATGTAGAGTAGCCCATATCAGTGTAAGTTACATCATTATAGAAAGAACATATAAATTTAAGTGTATAATTCAGTTTCTTTTCGTTTAGACTTTTATTAAATGGCACTTCGGACACAATAATATTAGTATTATTAAATTTCTTTAAAAAGTTGTGCATAGAGTTCTGTAAGAGAATAGGGAGTTTATCATTTATACCACCTAAAATAACAATAGTATCATTTTTACTTAAATTTTTCAGTGACGTATTTTCTGAGTCCAGGACATGACGTAGACTCGCTCCTGGCTTCCAAAAAACTGGTGACTATATAGTTGTACCCCAAAAATTTCTGTAGAATCCTTTGAATGTGGCGTCCCTGTTCATCGGCTATGATAACTACTCTTTTCTTCTTATGTTCCAGTCGCAGCGAAGTATTCATGACTATATTTTCACATATTACCGTAGGACATGTTTGATTAATGACAATATCATTTGAAGACTCCTTTATAGATGTATGAGTATTGTTAGAATTTTGTGATGTATTTTTTTCGCAACTTTGTACTTTAACTATTTCTGTCTCAATGTTTTCTTCGGTGCTGATTTCTTTATCCTTACTATTTTGTGTAGTTGAAATTCTTTGCTTTTCTTTTGGTGTAGTCGTTTTTTGTATTTCTCCCAAAGTTTGTCTAGGTGTTGTGAGTATTGACGTAGATCTTGTGTTTTTGTTTCTATGTCTTATTTGTTTGGGCGTTGAGACTGGTGTTTTTATTATAGTGCCGGTATTCAGTTTTTTATATATATCTAATAGATTTATTTGCTTTTGTAAATCCGATTTTAATCTTAAGTTTTCAATATTTAGATTCTCGATTTCATTATGGGCACTTTGCAGTTCCTTAGACATTTGCTCTAGTTTTTCTTGCAGATCTATCACCGTTTGGCTGCAGTTAAGTGATGAGTTTGGTAAGCTCATCATAGTTGTATCAAATAGATTGGAGTCATCATTAGTTACATCATTTAGTGAACTAGTTCTGCTTGGTTTACGACGTGTCACATAGTCATCCATTTTCGTAAAAATTATTTAGGCAGTGTCAGAGATTTTTATAAAAATATTAAATAAAAAAATCTAAAAATGTCATATATTAGTTAAATTGTTTCAATCATATGTCATTATTATATAAGTATGTCAATTTGCAGAGATAATGTCCAAAAAGCGGTTGTCGCTACCTTTAGGATTCGAACTCACAGTGTCGTAGGTGACGATTCATTAGTTTCCACATGTGCTACAGGTACTATTATGGAATATGTTGAAATACGTATGTTGATTGAACTTCTATTTATCAGCTGTTATTTATTATTCTTGGACGGTAGGTGTGATCCTATTGGTTGATAGTCGCACGTCACACAAATTCGAATAAAATTAACGAGTCATTTATTATGCACATTGATGTTCACTTGTTTTAATTGGTTTTAATTGTTGTAGCGTTGTTATATTAATTGTGTATTGTAGGTTTCACTGTGTTGTTTATTGTTTATGTTGTTTAGCGTTTTCTATTCACATAAAGTTCCTTTATTTTTAGTGCACTTAAGGTTGAATTCGTTTTTCACTTGTAACTTTTTTCACTGTATTTGTTCATATCTGCCAACAATGTATGGTCACTATTGGTTGGAGAGTAAGTATTTTATAACATAAACACACTCTAAAGTTCGTATAATCTAATTTTAAACACAAGAAGTATACAGAGCTAATGTCAACACGGCAACTAGCGCCGTCTACTGCCGGGGTTTCTTATAAGTAGTGTGGATAAAAAATGTAATCAGTTATGTAGATCTGCCGGGCTGGTTGATAGGGGCTAAGTAGAAAATAAAGATCTAGTTTTTTGTTTATGATCTTAGATAAAAAAAAATAGACCAAGGTATTCCGACAGTGTCTATTATACTAATAAGTATTAATAATTCAATGTAGAAAAGCTACATACTTTTATTACTAGTACGGGCAGTAAATCAGAGGTCATTAGAAGACTAACCTCTTTTCCCACAGGTTATAAATTAAAATGTAAACGAAGACTTAAGGTAGATGTTCAGTTCAATTCATTAAATCTTTTCCTGTTGGAGAAAACATTTGCTATATAAGGCTTGAGTCTTACAAAAGTTTGTTTGTCTTGATAGAATGGGTTTTAACGTAATAGAAAATGTTACGTGCACTCGCAAAAGCTACCATATAATATTTCGATTAATTGTACATTCTGGTCAATTTGAGAAAATTAATATACGAGCTAAATCAAATAATACTATTTTATATTATTCTTACTCTTCTTTATATACTTAGTAATATTGCAAAGGTAAGGGATTTCTATGTTTTTAACCAATAAACTCAAAACTACTGGATCGATTTAACTACTTTTTCAACTTTAGAATGCTTCGCTATATATGAGTCACTTAGGCTTTATTTAATATCCTGCCGTGCGAAGTCGGGACGAGCCATTACTTATGAAATAAAGGAGCAGGTGATTATTTTAGAAATTCATATTGCTATAGCTAATATTTTATGTAAATCATTATTATTTGTACTTTCTGGCCATCCACATAATAGTAAAAACATAATAATAACCACAAACTTACATACATATATAACTTTACCACAGCAGCAACGTGAAAAGCCCACAGTAATAATAATAACCATAGAGTCGTATAAGAAAACTGAAACTGTACTCGAAAACCCAGGAGAAACCATATAAAGCGAAGTTTTACGACCAATAATAAAAACGGTCACAAATTCAAGCCAGACCTTTCTAATACGTGCTACTTTTAATTGTTCCATGTAAACTTGTACGGTCCTGTTAGAGGTTCCACGTTACTCCATAGTTCCCGTGAGGACCCTTACTGAATTATAGCTCCCTTGGCAACTGTACGGATGACCGCGGACAAGACGGCCACAAACTCGGGCACTCCATATTGTTTGTATGTGTGGAGGGTTTTAATGGGGTTTTTGAATTTGTATGGCTGATGCGATTTGTTTGTGCATGGGTTAATATTGATTGGAACACTAAAATCATCAACATGACATTTATTTACTATGTAAAAAGTATCCTTTCATCTATCACATAGTTTCAAAACACGTTACTTGCACATGCGTAGTATTGAACATTATTATAGCATGCATAACATTATATTACATAACATTTTAGGAATATTGGGTTTATTATCCGACAATCCGACCTATACTTCTCAGTCTACATTTTCAGCTTAAAATCATTAATTTTTAACAGCACCGTACTGGTTATCTATATTTAGTTGAAGTTTAATAGTTCAACAGCTATGTTACTGCGTTCACCAACGACAGAGAAAATATAAGTAACAAGTGCACATCGCCCCATCTGTTCTATGAGCAAATACTGCAGGAAACTCTCGTCGATATAATTTTACTTGAATTTTCTGAACGAAAATCTTCACCGCGATGGTAATACGTGCGACGACTCTTGGTTGATTTAAAAAATTAACTTCAGCTTGTCTGTGATTCGCTAAACTGTCTTTTATTCAAGTCTGTTTGTTTTACAAGATGTGTCTTTTAGAGGAAGGTTTATTTGGTGATATTGTATCCGTCTTTGATGTTTCAATGTGATGTGTCGTTTGTCAAGAAGACTAAAAATGACTTGTCTCTATTTTGGCATATCACAAAATCTGATAGCATGTGAAAAAAATTGTGTTTGCTCTTGAAATTTAAATTCATTCACAATATCTTAGCATTATCTTATGTTTAATTCTTAACTACCGCTGTTAATACACAATGACACATAACTTTCTATATCATGTAATTACTAAAAAGTGAGGTGAGATACCTTCTACTTAAAGCGACCATTCAACAAAGGTTACACTAGCCATCGTTCTGGAATTTTCACCCTTCCATATTATAATTCCCCGATTGACGCCTCTTACATAAATATAATTAAATTCGTCTAACGTAACCCTATAGAGAACATCCAGTCGTATCCTTACGGCAAACACCATCATCGAACTTTTTGAAGCAAGCCAGCCTGTTACTTCTAAGTTCCTTTCTATTGCTGTAAACAGTATTATACGACTACAATTGACATACCTCATCCATAAACCGATTCCCTACTATTGTTCAAAATCAAACGCAAGCAAAAAGCCCTCTTTGATACTTTATCGGTATATTAATTAATATTTATATTTCCATTAAACCGTTCAGTTAATTACACTGCTGTCAGTGGATTTAGCAAAATGTTTACTTGTATAATGGTGCTAATACATTTGAGCATTCGCCTGTACGAGCATTCTTGCGAATGTTACAAAACAGAAAAACAAACGGCTGTGTTTTAGCTAGCATTTTAAGTGTTCTGGCGAGCATTCTAGCGAATTAACTGAACAGTAAAGTTGCTAAGAATTTTTGATGATCAGTGTGGTCGCTAGAAAGATCGTGCAAATGTTCGTAGCAATGTTCGGCTCTGTTCGTTGTTCGGTTTGACGTAACAAAAAAAGGCGAATGCTTGCTGTTCTGTTACAAGTGATTGCTCGGGTTTATAGGCACCGGAATATGAGACAAATGACCTTTCAAACGGTTGTCCGCACTCCCGTCTATCGGATTAAACGGCTTAATATCCTGTTGTAAATTAAATTATATTTTAACGTTGGCTAGTTATAATTGAACTAGCAAATAACGGTTATGGCCCGTTGTGTTGTTACGTTGATATAAATAATATAAGTTTTAGTTATTGGCGATGGTTGGCTCGCTTTACTTTCAGGACAGTTCGGAAAAATCACAAAATCTATTTTGAATTTGAGCAACACTTTGATGAGGTAAGTGTGAAGGGTGAATTTCAACAGGTTCAATAAAATCTTCATTGCCGTGGATTTTTTATTCTTCAACTTTAGAACAATAAAAAATAGTGTTTACTCAAGGTTTTGATAATATATGTAATCTTGCTTTATATCTAGCAGATAGCTTAAAAAACTAACGAGATATACAAGATGAAAAATTTCGGGCCACATCGATGTAACATACATGCACGGCAATGAAACATGAGTCCACGGCAATGACAGAACTGTGCCACGGGAATGATAGAATCCAAAAACACATGATATTTTTTATATAATATACATACCTGAAATAGATAAATCCCTGGCTCTGAGAGAGAAAGGTATACACAACACACACATACGCTCTTATACCCTCTTCTGAATAACCTCGCATCGGAGTAAAATTAACAAAAAGTTAATAGAATCAAAGCAACACAATCATTTATTTTAAGTTCCTTCACACAAAAATTAACAGAATAAAAATTAATAAGAAACTTTTCTAAAGTCTGCAATAGCTATTGCCAACAATATTTACTAAACTTTATATAATATAACAGGGTGACTTCTTAATTTTTCGTTGCTTTTGATCGGCCAATCTTTTCTTTCCTTTCTCTCCTCTTCCGATAGTTTCGGTTTAGGCATCTTGGCTTTCTAAAAATAAACAATCCATTATTATGTTTACAATTACACTGCCTCGTTGGTCTCGCGGCATAAATGTGCGTGTGGGATTGGGAGGTTTCGGGTTTGATTCCCGGGTCGGGCAAAGTGTTATTGGGTTTTTCCTTTAGGAAATTCTCAGTAGCAGCTTGGAGTCTGGAAATGTGCCTGGTACGGCAATAGGCTCGCCCCCTATTACATGGGATCTAAAAATTCAGTACGAAATGTGGGTGTTATATCACACCTCTGCCTACCCCTTCGGGGATACAGGCGTGAGTCTATAAATAAAATAAAAAAATAATTAGACTGCACGCCTACCCCTTCGGGGTTACAGGCGTGAGTCTATAAATAAATATTAATAAATAAATAATTAGACTGTAGTATAATATATGTGAGTGAGTGCGTGTGATTGTGTTGTGTGTGTGCGTGCGTGTGTGTGTGAGTCTGTGTGTGTGTGTATGTTTGAATGTATAGCGTGTGATGGAGTCCCAAAAATATATCATTTTGTAAAGTTAACGTGGAAATAATAATATAATATAATAATAATAAGATTATCATTATTATATATATAATAAGATAGTCACGGAAATGAAACAACTGGTCATGGCAATGAAACTAAATTGTTTTAAAGGGTATGGCAATAAAATTTTGTTTCATCGCCGTGTCTTTTTTTCATTGCCATAGCAAATTTTGCCCACGGGCGCCATGGAAATGAGAGCACAGTGATGAAAATCAAGGCAGAACCATCAAGTTACCTAAAATCTATTAATAATTCACAGTGATTAACACGTTACAAATACACATAAGATAAATGGCATTCTATCGAATGCTTAATCAAACGGACAAACTTATTCAAATAGAAGTTAGACCTATCCACGGCAATTAAAGAAAAAAATTCCAGTAATATAAAAATCGAATTTATGGCGCAAAGTGCAGGTACGTATACACGTCGTTACACGTCGAGCACCAAGCGACACTATCATGCAACATTTAGCGCACAGGGGTGGAGGACGTAAGTCCTTAGATAAAACAATATTCTTAAATATATTTAGGACACGGCGATGAAAGCTAGTTCTAGGACAAATGCATTTTTACTAACCATTCGTCGTATTTTTTAAATATATGAAAAAATGTATTCCGTAACTACTTATGTACTACGTACTTTAACTATTCACGTATCAAACAAAACTAGCTTTTTATATAAATAACCAATATATTTTTATCAATAACGTATAATACACATCAAGGTGATGTGTGGACAAACACGGCAATGAAAGATTTCTAGGTTTAATGTTTTTTTTGGAGTATTTATTAATCCTATTTAATTAAATATTTAGTGCTACACATATATTACTATTTCACCTAACCAGAAAAAAATTTAGAACATTATAACTATGTGTTAAAGTACCGATTTCATTGATGCCACGTAATTTTTTGTCCCCGGAAATTCACCCTGAAACGTATGCAGATAGCTGGCTACATTTTGGGATAATTTACATAAAATTATTTGATGTGAGACTGTGCGGAACATGTATTACGGCCAATTACTTTTACTCGCCGATTAAAAGTAATTGGCCGTAATACATGTAAAATCCTGGGTTGCGATTGGTTCCTTTGCGGACCGTCTAATATTTGTGTGATTAATACGATAAACTTACCTACTCTGTGTAAGCTCTGTTCTGTTTGAGACCGGCAAACGTCGTAAACAATTAAATCATTACTAACCTCTTTAAATCCATTTTTACAACGTTCCACTAACTCCTCCCAGCAACAAGGTACAATTCCTGTACGGTTATAATCCGCTTTTGCTCCACACAATAAAATGCAACACAATAATAATGCTTTTAAAAGTTTCAGGTGCATGCCTTTTTTGGTTTCACTCGCTATTTTATTTACAACTGTACTTCTGCCGTATAGCGAATCCGTCGAGTCCAAGAATCTACCCAATCCACGAATCTATCGAGTTGGGAATCTGCCGAATCACGAATCTGTCCAATCCAGAATCTATCGTATACCGATCAAGCATTTTTCTTAACCTATTGTGACAACCCTACCAAAATAGGTAACAAATTTACAAGCTCTTTAGAAGCTGTCTCTCTGTTCGGTTTATTTACTCATGTGGTTCTAGTGCAGCACACTGGCATCTCCACTAGGCTAGCACTGCACTGCACTGCAATGTCTATTTTTAGTCAAAATAGAAGAAAATACATCAGTATTAAATTGCTAAGAACAAGTTGGCAACCATCCGTAGATTAGATTGATTGTGTAACCTCTAAATGCTCGTTAATATAATAACTACTGAATACGCCCGCATTTTCAGAAAAGTTATCGGGACTTAGAATTAAAGACATTGTGTTTTAATTTTATCTGGAACTATCACACTCGGAGGCCTTCAATAACCTAACCTAAATTATAAAAAACTTTTTGATTTATACTTTTTAATATATCAGCACGTCTATAAAAAATAGCATGACTTAAATAAAAAACATTTCAATAATATGCGACTATTATAATCCTGAAAACACCAATGATTTTGGTAACATGTTTGTTCGCAATTGCGAATAGCGGATTAAATCTTGAAAAAGTGGATGCAGAACCAAAACTCGACAATCTGTTTCTGATTCGGAAATATAAAAGCTATTATCTCACAAATGAAAGGGTTACGTCGTACAGCGTAATCTTCTGTTGTGATATTTTTGTACGGAACCTGCAGGTGATAGCAAAAACGAAACATGGAAACATGTAGTTTTCTTTTTTGGAGCGATTGTAGTCTAGAAAGGAAAATGCTGTTATTATTTCAAAGTATGGAAAAGCAGCGATCTATTGTGTGGAGCAAAAGCGGATTATAACCGTACTGGAATTGTACCTAGTTGCTGGGAGGAGTTAGTGGAACGTTGTAAAAATGGATTTAAAGAGGTTAGTAATGATTTAATTGTTTACGACGTTTGCCGGTCTCAAACAGAACAGAGCTTACACAGAGTAGGTAAGTTTATCGTATTAATCTACGCTACTCGCCGATTAAAAGTAATTGGCCGTAATACATGTAAAATCCTGGGTGCGATTGGTTCCTTTGCGGACCGTCTAATATTTGTGTGATTAATACGATAAACTTACCTACTCTGTGTAAGCTCTGTTCTGTTTGAGACCGGCAAACGTCGTAAACAATTAAATCATTACTAACCTCTTTAAATCCATTTTTACAACGTTCCACTAACTCCTCCCAGCAACTAGGTACAATTCCTGTACGGTTATAATCCGCTTTTGCTCCACACAATAGATCGCTGCTTTTCCATACTTTGAAATAATAACAGCATTTTCCTTTCTAGACTACAATCGCTCCAAAAAAGAAAACTACATGTTTCCATGTTTCGTTTTTGCTATCACCTGCAGGTTCCGTACGAAAATATCACAACAGAAGATTACGCTGTACGACGTAACCCTTTCATTTGTGAGATAATAGCTTTTATATTTCCGAATCAGAAACAGATTGTCGAGTTTTGGTTCTGCATCCACTTTTTCAAGATTTAATCCGCTATTCGCAATTGCGAACAAACATGTTACCAAAATCATTGGTGTTTTCAGGATTATAATAGTCGCATATTATTGAAATGTTTTTTATTTAAGTCATGCTATTTTTTGATAGACGTGCTGATATATTAAAAAGTATAAATCAAAAAGCTTTTTATAGTTTAGGTTAGGTTATTGAAGGCCTCCGAGTGTGATAGTTCCAGATAAAATTAAAACACAATGTATTTAATTCTAAGTCCCGATAACTTTTCTGAAAATGCGGGCGTATTCAGTAGTTATTATATTAACGAGCATTTAGAGGTTAGACAATCAATCTAATCTACGGATGGTTGCCAACTTGTTCTTAGCAATTTAATACTGATGTATTTTCTTCTATTTGGACTACAAATAGACATTGCAGTGCAGTGCAGTGCTAGCCTAGTGGAGATGCCAGTGTGCTGCACTAGAACCACATGAGTAAATAAACCGAACAGAGAGACAGCTTCAAAAGAGCTTGTAAATTTGTTACCTATTTTGGTAGGGTTGTCACAATAGGTTCAGAAAAATGCTTGATCGGCATACGATAGATTCTGGATTGGACAGATACGTGATCCGGCAGATTCCCAACTCGATAGATTCGTGGATTGGGTAGATTCTTGGACTCGACGGATTCGCTATACGGCAGAAGTACAGTTGTAAATAAAATAGCGAGTGAAACCAAAAAAGGCATGCACCTGAAACTTTTAAAAGCAGGGAATAAAAATATACATTTGTTACCAACGACACGACGCGACGTGACGACGTGATTTATTTGACATTCCCAACGATACCACTAATGAATATTTTTCTGGTAATATGATCTATTTTGCTAATAACCAAAAACAAGGAATCTCCTTTAGCTATTATGTGCCACTAGTTTTACCACGGGGATAGGTACATGAAATTAGTTTAAAAAGAAATTGTGTAAAACAAATGAACGTCTACAAAACAAATAATTATAAAGTGATCAACCATCGATACGGCATACAAAAAACAGGTGCATACAATTTTCGACCTTATTGACAATTTAAAATTCATGACAGACTTTTTTTTGTATCTTCTTGCTTTCTGACATTGATACGTTAATAACATTATAAATTCTGAGTTACGTCAATGAGGTCGAAAATCGCATGCACCTGTTTTTTGTAAGCCCTATTGATGGCTGATCTCTTTCTGATAGTCATTGGTTTTGTAAACGTTAATTGCTTTTACACAATTTCACAACTAATGAGTTCATGAGGATCCCCTGGGGGATCGGGCTAGAAGATCCTGGTGGACTACATGCAAACATGTTAAGTATTTCGTTGCCAACATTTATTTCAAGATCGAAATATTCGCGAAACTTTTGCTCTAGCAATTCAACAAATGTGATAAAATTATCAGGAGGTATAATTAAAAAACCCCATTTGAACGTTACCATCGTTAAAATCTTTATAATGACTGAATTATTTCATCTAGTATTATTCATACACACAGTACAATAAACAACCATTATTAATAATAAAATACCACGTTTTACATTAAATTATTAAAAGTTGCAACGTACAAAACAAACGAAGTGCGTCGTAATAACCCTGAGATTGTCAACTGCCTGTGCCTACGTAAACCGGTTTTTTCCAGTCTCGCTGCGTACATGACAAGCGGCCAGTGGTCATGCACACATGCGCCGCGTGCTTGTAGTAGTGCAACCGATTCGCGCTGTTGTATGAAGCGTTGTCTCTGTTCCGTTTATCTACTCATGTGCTAGAACTGACTATGGACTAGGACGACCATATGATCCTCCTAGTCTGTGAGCACGGAGGACGTCGCGCTGAGTAGTTAGTTCAAGCTGCGAATGATACCGTGGCAATTAGTTCACAGCCAAATTTTTCTCCAGTGAAAAACCTGTAGGATTGGAACATATGTGAACTAGGATTCGGCTAACCAGTTGTAGCAATTATATAACCTATATAATTTTACTATCAATAAGTTAGCTGCTCCGCAAACGCAATATTTTTTAAAACTAAACCATTAAAATTATTTTAACAAACAAATAAAATGCCCAGTTTATTCAAACTGGCCCATAATTCTGGTTAGAACAGGCTATAAAACAGACAGGTCAACAACAAGAGATATATTATATAAATATTTGTTAAATCCTATTAATTTGTGCCATGTGTAATTAGTTATGTGGATTATGTCGCAGTTGGTTGATTTACCAACGTACGTATTTTACTTCGAGTCCGCCTGAAATTTGTAAATTTTAATTTCCATTTGGAATTACGTTCGGGTTAAAATCTAGCATCAGCTCTTTTGTTATGTGAGGAAAAAGTTTTAACCGAACTTAATAATGGCACATTATTATTCACTGTACGAAACTTACAAGTAAATACGATATTGTTCCATGTGAAGTGAAGAAAAGTAAACTAGAAATATTTCTACGCACAGTACGAAAGTAGCAATAGCCTAGTGCAGACACCAATAGATTGCCATGCAGATAGTATATGCTTCAAACCCATGGCACACACCACTAACTTTTCGAAGTTATATCTTGATTGATATATATTATCACTTGCTAAACAGCGAAGTGAAACATCATAATAAAACCTGCATATCTAAGACTTCACAACACCTGAAGCACCTGGCAGCATGGGCTGTCGTTAAGGCTGATGATGACGACGATTATTATCTATTATGGTATCCGTGCCTATGACCAACACAAACGGCACATGATGTGGTCAATATGTCTCTTTTTAATGTAAATAACTAAGCAAAAAGATTAAATCTGAATACGCGATGATATTCTTAAAAACGAAGACAGAATTGTCTAAAATACATATTTACCCGCAACTTCAATTCGTCTAAAGGAAACACAGTCATGGGCAAGGAGATTTTCATCTCAGCGGAATATACGATGACGCTGACTTGTTTCTCAACCGAGCACAGGCAAGTAGTCTCAGTGCCTATTGAGTATGCACCGTTTTGTGTGGCACCCTGCCGGGTCATGCTTATTACCTGCGTTGACAGTCAGTGGGACTGTGATTATTCGCCATACAAAACTACTAACTTATTATTTTACGTGCTTAAGTTATGAACAAAAAAAAATGTTTATTCAGCCCGTACATACTTTCGATGAGCACACACTTTTTTTATTTGCCGTTTCTTTCCGATCCCGTTGGCCTTTTGGGAAATCCCTTCTGAGTGCCCGCCCCTACGGCGCCCTAGAAAAATACATGCCAAACAGCTTTTTGCACCCAATAGTCTTTGCTATGCGTTGTCTGTCAAACAGTCAGTAACGCAAGAATAGTATATTTTATTTATATAGAAGATAGTATCTAATATGAACAACGAAGAACTTCCTCAGGTTGTTCCTTTAATAGCACAAAATTTGCTACCAGCACTTTCTAGAAATATTTTTCAGCTAGTGTAAGATGTTACCATTGTTACCTACCGTAAAAGTACCAGGGCACCATAATAATTATCGCCACTCATTGTTAAGTCACAAACTAACCGCATCATCAAACAGCAACACGCTTACTCGAGTTTTATTATTTATCGACATTAACCGACAGACAGAAAATAGAATGAACAAAAAAGAACTCCTCGGCTGTTGTTCCTTCAATAGCAAAAAATTGTTACTAGCAGTTTCCAGAAATATTAATAACTAGCTTTTGCCCGACGCTTCGCGCGCGTTAAATTCGGGGTAACACAAATCTACTTTCAGTCTCAAGTTGTGTGAAGGCACTCCTGATTATTCTAAAGAAATCAGAAACTCTATAGGGTACAAAGTAACTCGGTCAGTATCCATGACATTATCTACCGAAGGTACATACTAACATCGCCTTGCATTCAATCAAATGTCAAAGCCATGTTCTAATACATGTCCAATATATATCTATAAACATTTTCGCATTTATAATATTAGTAGGTAAAATGGTTTCAGCCGTTTAAGCATAGTATATAATTTATTAGTTTATATATGTGAAAAATTTAATCACCGTGCACAATATGTCATTATGTATGATGTGACAGTACTGACAGATATGCGATAGCACATGCGCAGCACTCAATAATTAGCGCATGCGTTCTTACTTCGAAGAGATAAATTTGTGCCGTACAAAGAACAATGCCCATTTTTCTTAGAGACGGCGGCCCAGGTGTGAACCGACAAAAATCGTAGTAGTTGTTATTGCATTCGATAAAAGAGTGTTAAACTAGAATTTTGAGATTGATTAGAGGTCGGCCACATTCATAGTTTTATTACAAGAAGTACTTTTTATGCTCAAAAAACATTAGGGGTGTACGTACTTTTATTAGGATAGTTACAGTATTTCGTAGTTTTGAGTAGAAAGAAATGAGTTAATCGTTTGGTAAGGGTAGAAATCCGAGAGAAAAAGCCAGAAGTCGTAAAAGATCCACAAACATTCACAATGCACATGGGCAAATAACAAACATAATAAAATAAATTGACTATGACATTATTGACATTTACTAACAGTCAAAAAAGTGTTGCCATTTTGCAGTTTTTAAATAATATTGATTAATCCCTATAGATTTTGGACAAGGTTATTAAGTTATTTGTAGTTAATCGCATATATTCCTTAAAAATACACATAATAAAAATGTTTAAGGACCAAATAAAGATTTGCTAGTCACTTAAATAATTTTGAGTAGAGAAATGTTAAATCGATTAAGATAATCGATTTAATATTATGAATTCTTTACTGGCAATTCCTGATCTATTACGTGTTGGCTATTTAGACATTAACACATCTTTTTAAACCTATTTATTGATTATGTTTTCCGGCACACTTTTAGTAACGCCTATAAATTAAGTTATAAATAAAAATTGGGCAAGTGCGAGTCGGACTCGCGCACAAAGGGTTCCGTACCATCATCTATAAAAGAAAATCACGTTCGTTGTATGTATACTTGAATACTTTATAAGTTTCTACCTGTTAATTAAGATCGAGTAACAAATTGCTTAAAAATTACGTTTGTTGTATGGGACCTTTTATTATTTACTTTTTTAAATTTAATTATTTATTTTGAAAGGTAATATACAACTACATATCCTGTAAAAATTTAAAGCGTCTACCTGTAACAGTTAGTATTTTTGAGCAAAAAATACGAAAAAAAACACGTTTTCTGTATGGGACCCCCCTTAATTTTTTGTTTTCATTTTTAGTATTTGTTGTTATAGCGGCAACCAAAATACATAATTTGTGAAAATTTCAGCTTTCTAGCTGTCATGGTTTATGAGATACAGCCTGGTGACAGACAGACGGACAGACAGACAGACAGCGGAGGCTTAGTAATAGGGTTCCGTTTTTTACCTTTTAGGTACGGAACCCTAAAAAGGATTATTCAACAACAAATTGCAACTCTATTGTGCTGTTCATGAGTTCCAAACCGGGCCAGAAATGGGCATTGTTCTTTCTACCCTCTCTACAATCCTTCTAAGTTTAATTTTTGCAACTTATGGTAGTCTATGTCCGTCTCCATGGTTCAATAAATCTGTATATTAAATTTCATCAAAATCGGTTCAGCCGTTTTAGCGTGAAAACGGAACATACATACATACACACTTTCAAATTTATAATATTAGTAGGGATATGAAAATTTCCAACTGATGTTGGATTCTCACCGTAAATGCACCAGGGTAATATAACAAATTAACTGGTTACGCACCAATAATTTAAATATAGATAAAACAAAATATATGCAATTGAAACTTGATATAAATAAAATTTTAATTACAATGGACAAATGATGAAAGAAGTTACAGATCTCTCTTTCTTAGGCATAACCTTAAACGACAAATGTAATTGGAAAGCACATGTAGAAAAAATATGTTATCGTAGATTTGCCTATGCGCTATGGTGCCTAACAATAATAACTAATATACAAACAGCTTTAAAAGTTTATATGGTTGTGTGAAAAGTGTTTTTACACCGTAGATGAATATTTAAAATGTAAGTTTTAGTGTAGTTAGAACTTAGTAGAATTTATATCAAATAAGGTTAAAATTTCATTGTAATTTAATGTATATTATTATTTGTATGCCATATATTTAAAATGGTTAATATTGGATCTAAATTGTTCTGTAACACCTATTGTACACCACATTTATACAAAAAAACATTTGAATTTGAATGCAGGAGTATCGTCACAAACTAAACGCATCACCAAACAGCAACACGCAACCTTGAGTTTTTGTTCGTTGCCGCGCGACAAGACAAATGACTTGCATATTTTATTTCGGTACAAATAGGATTGATGATGATTCTTGTTTAGATAATTACAATGTTATAAATAACGGGTATTTTATTTCACAGTTTAAGTGGGCCGTTTAATTTGTCAGTGAGGATTTTAAATCCCTTTTTACACGCCGTTTTTATGTTTACTTGTAAAGTAGTAAACAATGATGTTTTTCGTTTCCTACAGACAGGTAATTGCTTGAATAAATCCATAACAAAACTGCGATTTTTTTAATTTAACTGGACATTGACAATATTGGAGCAGCTCCCATGTTTGTTAAAGATGAAAGAATTTAAAAAAGAAATGGTTGATCGTTAGCTCAGTTTAAGGATACACCCATTGGCTTTCTCCAAGGTTCTTTACACAGACCGATCCTGAGCCACCCGGTGTATGGCAGCCATAGTCTAGTATCTATAATACCATACCTTTTATCTCGATTCAAACCTTTCACCTAGAGCTAGTTCAGTTGTCTATAATTACCATAATTATCTAAGTAGAGGCCTACTTGGAGATATTTACGTTAAAGTCACAAATCGTTTGAATCTTTTTTAATAGATATCCAACCCCTACTCTCATATCAACCAACATAGTGCTCGCCAAATTTATTTGCCCGCTATTCCTAGGTAATTTCAAACGCACACAAATGAAGTGCTACTATTGTAACTATCAATTGAAACGTGCAAAAACCGTGCCGTATATTCATGGCATGTGTATTGTATTGTATTATCGAGTGCTACTCACTGACTGACCGTTTGAGTGCCCGCTTTGATACAAACACGGATATGTTCTGAACAGAAATATCACGTATTTGTGATATTTTAGTTAAATTAATACGGCATGCGATGGAAGTTTATTTAGGAAATCTGTTACCATTTAAAGCATATTGAGTTATTCGATTAGTTTGGCAAATGTTGTATGTTTTGTGAATATGTAGTTCTTGTGATTAAATTGTATACTAGTTAGTTAACATTACAAACACCGTTGATTAAAATATATACCTATGTGGACTTTCATTGCGGTTGGACATATTAATAGACAATTCATAATTAAAACAATACTCGTTTCGCAGTTAGACCCATACGTAAGTGGCACAATGAGAAAGATAAACCTATCAGTTGATTTGACTCACAGCGCGCTCAGTTTGAAATTGGTTTATTTCACGGTGGTCAAAATTGCAAAGTAATAAAATCACCTGATGGTAAATTAATAGTTTATTTTCTACAATTCTGAAACCTATTTTGAACACTTTGAGGCATTATTGCCTAGAGCGATGTCTAAAGAATTCTAAGTATTTATACACGAAAGAGTGGCTACTCTTAGAGATAAACAGTTTTTTAAGCAGCGGATATGCTTAGAAACTGGTATTAGTTACGCTTCATCGATGCCCATAGGGACCAATCAATATTGCTACCGGGACTCGTTCTCAGAACCATTGGCTATTCTAAAGGTAGCTTCGCTACGAACGGACGAACGCACCGCATCTTTAAAGTTATCCGTCTTGTGGTGGATCTGCTCTTCCATCCGTACGCAGAACCATGCACATTGGGAAGCCAGCGTAATGTGATCCGTGAACCATTATTTTCGGCAATGACAATAATGTAAATACATGCAAATATTTAAATGTTTAATGTCTCATTTGTAAACCTCTAAGGTGCAGGCCACTCTCCGAAATTCGGATTTTGAATAAAACCATTCAGTGTAGGTACTATTTGCGCTCAAACACAAATTAAAAAAAAATTCTACACGAAGATCAATGAACTTTAATAACCCTACCAAATCAAAATATTACTCAGCAGTTTACGAGCCCATACAAATTTTCTACCATCTAACAATGGACAAAACAGATACATCTCTACACACAACATGTGCACGTAGAAAGAGTAAATTAGTTTGTCAAGAGCAACGGCCCGTCAAGCCTTTGTGTCATCAACGTAACATTTAAACAAGGCAAGAGATAACACTGCCAACTTTTATATAAATAACATTTTATATAAAAGTTGGCAGTGTTATCTCTTGCCTTGTTTAAATGTTACAGTACGCAGTACATATGTGCTGTTTTCACTTGTGACTCTGAATATAAGAGTGTTTTAAACAATTATTATTGTTGCTGTATGCAAATTCTTTTGTGTAAGAATGTGGGTTGTTTTTTTTCCGTTGTGTTTTGGGTTGTTTGTTAGTGACTTTGTATGATTAATTGGGGCAATGCCTAATATTCAATTCCAGTAGCTGCTAAAATAAATACCTGTGTGAATATAAATATAATTCTGTAAAATGTTGCCAAGTAGAATTTCTTAGACGGCCACGCTTCTATCAATATCCGTGATAACTCTACAAGCCCTATTTCTACTCCAAATAGTACTGATAATCTTAAGCATTCACCTGTAATGAGCATTCTTGCGAATCATACAATATTATTTAGCGGGTCTTAGTCGCGATAATTTATTTATTTCAAGGCATAAATACCTCTGTTATTCTCCTACGTTTCTACCGGCCTGCAACGGTTGTGGTCGCGGAGGGCCTGATGTCAGCTCAGCGCCGTCCTTGTGAAGCGCGGGTTTCGGCAGCTACCCTCACTTGTTTTGTATTTTTGATATTTTTAGTTCTATCCGCACTGTCGGTACTTTGACACACTACACTTATGACGTCTACACACTGATTCTTGCGAATGTTACAAAACAGAAAAAACAAACGAGTGTCTTTTAGCGAGCATTCTTAGGAACGTTCTATCGAGTATTCTAGCGAATTGACAGTTTTGCTTTGTCGTTTTTGCTGATTAGAGCTTTCACTAAAAAGATCGTGAAATTATTCGCAGCAATGTTTGGCTCGGTTCGTTGTTTTGTTCGACAAAACAGAAAACGACAAATGCTCGCTGTTCTGTTACAAGTAAATGCTTCGACTTATTACAGCACCATAATTCAAAATAGTTTTGTGTATTGGCCGAAAAAGAAAGATTGAAGATTCCATAACGAGATATAACATTATAAGTTTCACACGCGATTAATAGATGCATTGCTTGGTCGAAGAAATCAAAATAGTATGTATATTAGAGTATTAGCTTACATTCAGGTTAATTCGTTTATCAAAAACGTAATGATAATATTACAACTCAGTACATCAAATGTAAATTACTTTCGCGAAACACTACACAGGGATCTATACGTATAGAGTGATGACTTTCTTCAGCCAACTGCACTTTGCACTAGAAACGAGTGCAATAAAATAGCACTACTCAGTGCACTAACAAACTTGCGAAGTTTTAATACGAATGATGTGTGCTTATACATGATTTTTCCATTATAATCGTCCTTATCCGATTCAAAAATAGCTTTGTTTCTATTTCGGGTAACCAAAATACAAAAAGCAATTTAATATATAAAAAAGGATAAAGTCATAAATTAATGTCCTTTTAAATAACTACTAAGAAGTAAAATTTTAAGGTTTTTAGATGAAATTGCTCTAACCCAGAAAGTACGGGTAGGACGATTTTAAACTCGTAGCGAATAGAAGCTAAAATAAATAGAACGCAGTAGACAGGAAATACTTTTGAAGTCATTGCCAACGCTTTGCCGAGTTTTCCCTTCGATGAAGATTCAGCGCTATGTTCTTAAACTTGCGTATTGCTGCGATAAGGAAATCGTTTTACGGGTTACTATGTTAAACTGTTCTATGTCTGAAAATGTGTATGGTTTGAGCTTGGGTTACCTTATTTTATTTTATTATTAGTAGGAAAACTTACAGCTAGACAGTATAATACACAAACTTATAACATAAATAAGGCCGATCTCAGATATAACAAAAAATTAAAAATTTAAGAAAAGCTAACCAACTAACATGCAACACAAATAAATATACCAATATATGAACAATAGTACATAACAATATTTACAACCTCGAATGTCTATCACCAAAAAACTGTTGACAACAAATATTCTTGAGTTTGGATACACTCGTTGTTAACAGATTGATATCCACATCCACATGTCACGTTGAACATTCGGCTCGCCCTAACAAAGTATGAGTTCTGCCTGTAGCTTGTACTCACCCCAGGAGTGTGTAGAATGTCCGATCTGCATAGAAATGCAGATGGCACGCGTAGACCAATTTTACTCACTAACTCTGCCACATTAATAGAACCATTCATTATGTTAATAATAATAATAATAATAATAATAAATTTTTATTTCAGACAAGGTCCATATAGTTACAATTACATACATAAAACTTAACCTATGTTAGTGAACACAATAAATTTACTAATCTAGAAGGACTCGCAACCATCTCCTCGATATATCGGAGTCATACTTATCGGCAATGACATTCAGGATGCCATTTGTACTACCCCATACTCTTCTTAGAAGAGATGCAATGCGTTTACGCATAATAGCGTGGAAACCATCCACTCTCGCTTCCGTAAACATGCCAGAAGCACTACAGAAGCGAGGCAATCCTAATAACATCCTGTATCCATTGTTATACTGCACTCTCAGAGTATTTAGCGACCTTTGAGTAAATGCGACCCATAGACTACTCGTGTAGAATGTTTGACAATACGCCTTAAACAGAGTTACTTTAGCTTCATTACTACAGCGAGCAAATCTACGGGCCAGCATATTAGTTCTTACAGCCATAGCCCTGCGCTCCCTCTCTATATCCATCTGATCATCAAGACTCTCAGTAACATAGTGTCCAAGATATTTAAATTGTTGAACCCTTTTCAATTCAACTCCATTTAGTTTAATTTGTGGTACACTTAATGGACATTTACCGAGAGCCTTGAAAATCAGGTACTCGCTTTTTAGGCAGTTATATTTTAATCCATGACTATTGCTATAATTTTCGCAGATTGCTAACAGCCTCCTCAATGCGCCAATAGATGGACTCAGCAACACCATATCGTCCGCGTAGCTGAGATTATTCATACAGACATTATCAATAGAACACCCGATTTGTGTGCTGCTGAGTTCAACCATTAGCTCATTAATGTAAAGATTGAATAACTTTGGCGAACTTAGTCCACCCTGCCTCACCCCACATTCCATTCTATATGCAGTAGAGAGACTATTAGCCCACTTAACACTATTAATTTGGTTAGCATACCAGAAATGAAAAAGAGGATTTAAGAGCAGGCATTCCGAAATATGTTTTGCGTAAGCTCCGCCTTTTCTCCCCGCTAGCGGCCCCGGGCCGCCACCTCACCCCGCAGCTCGCCGCTGCGCGAGGTGAATGAATGTCTCGCTACGCGGGCTTCGATTGGAGTAGAGACGACTTTATCTATTTAATATTTTTTTGTATTATGAATAGTTATTTATGATATGATAATAAATTGACTAAAATATGCCATAAAAGGCAGAAATATGAATAATTCAATTGATTTATGCGACAAGTTGTAGTTGTAGTCAAAGCCATAGGCTGTGAAATCTTGTTTCAGAATGTCTTATTACTAATTTATTTTATTTATATTAATGATATGTTTCTTTTTATACTACTTTCATACATCAACGGACACGAAATAACAAATATGTGGATCACACAGTGTTGTCTCAGGTGGGAATCGAACCTACGACCACAGCGTAATGCCAAGTGCCAAGAAAACCTCTGAAATCACTAAGCCATGCGTGCATATTGTGACATAAAAAAGAGAAGTTCTTATTTATAATTTACTAATATCTAATTACAACGGGTACGTTACATTGATATTACAATGTAACTCACTTATTATATTACAATAATCAACGATTATAAAACGGATTGCATTTTTTCTTGGGGTGCGGCTTTGACGTCGTTCCGAAGGTGTCATAGGCGGCGGCTATGAAAATCACGCCTTTTTAAGATTAATTAGGGTGTTTATTTTAAATTGTCTTTCAGGATATATACCACGTACCTTTATATGAAGTAACCGATATGTCGGCACTGTTGCAAGCGCCATGTTCACGGATGTACATGATGTACGGATGATGTACGGATGTACACGCTTATACATCTACATTTGATTCCTACCAAACGGAGACAAATGTTTTAAAACAGTTTTAAGTTCAACCTAATTACAACCATGATACCTAGTAATAAAGTCACAAATCGTAAAACTGGTATCTTATAGTTACGACCAATCGTCGAAAATTTGCGGCATAAACGACTGTATATTTTTAATGCATAGACTTTTAGTCTATTGTCCAAGGGACAGAAGAACTGAGTATTTGGTATACATTTCAGTTTATTACCTTTACGCGTTCCTGAGGAAAAAATAAAAAAAACACGGCGATGTTGGTATTTCGAGCTCGCTCTTTCAAATAAATAAAGTTAAAAAAATGTTCGTAATGAATGATTGACCAATATAATTATGATTTTAATTTTCGTAAGACAAAGAGATATACATGTAAACATCTTTATATGTATATTTCTTGAGTGCGTGTGTACGTCACTGAACTCCTCCTAAACGACTGGACCGATTTTGATGAAATTTTTTGTGTATGTTCAAGGGGACGTGAGAATGGTTTACCATGCGCTACCATCGCAGTGTTAAATCTATATTAATAAACTCGTACGAGTGTCTATTTTTTTAAGCCAAAAAAGATATTTCGTTTCCAAGGTATTATTTTCGCGTAGTATGACTTGGCATGATGTGCAAAACGAGTAGACGGCTTGGTGATGGGTCTTGTGACATCCTGTATATCATATATCATATAACATATAATATATAACAAATAACATATAACAAATAACAAATAACATATAACATATAACTTATAACAAATAACAAATAATATATAACATATAACATATAACATATAACATATAACATATAACATATAACATATAACATATAACATATAACATATAACATATAACATATAATATATAACATATAACATAAGACATATAATATAAACATATAACATAACATATATACGTTATAATAACATATAACTTATAACATATATAACGTATGACATACGTCATATGACATATAATATAATATATATGATATATTACATACGACATATGACAGATAAACATAGGTATTATAAAGATAAAAACATATAAACGTACATACCTACTGGCATCAAATTACATCTAATATGTTGCCCTACAAAGTTCCATATCTTTCACTGAAAGTTCCATTCAAATCTGTTTAGCCATTTCAAGGATTACCCCGAAAAAACAGCAAGACAGACAACTTTAAAAAGAAAAACTTTGGATCATGTAATATGGTCTTATATGTATAATATAATTAAAAAAATGGGCAAGTGCGAGTCGGACTCGCGTACGAAGGGTTCCGTACCATCATCTATGAAAGGAAATCACGTATGTTGTATGCATACTTAAATATCTTTTAGGTTTCTACCTGTTTATTAAGATCAAGTAACAAATTGCTTAAAAATTACGTTTGGTGTATGGGCGCCCTCTTTAATATTTATTTTTTTATTTAATAATTTATTTTGAAAGGTGGGTAGGTTCAACTACATATACTGTGAAAATTTTAAGCGTCTACCTGTTACCGTTAGTAATATTGAGGAAAAAATACGAAAAAAACACGTTTAATGTATAGGACCCCCCTTAACCGCTTGCTTGCCCGTGTTATATGGCATATAACAAAATTCAAACACTAAATTGCCCGTGTTATATGGCATATAACATCGCATCTCAGTCTGTTTTGCCCGTGTCATACTGTATATGACATGGCTCCCGCGGTCGAAAGAGTGAAATATACTCGTCTCTGTCGCTCTAGGGCTTAGTTTGTATTATGTATCTCGTTTCTACGTTAAATTTCCCGTCATACTAATACCGGTCGAGTTTCGACTCCATAGAGAAATTAAAAAAAAAAACGTTCGTTGTCAATGTTGTCATTGAGTGTTGAGTCGGTGCGGAATGTGCGGAATGTGTGAGTGTATTTGTGCTGTTTTTTCTGTTAAATTTAGTTTTATTCTTTAAGATCTATTGTGTTTATCAAGGTATGTAAATAACTAACACGTACATATAATAATTCCAGCATGAAATATAAGATTTGACTTTTTTCGAGACCTTTAGTAGATTTTGGCGCGCAACAGTGATTTTACTGAGAGTATGGGAACTGTTTCAGAAATGTTCATATTACTCAGAAGTGGTGAATGCTATCCGTATGATTTCTTTTTGTTTTAAAAGAATATGAGACTACTTATTTAGTGTTTATTTAGTTGTATGTTTAAAACTGTTATTTGTGCATTATATGGCCTTATCAAATTTAACATAAATTACGCCGCGCGGCGCCAGATAATGGTTTGGAATCAGAGGCCTGTAATTCATAAATATGTATAAACAAGTGTTTTTTTTTTATTTTTATCTTATTATCTAATATATAAGTAACGTAATTAAATATTAAAAACGATATGTCACCGCTTTAAGTTTTGAGGTATGAACTTATAAATACAAAGCGAGCTCTAAAACGCGCTATCTCAATTTCAAACGAGCATCACTCGACACCAGAGTCGTAATCTAAATAAACAAAGATAACATTGCATAGTTAGTTTCATAACAAACATAAATAATATAACACTTGACAACCTTTCAAAACAAATTGAGTCACAAGGACCGATTGTGTGGAACCCGACCCGCGCGCCGAGGCGATAAAAACGCGCGGGCATTTGATCGTTATCGCTTTCAAGTGGCCGGGCAGAGGGGCCGGCGTGGGTTGCGGCGCGGAGCAAGCAAGCGGTTAATATTTTCATTTTTTTTATTTTTAGAATTTGTTGTTATAGCGCCATCGGAAATACATAATTTGTGAAAATTTCAGCTTGCTAGCTATCACGGCTTATGAGATACAGCCTGGTGACAGACAGAAAGACAGACAACGGAGGCTTAGTAATAGGATCCCGTTTTTACCGTTTAGGTACGGAACCCTAAAAAGACTTAGATATTTTGAAATCACAGAGATAGACTTGAATTTTGTTTATATGTTTAGATTACTATATATTCATATTCCACACGAATGCAGTCGCGAGTATCGGATAATACTAATATATAAAGCTGAAGAGTTTGTTTGTTTGCTTGAACGCGCTAATCTCAGGAACTACTAGTCCGATTAGAAAAAGCGAGTGGTTTTCAGTGTTAGATAGCCCATTTATCGAGGAACGCTAAAGGCTATGTGCAACATCACGCTATGAGCCACGGGAGCGGAACAGTAGCCTTAAATAACGCGGGTGTAACTGCGGGCTCAACTAGTGTTTAAATAAAGAAAATTGGCGATCACGGCGAGCAAGTGTGGCCGGTAACCGTGGAAACCGGGCTTGTAGGTATCGAAATTTCGTAGAAAAAATATTTTTAAAATATCTACATGATAGGAATTTGTGAAAATCTAATACTAAAATAAAAATCTGTAAATCTATTAGAGATAAATAAAACGAACATGACACGAAAATATAATCATGTTGATAGTAACATAATAATATAAAGCTTATTTTATAATTTTGCATAGATGAAATCGACTCCATAGTTCCCAGTTCTAATACTTTATCAAAATATTAGGTACATTAAATTCGATAACAAACCTTTGCATATCTCATGATTCTAGCATTATTCTTCAATAAGTCAACTTTCTTTTTATTTTTTAACATAAAATCTCTTATTTACCTTGTTACCCATTTATTTTTTTATGTTTTATCTCTTATTTTACGAAACAAATCGTAATAAAAATACCTATAGTTGCGTGCGAACGCGATACACGTCCACGTCGGACGGAGCGCGTAGCTCGAGTGACAAGCTAGCGCGCCCGGCTGAAGTAAACGCTATGACATTAGGAATAACGTTAAATATCGGGTGCGGGCGTATAGTGGGTCAAACCATTTCAAGCATGGAAAAAGTTGAAAATCTTGTGTTGTTTATTAATATAGTAATATTTGTCCTACAGAAAAAATATCTTGAACTACACTAAAACGTAGGTTTCTTTTATGTTTATTGTATACTTCAGAAAGAACAGTGAATATTTTATTCAAATATTTTGAATTTGCTTTGCAAGTAGTGTGATTTTCAAATGAAAATGTTATCGAGCGAATATCGTCTAATCATGTATCTGTTCTTGAACAAAGACAGACAAGGGCCTAAATAATTGTTTGCTGAAGTTTCACTTTCCTAGTATCTATGACTGTTTCAGAATATCGCTTCAAAATAGCATAAAATTCGGAATGCCTGCTCTTAAGCAAGAATGATAAGTCAGCAATTTTACGCCGCTCATAAAGAGGTAGCAAATGAAATTTCTTACAGCGACTTATATAATTAGGTAGATAGCAATTTGAGCGATACTGTATGTACCTGGCAAATTTCTTCTGAACGTTCTCTATACGGTTTACGTAGATGTCGTAGCTAGGATTCCATACTTGGGAAACGTACTCAAGATGGCTGCGAACCAAAGAACAGTATGGATTTTTTATGGTTTTGATGCTTTCGAATTCCGACGAGATTCGGCAGATGAAACCAAGCGCCATTGTAGCTTTTTTAACTATATTTTCGACGTGAACATCGAATAATATTCGATGTACTTCTTGCTAATAATCTGAGTAACTCATATTATGAGTTTCGAGTCAAACGTAACACCTAAATCCTTTACGTCGCTTACTCTAGTTACGTGGGATCTCCACCTTGTCGTGGTGGGGGGGGCTTAGTAACCATGGATTGGTCACCCGCGGTGAAGCTAAGAGGGATCCAGGAGGGGACGCTCCGCGTGGGCTTGACGGAGGCCTGAGCAGGATGCGTCCAAAGGGGCGGGTGCGAGGGACAGTTCTTCTGTCCCTCGCAGTCGGGTGCGGTCGCGGGAGGAGAGGCGTGTCGGTGTTGCGTTGCCGCGCGCCCTATCTCCCGCGACCAAATGGAGGCGCATCATCGTTGCGTCGCGGTGGGGCCGCAGAGGAAGAGGAGATGCGGTGTTGCGTTGCCGTCCTCCCTATCCTCTGCGGCCGCTGAGTGTTTTGGCGGCGGAGCCCAACACCTTCATCCGCCGCCAAGGAGGTTTTGTTCGGGGCCCGTCTGAGCAACTGGCGGGCCAATACCCGTCGGGGTGTAGCGAGGAATGCTTCAGCGATACCCGACCCTCCGACATACGGGTACGTGAGGAATACGCGTTGGTTTTTAGTCAGTAAGAGTCTGACAGTCCCCTTCGCCCTTGCCCCAGGGCGGAGGGACGCCATGAGGATTTTCCAACCCGACACCAAAAAAAAAAAAAAAGCTGCTGTTTCACCATATTTACTTTGGGAGGCTTGCCATATGAATATCATTTACTGCTTGAGTATGATATCAATAGTTACTAAAAAAATTACTAGCAGATGTCTACAATGTGAAATAGTTGCAGATCCTTACAAAAATAAAATGTACCACCATTATATTTGTTTGAAAAGAGTGGCCATGAGTTTTATTGCCCGTTCTTTCTCGTGGTTCTACCTATTGCATTGCGAACGTGGCAGTAAATGTAAATGTAGAATCATTAAGTAATTAACTTAAATTTTGACGTTCATAAGCGTCACTTTTTGGCCTAGATGAATAAATGATTTTGACTTTGACATAACCGTTTTCTTTTTCCAAAATTTAGGTTAACACTCTACAAATCAATCTTGCCTCTCTATTATTAACATGAATATCTGACTATGCTGTATTTACATACTCATGTAACACACTATGTTAATAATAAACATGTTCATTAATTTCACGAAATGCTAACACGCTATAGACTTATTGTTAGGCGCGGCATAGGTAATGATGAATGTTAGACAACAGTAAGCGTGTAATCTCCAAGTATATTCAACATACAAGTAATTTATGTGCAACGGATGTCCTAGAATCTGGAGTCTTTAGGCGCTTATGTATGATACGTTATCAACAGGTGAAACTGTGAATATTGAACAATAATATAATGGTGAGTATCGCTTTAGATGTTTGTACTAGAGACTATGATACTTGAAGTAAGATTAAGAATATTTGATAACGACTTGAAAGACGGCTGAACGACCGCCGCATCCTTACTTAAGGCTTAGCAAGTTTCTAAGGTGTACCTTGGGCAAACCTTGCAGTTGGGTAGAAACAACTTCGAGAGGGAGGCTTGCAGAAGAATACAGCTCGGCTGGGCAGCATATAGGAAACTCCGTCGAATATTTTCGTCATCCCTACCGCAAAGCCTTAAGACAAAATTTTTCAACGAGTGCGTCCTACCCGTTATGACTTACGGTGCCGAGACGTGGACACTGACGGTGCGACTAGTCCACCAATTTAAGGTCGCCCAGCGAGCTATGGAGAGGGCTATGCTCGGAGTTTCTCTGAAGGATCGAATTCGTAATGAAGTGATCCGACAGAGAACCAAGGTAATTGACATCGCTCAGAAAATTAGCACGTTGAAGTGGCAGTGGGCTGGTCACATCTGTCGCAGAACCGATAACCGATGGAATAGTCGTGTTCTAGAGTGGAGACCGCGCCTTGGCAAATGTAGTGTAGGACGCCCTCCGGCTAGGTGGAGTGACGATATACGCAAAGTGGCTGGCAGCGGCTGGACACGAAGAGCGAAGAAACGGGCTCAGTGGCGTGCCATTGGAGAGGCCTATATCCAGCAGTAGACTACGGCAGGCTGATAATGATGATGAGTTTCTAAGGTGTCTGGATACGTGGAAGTACTGACTTACATAATGACATTCCAAGATCTTCATAGCAGCCAAGGTAAAGCTGCGCTAAGCATAGAGCGCACATTAAGCCATTCGCTTACGCCTTAACGTGCGCAGAGTACGGAGAGCTGTGGTCGGCGACCAACATATAAAACAGATCGTTCGAATACGAGCTAAACCTTTTAAATTCATCAATGTGCTCATTGATTTTAAATTGTCTTTTGGGATATATACCAGTGTAAAAAGAACCACGAAAGTTTAAATTCCTATAACATGCTCACTATTATGCCACGATTCTCTCACTCTATCGCCAAATATCTGACTCAAAATTCATAGATAGAAAATACATACACGATGATAATATGACAACCAATTACCATACTGTTTGTATATTTTTCAACCCAAAAACAATACGGATGTTTATACACATATTATTATTATAATATGTCCAACAAGCAGAAAGGCCATAAATAAATGAAATATCAAACATTTTACCATTAAAATACATGTATAAAAAATAAATATGATTCCATCGAAACAAATGTATTCAAGGGCGTGAACCTTAACACTTTTTCACTTTACCTTTTTGCACACCAAAATGTCATTTCATTCGCTGCCTATTCGATAAGAAATCCAAAAAACTCTGTGTTCACACGAAAAAGTAAAGGCCTAGGTAAATCGACCCAAACGACGTTATAAAGGTTAGGCAACCTCGTTCATAAAAATTTGATTTGTAAATAAAGACCTCTGTGAAAGGACAAGTACTCTAATTTTTAAAATCAGTTGATTCAATTGTACGGCTCACTCTCGGTACTAGAGATCTGTGCGCTTTGGTACTGCGATTGCAATTTTAAGTCTTGATGCTTTTTGTGACTTGTTTCTGCTCTGCCAAACGGCATTCGCTCTGATATCTACTTTCGCTTACGCTTGGTTGCCATAGCAACATAAGGAATTCCTTCTCCGTTGACCACGTGATATACCGAAGGCTTATGTCAGATCCGTACAATTTTACACTTAGCGATTAGCGATATCGTTAATCGAATGCCATTTGGCTAAGGGGGCTGATCTGTCGCGTACGCTTACGCTTGGGTCTACTATGACAGACATGTTCGAACTATTTAAACAATATATTGGTGTTTTTGTATGAAAACAAAAAAACATTACGTAAAAACCTGATATTGTTATTTACCTTTCAGCGTAAATCGAAATCATCTTCAAATATCAAAGCGAGAGTTACGTACTTTTGAGATTCCTTCCGCAAGTCATCATCACCCTCATCGTCACGCTATCCTTCCATCTTAGCGCTATCCTAGTTGCATCCAAGACCTTTGTCTCGATCCGTGATACAAGTCTTACCAGGTTTGACAGAAAATTTGTTATTTTTCAAGAGAATTTTATGGAACAATATACGTTAAAAGCACATTACAAAATTATTGTTCTCAGTACCTATAAAATTTTGAAAACTCGGAACCAAATTAAATTGATACTCTACTGAGAGCTACTATAGTTTCGAGTACACAAAGTTCGTGTGAACACAAGCTCGAACAATTCGTGTCTAATAAAACAATTTATTGTAACTTTTGTCAAAGGGCAGCGCTTGAAACAGTTCCTTTGATGACTGGTTTGTAATTGAAGTGCTGAGTATCATATTTTGGAGTTCGCTTTATGTAAAAGAGTCTGCGTTGTGTTTGATTTGTTTTCCAGGAAGGAGACCAGTTCCTTATTATTACGGTAATAGAAAATTGTTCCTGGAAGATGACAGCTCTTATTTCTAGTACCTAGTCTTGTGTTTATTTTTCTTACTTATTGTATTTTTATAACTACGACAGCGCGGATAGCTTAGTGCAACGGCGCGCCGAGTTTCTTAGTTTGGTGAATGGGATTAAAATTTCTGTGATCTACAAATTTTAATTTGGAATGTGGTTGTTCTTTGTATGTAATGTTTGTAAAATTCCTCGCGTCACGAGTGGATGTCAGTGTATTTCTGAAAAAAAATATTACGCAAGTGTCTTGGTAGGTAAATTAATAAAAAGTTAATTATCGCTAGCTTATCGGTAAAGGAAAACATTGTGAGGAAACCTGCATGTCAAATAGTTCTCCACAATGATCTCGAAAGACATGTGAAGTATGGTAACCCGCACTTGGCCAGCGTGTTGGACTATGGACTTACCCTTCTCATAGTGAGAAGAGGCCCATGCCCAGCAGTGGGACAATATATGATAGGTGTCTTGGCGAAGTTTAATTTAATTTTCGCATTAGTGATATCCCAGGTTCAAGTAATTATACAAACCGTGATGGTTTGTATACCCGATTTCGGTAAATATTTGGCAGATGGAATTAGCTTTGCCCACAGTGGTAAGTGCCTCTGGAGATACTCAAGAGAACATTATTGTATACATTTAAATATAACAATTTTTGCTAATAATATCTCAAGCATACTTTAGTGCATTTTACAATGCATTGCAATTCATTAATATTTTTCATTTTCAATTAAATACTTTAAAATAATCCGAAGAAAATCACACGATAATTATACTCGTCAATTATTAAAACAAACAGAAAATAAGTATAAAGCAGTGTTGTGTCCGCATGTCCTGTGGCTTAGCAGACGCTTTGTAAAAAAAATATTTTCAATATAAGCTCGTGTATCACATTTGACTATTGTAAAAGTGACTTGTAGTGACTAGTGAAATATCCCTGAAAAGTAGATTATGAAATCAAACTAATCAGAGCTAAGCAAAAAAAAACCTCCACTATGCGTGAATGTCGCAATAAAATGCAATAAGAAAATCTTCTGCCTCTGTTAGAGTATTTCATATTTTGCCTGCGATCTCCATATTTTAATTGTTACTATTAATATAATTTTCCGTGAAAGAAAATGCAAGGGTGAGGAAAGAATGGAAACCAAACCAAAAAACGCCTGCTGAAATGCCGTGAAAATCACGACAATTTCACACGAATCAACATGAAAATCTGCGGTTGACCAAGGGTGAGAGGTACGGAGCGTTATGGAAGGGTCTTCATGGATTCGGTTTAGTTTCGGTGCGTAATTTTCATTAGTGTGCATCACCATTGTTATATTTGAAATGTTGTTTTAGTGAAGCTTCTAAACGAAGATTTGTTTTTTTTATAGACTCACGTCTTTATCCCCGAAGGGGTAGGCTGAGGCGTAATAGGTATTAAATCCACATTTCGTCATGAATTTTTAGCTCCCACGTAATAGGGAGCGAGTCTATTGCCGTAACCGGCCACATCACCTGACTCCATGCTGCTACTGAGAATTCGGAAAAACCCAGTAACACTTTTACCCGACCCGGGAATCAAACCCGGGTCCTCCGATCAGCAGTCGCATACGTGCACTGGACCTCGGAGGCAGTCAATTTGTGTTAAAATGCATTAATATATGTAACATTACATCAGGTTTAATAACATACGTCGAAAAAAAATCCAATTAGAGCGCACCTAATTATAGTTTAACGGGTAGTTCTCCGTGTGAAAAATGATTCTGGACAATGTCACATGTTTTTAACGTAAACTCAAGGTGAGATAAAATCGTGGTGAAACTGTGCCCAATTTGCCCAACCGCCTTAACGCTTACAGATACAAAGTTTCGTTCTTTTTCTAGTAAACTTAAAAACGCTAAATTAGACTGCAATCATCTACTCTTTACTTTTTCCATTATCTAGTACCCATAGTACAAGCTCTGCTTAGTTTGGAACTAGATGGTGTTGTGTGTGAATGTGGTAGAATATATTATTATTATTTACAAGTAAAACTCATCTACAAAAACATTGTGATTTAGAATGGGTGATCTATGTTTTTTATGAAAAAAGATTTCGAAAAAATTACACAAGTAGTAATATAATAGAATTACTTACAGTAAAAATTTTGATTTAATTTGATCTAAGGCCAATAAAATTGCAGTTCAAAACTGATACTATAAGCCACTTTTATAAGTAACATTACACAAAACCTTAAAGACATCCCACAAACAACAACGTTGCTGCAATTTATCTTCTATTAAACTTACAAATTGTGTTTGAAGCACATACATAATATTTGTTATCAGTCATCCCGTTCTAACAATCAAAATTCCTAGTGCGAGAAAAGGACCAAAACATATCTAACAGTTACGAAATTGCGGCATATCTAAACACCGAGTCGTAAAACAATTCCGCACACCCAAACATTAACATCGAATAACATTTACCGCAAACTATTCATGTTAACGTTAAGTATATCGTGAAGGCATGTACTGCGAGGATATAATGTCTATATGAGTAGCATGGGACAACTTGTTGGCTACAGAATACGATAGTCCAGTGCCTGGCGTCCGTGACAAACATTATCCTCACCATACTGAAGCCACACAACCAAACACACTAGCAAATAGCAACGACGAATACAATACACACATTGAAACAACACCTCCTATTTACTATCCATGTGTCTGTGAAAGTTATGACAATTCTACACTAGTGTGCAAACCTCCCCGTATTCTAATTTCACACACTGAATTTACTTCTGTTAGATACGATGATGCTTACATCGGCGTTTGAAAGTTTTTTTACTAATATCCCCGTTATTACTACTAGATCTTTGGACTCATCACCCAATGCAGCGGAATCTCTTTTAAAAGAAAACATGAGTACAACCTATAGTAATTTCTCATTTCAGTATATAAATTCAAATGATGTTATAAAAGCTTTTAATACTATAAATTTAAAGAAGACTGCAGACTTGTGGGGAAATTCCGTTACTATTACCAAGTCCATTATTGCTTTAGCTGCTAACAGATTAGCTTTAATATTTAATAAGTGTATTGACTGTGGTGTATTTCCTGATCTTATGAAAGATAGCAAGGTAATACCTTTGTACAAAGCAGGTAGCACATCAGACCCCACCAACTATAGGCCAATTTCTGTGCTACCCACATTAAGCAAAATTTTCGAGAAATTGATACTAGACCAACTGCAAAGTTATTTTAATAACAACGAGCTTCTACACTCTAAACAATTTGGTTTTACAAAGGGGCGCTCCACGACCGATGCCGGTGTTGAGCTTGTAAAACATATATTTGATGCCTGGGAGGATTCACATGATGCTTTAGGTGTCTTCTGTGATTTGTCCAAGGCCTTTGACTGTGTAGAACATGATACATTGATCAGGAAATTACATCACTATGGTTTAAGTTGTTCTGCTCTGCATCTTCTTACTTCATATTTGAGTAATAGGATTCAGAAAGTTGATGTCAACGGGACGCGTTCGCATGGGTCTGTAGTCAAAATGGGCGTCCCACAGGGTTCAATCCTCGGTCCTTTTTTATTTTTAGTTTATATTAATGACTTACCACACCTCGTCAATGACAAGCACGGGATAGTACTGTTTGCTGATGATACCTCACTTTTGTTTAAATTAAAACGACAGCAAATTGATATGGACGATGTAAACATTGCTATCTCAAAGGTGGTTCGCTGGTTTGAGGTTAACAACCTACTTTTAAATAGACTAAAAACTAAATGTATTCGATTTTTGATGCCTAACGTCAAACAAGTGAACACCTCAGTAAAGGTTAAGGATGATGTGTTGGATCTTGTGGATAACACCAAATTTTTAGGCATTACACTAGATTCTAAGCTGCAATGGGGACCACATATTAGTAAATTGTCGAATAGACTCAGCTCTGCAGCATACGCAGTCAGGAAAATTCGCCAGTTAACTGACATTGACACTGCCAGGCTTGTATATCATAGCTATTTTCATAGTATAATGTCATACGGTATTCTCCTGTGGGGAAATGCTGCCGACATTCAGACCATCTTTGTTCTGCAGAAAAGAGCTATTCGAGCAATTTATAATTTGGATTATGGGGCTTCGTTAAGGAATAAATTCAAGGAAATAAACATTTTAACAGTTGCAAGCCAGTACATTTATTCCAACCTAATATATTTATTCCAAAACAAGGCCTCATACTCAAAGAAAAGTGATATCCACAATTTGAATACTAAAAATAAGAGTAAGCTAGTAGTGCCGGCTACCCGGCTAGAGAAAATAAAAAAATCTTTTCAAGGCCAATGTGTGCGCTTTTACAATAAAGTGCCAAGCAATATTCAAAATTTAAGTTATAATAAATTCAAAAAGATTATAAAACGTAAACTTTGTCAAAAAGGGTACTATTCAGTGCTAGATTATATTGAAGATAAAAATGCTTGGGATTAATTTGCTCGGTCCCACAGGCTACTTATGTTTGATTAGTGTTAATTTTCATGTGAGTGTGAGTTATTGTGTCTATATTATGCTAGTAAGTACTTTTATATTATTATTAAAAAAGCCTTATTTATTGACAACAACATTATAGACACACCAGCTCATATACTTATGAAAAATTCAATGTAGTTACTAAGTTTTTAAATTGTATAGAATCAAGACGTAGAAAAGTGTGGCCCGGAGTTTCTTGCCTGATTCTTCTCACGAGGCTCTACTTTCTGAACAGGCATTTTTTTCAATGCTCAACTATGTTAATATGCATTTAAAGTTACTTTTTTTTTTATTATTTGTATGACTTTCTGACGTGTCCAAAAAATTTAAACATTTTTATGGAAATAAACATATTTGAGTTAAGTTTGAGTTTGAGTTTGATGCCAACAGTGAAAATGGTTTAACTGCTGTGTAGCAATAAAATGCAGCCATCAAGTGTTCTTGCGAAAGATGCGCCTCGAGAATTGGTATTGGGATTGGAATATTTATTGAATTAGACGTTTATGTGGCAATGTTAATGTTGCTCCATAAAGTATCAGATGCTTAAGTACACCAACAATTTTACGATTACGATTATTGGTATTCGCATTTTGAGTTCATTGAGTCGCGTACGTTTCATGACAGATGTGAATAAAATTAACCCTGAAATTTTCTTATAATTTTATGAAAACGCTTTCAAGTTGTTGTAAAAGTATACAGATCGTATGAAGGCTATTTTTAGGATCTCTCGATCCGTCGGCGGGTCGTTTCAAATCCAATTTAAATTAACTAGAATTTGTGTTACTAATGATACTTTTAGTCGAGCAATTAACACCATTTAAATAAATAAACCGAGTAAAAGATCACAAGTACAAAATGCTGCAAAAACTACTGAGTTAGAGTTCAAAAGCCATTCAATTAATTGGCTGGCAATTAACTCCTCGCCAAGGCATGTTTTAGCTATAACAAATGACAATGAAAAGTGAATGAAGCAAAAAGAATCGAGTTACATTACACTTAGAACTTTATAATAATTGAATGTCAATTTAAGGACGGCTGAAAGTCATTATACAAATGGATGTAATTTGTTTTAAGAACACATTCTGCAAATTGAAATGCTTTTCAATAGGTTTTATTTTATGCATTATTATTTAACAGTGGAGTTATAGCTTATATTTATGGATTTTTAACGGTGGCATGGCTGTGGGGTTGTGTCGTTAAAGAGAGTACCAACTGTTGGATATACGACTGAAATACTGAGTACAATATAATTCCCATTGCATGTCTGACTTACTGCCACTATATAAATAAATTTAATGGTAATTTTTAGCCCACAAGTTTATTATCTTTACACACAGTCCACTACCGGACTTCAACCTCTCTTAATTTGCTTCACAGTAGCACTAAGGCAATATAACGATTTGGCCTACTATACTAAACAGGCCAGACGTATTATTACAGGGTTTGATGCCAAGCTTTCAAGTTTATCGAAGGTTAAATTATAGCACATCATACTAAATCTTTGTGTACATATTTCACCAACTCCTCCTCCTCGTGAAAATCTATAAGAGCATACTAGAATAATTGATATATAGGAGTAGGTAATACATCAATGCTAGCTGAACGCGTAATGGAAGTGGTGCACTCGACAAGCGTCGCTAAGGGAAGGGATGTCGTCGACTATTGTCTGCCAACCATCTCACATTAGTTTAAAAACGGGTGTATTTTGTTATTTTTCTCGGTGATAACTTAGATGTTTATTCTATGAATATTTTGTTTACACTGTCTGCAAGTGTTGTGTTCGTGTTTCTAGGAAGTGAATATGGACAATATTGTTCTGTTATTTTTTGTATTCTCGGCTCAATTTTGCAGGGTTCAATCGCTATGTGGCATAAAAATACGGTTATAAAGAATAACGCAGAGTCAAATACTTGAAATAGCACGAAGCAGGTACAATAATTATAAAGTATGTTGTATGTGGCAGTTGTCCCAGTTGCAATCCAAGGTCCACTTACTAGCCTAGCTGGATTTGATTGAATTTTAATTCTGAAAAGTCTGTGATATGCGTCGTGGATTTGAATCCGATGCGCTCTGCATGGCCGTCTGTTGGACTCCGCTAGACTAAACCTGCTGTTAAAAGTAAACATATTAGTAACCGATAAGAATGAGGTCTTCACACTGATGGTACTTCTTGACATGGAACAAAGTAGAACACTACTTAATAATACGACGTATGACTTATATGATAGTGATAAGTAAATTTAATAAATTTTATATTAATGCCAAAACATATAAAAAGCCTCTGCACGCATTAAAAAAATTATATCCTGCCGTCAGTTGGTGTAAAGCCTAAATCACTAGCAATTGAAATAATTCAAACCAAGTCGTAGCTATAGATATACGAACGTACGTAGTTATTCTGTATTAAAAATATCTAGCTTACTATTTCTTTCTTATGAGTATGACTGTATGATGATAGTCGACGAAAACGCGGCAGACCAAAACGCAGATGGCGGGACGACCTGGATACATTTGGCAGCAACTGACTGGACATAGCACAGGACAGGGATGCATGACGATCAAAGGGAGAGGCCTTTGCCCAGCAGTGGGACACATTATCAGGCTAATAAAAAAAAAACTGTATGTGGCTCTTCTATTTCAAATTCAAATCGTCCACTCCCAAGATCTCGCTTAGCTTCACCGTGGGTGCCCTAACCTCGGTTACTGAGAACGACAACGTGGAGATCCCATAAGCAAGTAAGCCAGGGTGTACATACATCTATGTAAAGTACTTTTTTTAATTTTATTTTCTTTGCTGTGGAAATGCATTTACGCACGTATGTAAGACTTAATGGCTGGTGTGCAAGGTTATACCCAATAAAACAACAGCGCATACTTCAGACTCCATTTTGGGGGCGCCGGGGGTTGCATTAACATTCTACCCTGACATCCCGGCGGATAGTCCGAAGGCCATAACCTCCTTGGCGGCGGAGGGAAGGAGTTGGGCTCCGCCGCCAAAACACCCAACGGCCGTAGAGGATAGGGAGGGCGGCAACGAGGCAACACTGCATCTCCTCTTCCTCTGCGGCCCCACCGCAATGCAACAATGGTGCGCCCCCATTTTGTCGCGGCTGACAGGGTGCGTGGCAACGCAACACTGACACGCCTCTCCTCCCGCGACCGCACCCGACTGCCAGGGACAGACAGAACTGTCCCCCGCACCCGCACCTTGGGACGCGTCCTGCGCAGGCCCCTAAAGGCCCACGCAGAGCGACCACTCCCGGGATCTCTCTTAGCTTCACCACGGGTGCCTAAACCACGGTTACTGAGTCCCCCCCCCACGACAAGGTGGAGATCCCACAGGGGGGATCTAAGTATAGTACTAGGCTCAAAAATCTACAGCTGATTTAACTTCATTGATATTTCAAAGTATTTTTTTTCTGTGTCTCTATCAGCACCATTACCAATAAAGATCGAGTATAATTTTTCCAAAAAAACCCAGTTCAATAATTTTGCCAAAACCGTCGTACTAAGCTAAATTAGAAATACGAGAATGTCCTTTACGTGGCGACAAAGATGGTAATGTAATCTGAGCACATAGCACTTAGTGTTGACCGTAGACACGACAACATCCTGAATATTGTATTGGGGATTAAGGCATTTAAGGGGAAGAAATGTCCTGTAATTTGCTTCTAGTTTGATTTTGGTTGTTCCAATATCGTAAATGGAACGGTTTCGAGTACTGTTTTATGTTGGTATCTGGTGAAAATTGGCTTGTAGCAGAAAGTTTGGGATAGGCTGCCTGTCAAAATCGGTCTCATAATAATAATAATAATAATGGCAATGGCTCCGAAGTTCGCATGCTTGCTTAGCATCTCAATTTCAATCATCATTGGAATCAGGGTCGCTGCCTGATTTTTTAACATCCGGCGTTACACACCTACTTTATAAGTCTGGTAGTACCACGGACTCCAAGAATTATAGGCCAATTACGTGCTTACTAACTTTATATAAACTCCTTACATCCATTTTGAGAACGAAATTATCTAAACATATATTTGACAATTCAATTTTATCTGTTTCTCAAAATGGATGTAAGAGTGGGGCTCGTGGTACTAAAGAGCTCCTTCTGATAGACATGGCCATTAGCCAACAGGTGCGCCGTAACCGGAAGAATCTATCGACATGCTGGATAGATTACAAAAAGGCATACGACTCCGTGCCTCATACGTGGCTTTTGAGGGTGCTAGAGTTGTACAAAGTAGATGCAACTCTACGCACCTTCTTAAGGGCGTGTATGGGGCAATGGAGGACTGTATTGCGCTATCCAGGGTGTCGATCGACCTTGGGTTGCGGCGCTCCCATAATGATCGAGCGAGGTATATTCCAGGGCGACAGCCTGAGTCCTTTGTGGTTTTGCCTGGCCCTGAACCCCCTAAGTACCTTATTAGAGGCTTCAGGGCTAGGTTATCAGTTGAGGAGAGGAGGTCATGTTACATCTCACCTCCTTTTCATGGATGACCTGAAATTATTTGCCCCCAACAAATTCCAACTGACTGCATTACTTAAGGTAACTGAAACCTTTAGTAATTCTATCAGGATGGAATTTGGTGTGGATAAATGTGCGGTCATGCATGTGAAGAGAGGCAGGATTATGGAATCTGCAGGGATACAACTCTCAGATTCCATACAACTTAGATCCCTCTCCCCAACTGAGACCTACAAATACCTGGGTATGTCGCAGTCTTTGAATATTTCTGAGACTGACATGAAACAGACGTTTCAGGCTCGGTTCTTTGGCCGCCTGAGAAAAGTACTTAACAGTCTTTTATCAGGTGGCAACAAGGTGCGGGCCTGCAACGGGTGGGCCATGCCAGTCCTTATGTATTCCTTCGGCATACTCAGGTGGACCCAGACTGAACTAGATGCCCTGGATAGAAAAGTCCGTTCAATGCTGACTGCATCTCGTATGCATCACCCACGCTCATCGGTAATGAGGCTGTACATCCCGCGTAAATGAGGGGGTCGAGGCTTTTTATGTGCTAAGACCCTCCATAACCGCGAGCTGTGCAACCTCAGAGATTATTTTCTGCAGATGAGTGTGGATGTGCATCGCGATGTAGTCACTATTGATACCGGACTTACCCCGCTCGCTCTGGCTAAAGAGAACTGGCACAAACCTGCAGTACTTAGTACTGAGGACCGACGGGAAGTATGGAGGGGCAAGGAGCTGCATGGACGATTCTACCGGACCTTACATGGGCCCGATGTAAATTTTAAAGATTCTATCTCCTGGCTGCGATTCGGTGATCTCCTTGGAGAAACCGAAGGTTTTGTCTTTGCAATTATGGACGAAGTTGTCATGACAAACAACTACCGGAGGTATATTCTGAGGGATGGGACGGTTGACATATGTCGGGCGTGTCACCAACCCGGGGAATCTCTCAGGCATATAGTGTCCGGTTGTTCGAGTCTTGCCAACGGTCAGTATTTGCACAGACACAACCAAGTGGCCAGGATAATCCATCAGCAACTCGCCCTTAAATATAATCTCGTTGGTTCAGAGGTACCGTACTACAGATATGTGCCCGACCCAGTTCTCGAGAATGGTCGTGCATTGTTGTACTGGGATCGGTCTATCATTACAGACAGGACTATTGTAGCCAATAAGCCTGATATTGTAGTGATAGACCGAGCAGAGCGACTCGCAATGATAATCGATATCACCATACCGCATGACGGCAATCTCGTGAAGGCAGAAAAAGAGAAGGAGATTAAATATTTGGACCTAGCTCACGAGATTGTTGACATGTGGGATGTGGATTCGGCGATCATTGTGCCGATAGTCGTGTCGGTAAATGGGCTTATCGCCAAGAGCCTCGACCAACACATAAAGAGGCTCGCACTGGGCAGCTGGATCAAGTCCTTGATGCAGAAGGCAGTTCTTCTCGACACGGCACGCATCGTGAGGAAGTTCCTGTCTCTGAGGCCCTAACCACCGGTGGCTAGGTCCCTGTACCCGACACCGGTGGGTCTCCGTGGTCCCTTTTATATTTTTAAACCTTTTTTTTAAATGTTGTTTATTAATATAAAATTAACTATGTGAAGAGTAATAAATAAAGTGAATAATAATAATAAATATTGTTTATTTCTCTCAAAAAGGTACAATGGTATACTTATATTTATAGATACAGTAAAAACAGAAACCTTGTTGAGAGCTGGAGTCTGAGCTAGGTTCGAAACCTGTGTGACAGATCTCCAGTCCTCTCCTCTAAACACCACAAAAGTTAGCTAAGTATCTACACCTATCGAAACAGTGTCACAAAAACAATATAAGAGAAATAATTTATAAACCGTAGTTGTGTGTGTGTCTGTCTGTGTAGGTTTGTGAATGTGTGTGACTGTTGCGTGTGAGAGTTGTGCGTGTATGTGTGTATAAGTGTAGTGTGTGAGAATTGTGCGTTGTATGTATATGTGTATTTATGATAGTCGTCTATTTTAATATGGAAATTATATTTTCAGTGCCGTCATAATCTAAGTCACACAGCCATTGAGTTACTGCCTTTTTACACTCATTCTTGGACATAGGGTATAAATTTAGAGTTTTGTTTAGCCTATTGTATACGTAATTTCCCAGGAAGTAGAAACATCTTTGGGCTAGACTAGTTTTGACCGAAATCAAGGGACAAACGTTATGTTTCCGACGAGCGTGATGTAACATCGACGGATCGTATTTGGTGTTTGTATGGGTCGTAAGAATGAGGTTCAGAATAAATAATTTTCGCACCGAGAGTACATTACAGGTTTTGTATAGTTCGGTGGTAGAAAATTGGTACGGGAGTCTCCAACCTACTTTTAGTACCGCTCTTTGGGCGCGCTCTAACTTTAGCAGATGTGTTTTATGTGTTCCTCCCCATGCAGCGATGCAATACTGCGTGACCGATTGGCAAAGAGCTAAATAGATGAGCTTGAGGACCTGCATGTCGACTATATTATTGAGAGCTTTGAATACAAATATAAGTTTTCGCAATCTTGTGGTAATTATGTCAATATGTAAGTGAAAAGAAAGAAGATCATCTATTTGTACTCCAAGATATTTAACATAGTTGGTTCGAGACAAAGCAGGGCAACTACACGACGGATGGGCCAGGACATTTCAGGAGTGAGCAACGAGAGAATGGGAAGATGACAAAGGCTTGCCTAGAGTGGTCAATGAAAAGGTAAGATAATGTGTTTTTCCAGTATTGAGGTTGAGCCGATTCCTAGCCAACCAGTTAGTGACTGAGTTAAGACTGGACTGAGCACTCGCGAACGCTGATGCCCAAGTATCACCATAAGATATGAGAGCAGTATCGTCGGCGTACGTAAATATAGTGGTGTTATGTAGCTGAGATTGACAGAGGTCGTTAATATATAATAAGAATAACGTAGGTCCCAAGATACTGCCTTGTGGGACTCCATTTTTAACAGGAAGCTCATCGCTACAGTAATTACCGATCCTAACACACTGCCGTCTGTTGTCAAGATAGGTTTTGAAGAGGGATAGTTGAGTACCTCTGATCCCGACTTTTTCGAGCTTTGCAGAAAGGATAGAGACTGAAACTGTGTCAAACGCCTTAGCAATATCCAAGAAAACACCTATAACTTTTTTTTTGTGGTCAAGCTTAGCTACTATTTCGTTGGTTAGGTCTAGGACTGCGTTACTCGTAGATAATCCAGACCGAAATCCGTATTGTCGTGGGGAGAAAACTTGGGTGTGCTCTAGGAATTTGACGAGCCTGTTGTTCATTAACCTTTCCAGTAGTTTGGAAAGAGTGGGTAAAATAGAGATAGGTCGATAGTTATGCGGCCGGTCTCTATCACCTCCTTTGTATATAGGGTGAACCACTGCAAGTTTAAGAGCTTCTGGAAATGTACCCGTTCTAAATGAAAGATTACATAAGAATGTAATAGGTGTTATCAGATATTCTTTAAATCTTTTGAGGAACATACCGGATATGTTGTCGCTACCAACTGTACAATCACTTCTCAAGTTCATTATAAGAATCTCAAGTTCAGACTCATCTGTTTCTAATAAGGCAAATGTATGTTGGTTATATGGAAGGATGTCTGACGGTTGCGAACAGAGATTGACAGTGGCTGCATTATCGGCTTGTGATCGTCCAATATCAGTGAAGTATAAGTTAACTTCGTTCACCGAGCGAATTGGGTCGGATGATGAAAGAAGTCCGAGAGGCTGCTCTATGTTTTTGACTGTGTGCGTGATAGATTTTATGGCTTGCCAGACTTTTTTAGTATTACCCTTTGCATTATCTATTTGACGTTTATTATATTTTATTTAAGTAGATTTAAGAAGGTTAGCGCAGTAGTTCCTATACCTTTTAAAAGTTATTATTAAAATCTCGTCATTTGGGTTATTTTTAAGTTTTAGATGTAAGTGATCCCTATTACGCAAGCATTTTAATAGACCAGGGGTCATCCATTCTTTCATAAATCTTTTGCGATTTGGCACAGTCTTCAGAATTGTGTTTGCGTTTATTATCGTATTCAAAGTATTAATAAAATAAGGGGTTGCGTCGTTGACACCAAGAAAACTAAATATAGGGGTGAAGTCAGTATTAGTCATTTGTAATTCAATATTTTCGTAATTAATAACTTTGGAAATTTTAAACTTATTTGTCGTGCGATTCGAGTAATGTTTAGAATGAAGAAAAAATAAAACTGTATCGTGATCAGTAATAGATGTATTCGCTACATAACAGAAAGCCGGTAATTTAGTTTTTAATATAAGATGATCTAGACAGGACCGATTCTTTCTAGTGCAAAGTGTGTGGGCCGGCAACATTCCGTGAAAAGCAACCATATTTAGGTATTCTGCCGAGCGTTGGTCGCTGTTTGTTTCAGCAATATCAATATTGATATCACCGGTTAGCACGATATTATTAAAAGAGGAGTAAGATGAAAGAAGTTCGTTAAGGGAGCTAATGAACATTGACACATTTTGATTAGCAGGCGGGCGATAGATTGCTATCAGTATCGTGTTTTTGTTAATCCTTAAGCATAAACAATTTGCATCCACCAAAAGCGGTTCGGAAGTGGTAATAAGAAGATGGTTGCTAAAATACACTACTACACCTTCATTCTGTGACGAATGCCTTTGAGTCGCTACTGAGGTGTAACCATGTATTGTTGGTATACGGGGCGAGCTTTTTAACCAGCATTCGGTGAGAACAATCAGATCCCACACTACATCACTTCTATCAAGTAGCGTGATTAAACCATCAAAGTTTCTATTAATGCTTCTGATATTTTGGCAAAGAAGCTTTAACGATCTTCCATGTGAGCGAGATAAATTACGACAATCCTCTATCATACAGATCGAGGAATGAGCTGAGGCAATTTGGTCTAAATCCTTATTTATGTCCTGTATACAATTGAATTTTTGCGTCGAATTGGGTAACTATGCAGTTTGAGTGACGTTGATAATTATACGTAATAGGTACAATAAACACTGTCATCCCAGGAATAAATACAAGTATGGAGTGATAAACTGAAACTATCATCGTATTGTCGAAATAGCAAGTAAGACATCTATGGCATATAGACGGGTGAATATTGTTGTTGCGGCAAGTGATTTGTAACATAATATATTTTAGTGTGACTGTAATTGAGTATGAGTAAGTGAATGTGTACGTGTAACAAATTGAGTAAATGTGTAGAAAAATACTAAAATAATGGTAAAATATGTGGTTATAAATAGAACATGCAAATAGCCTAAGATATGGTATGAAGTAACATAGTCATTGTTGCTTTGACAATAGCGTAAGACACTTTTCTGATTTTATATGAATTGGTTTCTCGCCTGCGCTTTTACGCACCAAGATCTTTCCATTTGAGTACCAGCATGCGTAGTTGTGGGTCTTAGCAAGTTGACGGGTATTATACGACAGTTTTTTCATAGCCGGTGGTAGGTGTTCGTCTACGTAGAGTGGCTGTTTGTTTCCAACCAAGCCAATGGTATGCGTATTGAGTTTGTCATTGGCAGTACGTTGTTTGTTATACTGCCTCACCTTTGCCAGGAATTCGTTCCTAGTATTAACACAGGTAAATTCAGCCACTACTGGTCTACAAATGCCTGGCTTTCCGGGCAATCTGTATATGTCACGTAGGGCCTGTGACTGAATATCCATCTCGACGATCTTCCCCACACCAGACACAGTGGCCACAAGATCCTCAGTATTTTCTTGCTCCTTTGTAGGCAGATTGCGAATTTCGATGCTTGCTACTCGTGATTGAAAGTGTAAATCCTGCAGCTGGTTCTGTAGATGTACGATATTTGCAGCGTTCTCTTCTTTTTCCTTCTCCAGGATTTTTACCCTATCGACCATGTTGTAATATTGATTGCTTATGAATGACATACTACGTTCAATTTCAGCATTTGAACCCTGAATGGCAAGGCACTGTTTCTTAAGCTCCGTGACGTCGTGTACTAATTTGGATAGAGTTGCGTCTTGGTCAGTTCTCCAGGAGGTAAGAAGAAGTTCCTGCTCAGCCTTCCATGTGTTTAGCATGTCAAGCAATTCAGCTTGTCTTCTCTTTTAGTCAACAAGTGGGTTCACAGGCGTATTTGGGGAGTCGGCTAAACGTTGACGTTTGAAACGTGTTGTAATATTAGTATCGCCTAAGTTTTGGGTGCAGGCGGCTGGTAAATCAGGTTCGGAGGTGGATTGTCCAGTTGAAAACGCTGCTAGGACGGTTTTATTCTGAGGGGATCGTTGTAAGTTCGGCATAATTCTTATAAAATCTTCCAATAAAAATGTATAAGAAATTTTCAGAAAAAATTCACAATTTTTCAAAATAAATTATCCAAGTTGGCAGTTTGTGACAAAAATAGTTCCAAAAAGAGAAAATATGCCGGGGTTCGAACTCGAGTGCGCCTCTACTGCAAGCACCTCCTTAGCGGGTATGACTGAGCGAGCTTTATTTAACGTGTTGAAATAAATGGCCACTATTTTGCAATGATCAGCAGCAAGATAAAGCTTGAGTTGTAGTTGTCGCCGTGCTAATGAGGTTAAAGTCCAAATCCAACAACTTTTATAATTATCTACCGACAGTTTGAATATTAAAATCACTTATTTATCACTTATTTAATGATGTTTTCATAATGTTTTTGCACACAATTATCACTGTTATGTTTATTTACACTGTGTAAACTTTTATTTGTGTATAAAGTCACTTTTGACACTGTTTTTGGAATTTAAACTGAGACAGCTAGCAATACGCGTGCGTAGGCGGTGGTGTCACGGACGAGAGGATATACATATATAATATATGTTTCCTTTCGACTTTGTGAAACTTTTTCATAGTTCAGGATGAGATGGGCTATTGTATATTTGCTATACTTCTCGGGTAGAAAGTAGATATAATAGGTGGAGTTTTGTTTGGCAGTTTCTTTGTTAAGCATACGAGTGATTGTTTAAATGAACAGGTTTTACTTAGTGTGAACTGTTTCTCCTACAATAAAATATTGAATAAATATATTTTTGCACTAATTTAAAAAGATCGGATTATAATTGTTCAAGTAGAACACAAACCATTTTCATTATTACACCCACATCATATTATGATGGTGAAATATAATAGGCAAAGAGCAGATTGTAAACAACTAAATAAAGCTAATGCTTTATTTAGTTGTTTACAATCTGCTCTTTGCCGTAATCTGAATCATTAATAATTGTGCTCTAAAGTGTTATCTCACGTTATTAAAAATTATTTTAATATTGGGAGATACGCTTACATAAACTCAGTCTAGATACGAAATACAAATGTAGCAAAAACATTTAATTATAACCTGAAAACATTACATACTCGAAACTATCTCTAGAATTAATTTAAACCCAAAATAACATACTAAATTAAATTTGACTGAAACAGCTATCATTGTACATATATAACAGTTATTCCGGCTGCACATATGGCGTAGTGGTATAAGTGATCGATTCGCAGTTTAGCACTACACCAAGTGTTTAGGATTCGATCCCCTCACGAGACAACGCTTATTTATGAAAAATAAAAAAGAACAAAGAAAAATGAGCATGAACACTTACTTTCAGATAATAAATATTACTTCATGCAGCTCCTTGCGACTTTTATATTTAGGGACAAGAATGTACTAAGAACGTTAAAATAAGGCTCACCTAAATTCTACATTTGAAGAAAGTGAGGTACCACTTCGAACCAATCTTAAATCTCCGATGGCACCCTTTACAAGTAGCATATGTGCTTGAAGCACATAATATGCTACTTACCTTTAATCATTATTGACTCAGAGTTGGTCCTGATTACGCGAGTTACATAAGGGTTGTATACACACCCCTTGATCAATACTATTTAACGTACGTTTGTCTATGAAGGAATACTTAATGTCACTTGATGTTTAAGTATTATGTTGTATCGTCCGTTGGGAGCGCATCAAAGCGGTTAGATAAATACGGATAATTAATGCAATGGAGACTCGGTGATGTACAGGATTAAGGTGGATATTCGGGTGATGCGCACGAGTGTAATTCAGGAATTAGAGCAAGAGGGAATGTGTTTTGTGGTCTGTTTTGATTGAGAAGTTTGTTGTAAGTTTCACAGCTATGTTGCACTTTTTTAAGTAGTGCGATCAAAACTACTACACGCAAATAGCTTACTACTTAAGGATATTTAACCTAATCATCGCTAGTTAATTCATATATCAAACACGAAAAAGATACACAATTATATGCAGCAGAAACTGTGTCCTATAATATATATATATATATATATATATATATATATATATATATATATATATATATATATATATATATATATATATATATTAACATAGCCTGTAACTATACTTAGTCATTAATGGTTTGACAAGTACTACAAAATTTTGAGTGAGGCCCCCCTCAATTTCCCCCTTCCTTTGCAAACATTCAAACAATATCCTTAGACGCGTTTATGGATACATGGCACAACACGCTTAAGGTGATTAGCAAATTATGGTCTTTGAGCATCACCTGAAATGTGTTGTTGCGTGTAGAAATTGAACCTTCATCAAGGAGGTTCTGACACTACATTAATCACCATACGTTCAGGCGTTAATGAAACGTATTGGCGATCGTACCTATTTAACATATATTATAATTACATACATTTGCAAAATATGTTCTGGAGATAACATTGCAAGTCTACACCCAAGATTTTTAGCAAAATTAAAAAGTGCAAAACAATGTAGGAAGTGGAATAGCAATTATTATTAAGACGATCTCTTTCTACAGCCGATGTACTGGGCAATTTTTATTCATCCCCTGAGACGATAATCTAAATCCTACGCCAACAAAATGAAATATCGAACAACCACTCAGATTTAATCCTCCATTTTACGCATATTGTGAAGTAATCCACTCTCTATGCATATTGTACCCAGCATACGTTACAAAACGTTCAAAAGTAATAACTGCTTGAACCATTTTCAAACCCAAAATACCGTGGATAGTTGAACAATGGAATCTCTATAACATGCCGTGGATGATCGGTCCTTTCACGGCACGTTAACTGGGTTGATGTATAGTGTATGTCATTGTCTGAACCCTTCTAACTACAGCTGTTCTGCCAGTTTCATAGATGTGGAATTGACATGGTTTTATTTGGGAACTATTTTGTGTATAGAGTATGCGTTGTAGTATGGTGTAGGGGAAAGTGGGGCAGATTCATACAAGGGGCACCTTCATACCCTAGGTACAACTGATGTTAGCCGCATATTAAAAAAAATACTTATTCGTGTGTGCGTAGCTTACCTATGACTGTGGTTGCTGACGTAGTTTGACAGGGCTAGGGGCGACGATGTGATACGAAACGTTATTCGGCCAGGTGTAAGTACTCGAACGCACTTTGAAAGTCTTTATTTCAATAAAAGCTGCTCTTTAGATTATTTAGTTATATTTTATGACGATAATAGGATCAAATTAGTGAAATGAGTCGCATATTATTCTATATACAGTTGACTTTTTAACCGACTTCAAAAAAAGGAGGAGGTTCTCAATTCGTCGGAATCTTTTTTTTTATGTATGTTCCCCAATTTCTCTAAGACGCCTGGACCGATTTCGAAAAATCTTGTTTTGATTGAAAGAGTATAACCTCTTAGTTGGTCCCATGATCATCAGGTCAGGATCTGATCATGGAATCCTGGAAAATCGAAGGAACTCTTCAAATTTTATGAGCACACTTGAATCGATTTGACGATAACAACCCAATGCCGTCGAGTTTGGGCTCGTTTGAGTCGTCTTTACATAGACTTTGATGCTGGATGATTAACATGGTCTGATGATAAAGTTGGAAGGTAATCATGAGATCTTTGTGATACAATAACCCAATCTCATCGAGTTTAGGGTCGTTTGATTCGACTTTACATGGACTTTGGTACTGGATGTTTTCCAGGGTCTGATGATGGAGCAGGAAGGTGACCATCGGATCTTTGTAATACAAAGACGCAATCCCATTGAGTTTGGGCTCGTTTGATTCGTCTTTACATGGACTTTAGTGCTGAATGTTTACCAAACTCTGATGATGAAGCAGGAAGGTAGCCATGGGATATTTGTAATACAATTACGCAATCCCATCGAATTTTAGCTCGTTTGAGTCGTCTTTACATAGACTTTGATGCTGGATGATTTCCATGGTCTGATGATAGAGCTGGAAGGTAACCCAATCTCGTCGAGTTTAGGGTCGTTAGATTGGTCTTTACATGGAGGTGGGCATGGGATCTTTGTAATACAAAGACGCAATCCTATTAAGTTTGGGCTCGTTTGATTCGTGTTTACATGGACTTTAGTACTGAATGTTTACCAAAGTCTGATGATAGAGCAGGCCATGGGATCTTTGTAATACAATAATGCAATCTCATCGTGTTTAGGCTCGTTTTTTGTCTTGGCAAACACTTTGGTATTGGATGATTTCCGAGATCTGATGATGGAACTGAAACGAACGTGTTTAGGCTACTTAGTCGAAAACAAAACAAATACTGAAATGGCCAGAAAGGTACAGGTCTACATTTCAGAATTGAGGCGCGTAAGGAAGGCCTCCCCATCATGTACCACCTACACTATCCTATGTTCCTACTTACCACCTATTACTATTTTTGTTAGTATACCACTAAAAAAATAAAAATATTTTTAAATAAATAAAAACCGACTTCAAAAACACTAAGGAACTAAAAAACAAAAATTAATTGGTTTTGGAGCAAAAATGTTTGGAGTCGGTGCCAAGCCCCTACGCAAAAAGTTACTAAATTACAAACTACCTATTCTAGCAACAACGAAAGTTATATAAAAATGTGTAGAGGTTTTATAGTCAGATCAGAAATACTTGGCTTGGCACCGACTCTAAAAATGTTTGCTCCAAAACCAATTTTTTTTTGTTTTTTAGTTCCTTAGTGTTTTTGAAGTCGGTTTTTATTTATTTAAAAATATTTTTTTTCTAACAATATTTTCATTTCATTTTCTTGTCATGGGGTAGATTCATACAGTAGTATACGGGGCACATTCGTACTGTATGAGTAATGCGGGCAAATTTGTAAAGTATGGAGTTAATGCACAAACATGAATAAATAAGAAGTAAATAAGGACGAAGATGTTGATGATGATGAAAGACGAAGATACTAATGGCTAGACTTGAATAGTATTAGGACTGAACAGAAAGACTCATTAGCTTAGTTCCCTTGGTGCCTTTATGTTCTTTTATTTTCATAATATTTTTATGAAAACGCTGCATCCCTATATTTTGATTCTGATACATTGATTTTGTTAATAAATAAATATTTCATGTACAACTTGTGTATTTTTCACTTGTATGAAAGTGCCCCGCATGTGGGGCACATTCATACATTTCTCTATTTTTATATTTTATTATTTAAAAAGCCGTACAAGTGTATTTATAAAAAAATCATAATTTTAATATAAAGTCAGATAGTGAGACTATTGATTTATGATGAATCGATATAGATATCTATACCAGAGAGAATTCTATAACACTAAACATAAAAGCTGTATGAAGCTACCCCATCTCCCCCTACCTACCTAGGTACTATGACACTGTTTTGTTGGACTAAGGCCTCTGCTAATTGATTTTTAATCAACTCCTGTTGATTAGAAAGTAGGTCTAATCCTCCTGAATTAGACCTACATTACAACGATAACCAGACTAGTTGGCATTAGGTTTAATGTCGTGTTTGCCATCTCTTCGTGAAAATACTAAGTATCAGCTTCGTGCATGTTATTTAGCCGCTTCTTACGGAATGAACTGGGGTACCTAATGACACTTTATATTCTTATTCTGTCATGGACGAGAATAGTATGAATGAAAAAGATAGGAGACACTGGATGAATTTAAAGTAAAGTGCATATTTTAATACAATGGATACTATATTGTGAACTAATGGCAATATAAGGAAACTGACATATATACTTAAACAGGTAAATGAAATGTATGAACCGTACCTAAAATAAAAACATTTGATCAGTCATAGTTTTGCATTCTCGTCAAAAAAAAGGCACGAAAGAAATATCCATATATACATATGCCCGCTTACAAATCGTAAAATTGTTAGGCAATCCTAAAAGAACAATGTACAGTACTTCCGAAAAGGCCTAGTATATCATGTTCATTGGGTTTAGTGGTCTGGTATTTGTCAGGAACCGGTGTCACTTCGGCGGTCCTTATTACTTTGATCAAAGCTTCACACATGCGGATTTAAACTCTCTATTGCACTATCCAAAGTTGAAATTACAACCAGCGTGAAAACAATACATTCTGCTAACTTAATCCGCGCTTTGTCCATGGTAAATCAATTAATAATCTTCTGATGAATATCTTGTGGGAATTCAGTCTTAGTTTTGGGTTATTCATGGTGATATATTTCATGTTTCTGGATATTAGGGGTACTTTGAACTTGGATGGTTTAAAGCGAGCGGCTCATCGCTTATTACTACTGCTAGTGTTGTGGTTTCGATTCTTATTCGGAGACATTTTGTATAATTCACAAATAGATGTTTCGAGCCTAGGTGTTCTTTTTGTCAGTTTATCGAATGGGGCGAAAGCAATTACTTGGAAAAAAATAACGGGTCAACATTGCTTTTTATATTATTCTAATGAATAACTTTCATTACATTTCGGATAGATATTAGGGCTTTGAGAACAAAACTAATGAATCTCATTCTACTTTTTTGATTCGCTAAATTCTTATTACTTTAAAATGGGTTTAGTAATTTAGTAGAGTTGACACGTGAAACAAGCCACTTTTTTATCATACCTTCGTTATCGACTTAGCGTTATTTCGTTAGCATCCAAGACATTACGTCTTGGAGTCTGGAGTCTGCTTATTGGTATAACCAAATTTGTCAGAATTTTAGCTTTTCCACAATACCACTGCCGCCTGACCGCCGCAAACTATAGGGATAGCGATATTCTATAGCTTAGACCAGTCTTTCGAATCAAGACATTGAATCACCAAATGGATTCTAGATGAATAAATAAATATAAAATAATTTTAAATAATTGTATTAATCTTATTCATTATCTAGTTCCAAAGTAGTAGTTTGGGACTAGACGGTGTTGTGTGTAAGTATTGGAATATTATTATTTATTTTAGGTACTTAAAGAGATTCACTAGAAAGGTGACAATAGCTACTTCTTGTCGTATATTGTGTATCAAAATTTTATCTGCTACAGTCATAATATATAGCTAAGTACTTAAAGCAATTCTCCTTTGTTATAAATTAGTTTCTCCACCACCATTCCGCCGCTCAGATAAATACCAGCGTGCTAATAATATTGTATGCTAGAGGAGGCCAGCAGCTACGCCTGCATTTTTTTTTAAATTTACCCGTGTTGGCCGAATTTCGCGAAATCCCTTCTTAGTGCACCCCTACGGTCCCCAAGGAATATACGAGTACATGCCAAATTTCAGCTTCCTGTGCCCCATAGTTTCGGCTGTAGCGTGTCTGTCAGTCAGTAAGTAACGCAAGGATTTTATAGAGATTGTCTTCTCTTGTGTTCGCTGTCAAATAAACATCTTGCATTGAATCAATATTTGTCGACAGACCCAATTGTGACAAGCAATAATGAGATTTGATCACAGAACATATAGTATGATTTTGATCAACACCTTATTGATTAGCCCATTTATTTATCAAACCTGTCGATTTATCAACTGCCTGATCCACCTTGACTATTGTTGACATAAATTACTCGTATGAATTCTTGTTTAGGTGATATTATTGAATTAATTTTCAGTAGTGTTTAACCTTTGGGACGTCTATCCATGCGGATCACAGTACGATAGTATGGAGGTCTACTAATGGTGATAATTCTGAGATATTTCTCACTGTAACGTGTAATTTTATTTTATAATAGAGTATCAAGATTTCAGTCAATTAATTTATTTTTATGCAATAGGTACTAAACATGCCGACGCGGCGGATTGCTTGGTTGTCAGCGATTACCATCGCTCATGGACACAAGCAATACCAAAGGGGTCATGAGTGAGTTGCTGCACTTTGGGATGGGAAAAGTAGTATAAAAGGAGGAGAGTTAAGAGGTGGAAAAAGGGATGTGGTCTCTGGCGTTCTATGATACTTGCAGGTTACTAATGATGTTACAACGTTGCAGATTCCGTATGTGTCGTGCTGATTCTGTAATACAAAGATTAAATGCGTAAAAAATCGTCATCGTCATCATCATATCGGCCGAAAGACGTCCACTGCTGGACGTAGGCCTCCCCCAAAGTTCTCCAACTTAGACCCATCCTGAGCCACGCGAATCCATCCGCTGCCCGCGATCCCAACATGTCAGTCCAGCTTGCAGGAGGCCAACAAAAAATGTTATAACTATGAAAAATATTCTCAGGTTCACCTGTTAAATTCAGGTGAAACTGAGAATAGAGAAACCTTACAACGAGGTATGTTTCCTAGTAAGTTTAATTTGTGTATTTTCTAGTTGCGAGTATTAACTCGCAACTAGAAAATACACAAATTAAACTTACTAGGAAACATACTTCGTGTCTGTGTCTATTTAGACACCCTGTTAATTACTTTGCATTTTGGGCCTAATCTTTTCGATGCGATGAGATATGAGAGGCGTATACGCAGTGATCTATGGGAGGCTGATGATGATGAACATAACAATATGAGATTTCGGTCAAATGTTAAAGCAACGGTAAAAATACTTATGATTTAATACACCCTATTTTTAATATGTCAAATTACCACACAACACGTGTATTTTGCGCATAATTTTGCCAAAATTCATCGAACAAAACCAATAGTATCCAACGAAAGTAGTAGCAATTGGATCTAGTTATTGAAATATCAACTTCATCAGTAGTTTCTCGGTATCACAACCGCCAATAGGTACTTCATTGTAAAACGTTCACGTATCCAATTCAGCAAAATTATCTATCCAATTGTGATCAGTTTGGTTTTGGTTAATTTATTAGGAAGTAGCTCGAACGGAAGATACGGGGAGAGAGTTTGAATCATACCTATACGATTGCAGGATAGATCGACGTTGTTTTTAATTTCGAGTAACGTTAAATACAACCAAAGGAATTAATCCTACGACGCGGGGACTATACAAACATTCAACAAACGGTCACAAAAAACATCCATATTCGAAATAACAGCTCGTTGATCACAAAACATTTTTATGGGGTTTGAAATCATATGATAGTTTGTTTCATATGATAGTTTTTTAGGGATCGCGGGCAGCTGATGGATTCGTGTGGCTCAGGATGGGTCTAAGTTGGAGAACCTTGGGGGAGGCCTACGTCCAGCAGTGGAAGGAGTATGGGGGAACTAAATAGTTACCGTTAATAGTAAGTTAGACTACCACTTAAAACAATAAAAATATATTAAGTTCTTATAGTATTTACATAATTTATAGTAAACATTCATTGGAAAAATACATATCTAAGTTTAGTTAGTCATTCTAGTCTCGTACAGTCTTTGTTATAGTTATATACAATTTATGAGACTTTTGATCGAATATACTAAACCTACGCCTTCTACAAATCATATATATTATTAACATATTAGAATTAGTAATCACTCAAGTCATTTAACTTTCAAAAACGGATAAAACGCAAACAGGTTCCACAAACAACAAACAACTACCATACCATTATACAGAGTACAGTTACCAATAAATTAATAGCTCGCACACAAAATATCAATTAAAAAATAAATCAATATCAAAACAACGGCCCAACGGTCGGATTTCATCGACATAAATCAAGATAAGCCCTTCGGATGATTGCGTTAAATCGTCGAAAATTTTGCAATAGCTAAACTTTTCAAGTGGTGTACGTGACATGAAAACAAAATGGGCGAAGGGTTAACGACTATTGTTTTTACGAATGCCGGCAGTATATCACCCAGGGACACTATTCTGACCACGGAAACCTTACCTCAAAATCAAATGTAATCTATATTTTTGTGGCCTTGTTCATTGAATAGGGTTTTTATTTTTGGTATTTGATGAAGTTTATGTTCGTTGTGTTCAAGATTGTGACATTCATCCTTTTTTCTTCTTGCTTTGTTTATCCTTCCACTTACTTTGCTTAAGGTGGTTATAATTTTCGTTTCCATATTATGAACATATTTTCATGTAGATTTAGATAAAGCAAAGATAATTATTTTCTGCCGTCTAGAATAAAAAAAATTATCTCTGGCTTCATTCACTTTCATATCATCATAATCAAGGTCAGGTATATTAAGATCTTATAACTTAACCTTTATCCAGTACGTCATGCGCGTCAGTATAAGAAAACGTTTATCTCTATTAAGAGCCTCTTTATCTTTAATTTTTGGTGTAATTATTATCAATTCTCCTCCACTCAAAAATCTTAGTTCGTCTTTCCCAATCCCTGTTAATCAAGTATACAATAAGAAATTTATGTTTGGTAACTAAGCCCTAGAATACAATAAGTAAAATTGCATATTTAATTTCTGTATAATTTATAATGAACATAGGCTCGCCCCCTATTAGGTGGGACCTAAAAATTCATGGCGAAATGTGGGTGTTATATTACACCTCTGCCTTCCCCTTCGGGGATACAGGCGTGAGTCTGTAAATAAAAAAAATATAATGAACATCACATACCTAATACTTGTTAAGCTGCTTACATGAAACAGAGGTAAAGTTCTTTTGTTGTTTGCGTAAAATTGAACACTGAACAATCGAAAAAACGTCTATGTCACTCTTCAACTTGTCCATACCAAAAAGCACATCGATCCGTTTGTTTGTTTACCTTTCACGTCAAAACGATTGACGTAAAAGTATAAAGAGTCAACAAACACACTATCTCATATTGGAAGTGTGGATAGTAACTTACAGTAACATGGGAATTAAAACCAATATCTCATCGCCATTTATTACAAAATAAACCGGCAAACTTTCAATCTAATTAAGTTTTAATAAAAGCACAATCGAAAACCCTTTACGGTATAAACTGTAGCCGTTTGTCGGAGCCTGGAGGTTCCTTAATTAACTCACTGTGTCTTTGCTATCTTGACCCGGACTACGTGAGACTTGGTTTAACTTCGATAAAAAGAAACAACGGACTTTATTTATCGCTCGAGGTTTATTGGTACGGTGTATTGGAATGATAAGATTCTTTTCTTTGTTTTGCTTTGGTCTGGGAAGATTTGTTATGTGTTTGGAAGTTATTAAGTTGACGTCAATCGTCTGTCTGTTTTGAAGAGGTTTGATTCACTTAGATAGAGCCTTTCATAGTGTATGTAATAGTGTCAAGTAAAAAAATAATATTTAAATTAGGTCTCCACATTAACCTCATCAAATAGCGCATCGTTCAGATGTTTAACAGACATTATTTACACAAGAAAGGCGGTGTTTGGTCTTCTGTCAAATACCGTACTGTTGGTACTTCAGCAACTAGTGATTTGGACAGGATTTTGACTTAACATAATACAGAACATATCATAAATACATCCTTTCTAACTGCCGCGATTGATCTTTATGCAACATTACATCCTTTATTTTATGAGACGTCTACAAAGAAAGACCTAACCTAACCTAATCTTACAGTAGATATCAAACCTGCTGCATCTGGTCCCCGGGCTCCTAGCTGTAACAGGGGTCACTCTAGCATATTTAATCAGAATTACTGACTTTGGATGAAGTAAGATCATAATATTCAATGTCTTCAAACAAAATTGTATTGAGAAATCCATGAGTGAGAACAAAATAACAAATTAACAAAAAACACGAGAACATCACTGACAAACTTTCGCGGTGTTACAACAAAATTAATGAATTACGTAGTCCAAAGTCAGATAAACTTGGGACGGAATACCGCTAAAAAACGCCAATGTCCGCCCAGAAATCTATCCGGAGTGTCTTGAAAAACAATAAAACACAATATGGGTCAAACTCATATAACTACAGAAGCTTCATTAATTGAGCCCGCTTTCGAAGCTCAAACCGACTCCGAGCAAGTACGTCACTTGATATCACATCAATTTTATAATAGTGTTTTTGAGACTGGAATTTTCGTGAAAATCTTACTACAGTGATAATAAGTAAGTGATATCCTCCTTAACTATGGTATTCTTATGCAAAAGGAGATGAATTGATTGTCAAATAACTTTACACCCATTTACACAAGATATATAAAAACATAAGTAAAATGATGTCCTCTTTTTAAGTGAGTAACGCCAGAGTAGTCATAAGCTAATTGCCGTCTTTTGGATAGAAAGAGGAGTAATGGGATGGGGAAGAAGAATGGAGACCTCAGCATAAAACGCAGCATAGATACTGTTACTTAGCGCCCATATTCTGTGAGATGTTAGTACTTCTCAGGTCAAGCCGGCCTATTCATGCTGAAATCAGCAAGATTCTGAGGAATGAATAAATATATTACATGTAATAATATATATTTTTTTAATAATATGCTTCCCTTTTATTACATATTATTCTTAGTAACACCTAGACTAAGACAAACATCCATGTTCACGAACACAAATGTCATTGAGCGGGAATCGTACCTGCAACCTTCAGTGTGGCAGCCGGTTACACTCCTGCTACGCGACAGGGTTTAATTTAGCTCAAGGCGGTTGGCTCAATCTATGTGTAGAGCCTTGGGTGAGGCCTATGTCCACCAGAGAACGTGTATCAGCTTAGATGATTTACTAAAAGAGTAACCTAAGGGGTTTCAGTCAGATAAATATTTAAAAAATAAAGGTGTAACACCTGCTGTCTACCCCAACATGTCGACATGGATTAGGCACACAAACCGTGGGCGAGATCATCTTATCGAATGGTCAGCTACAACTTTAAGGTGTATTAAACGTACTATTATAGTTAATGTGTTGGTATTATAAATATTTTTAAATGATTAAGCGATTAAGAATCTTCAGATCAATATTTTACCACTTTTTAACCCGGCGAGAATGTGGTGATAAAAAGGTACACGAAGTATGTGGCAGGGTAAATTTTACCCTAATGTATTAATGCATACTGTGATGTAATTATAGCCATATTATTTAAAAATTTACTATTTTATTAATTTTAATTATATTCTATGCAATATAAAATAAAAATCGTTGTATATTCTGTAGCATACTTATTAATTTTAAAGCAAACAGGAAAGAAGGAATTAACAATCAACAAAAATTAAGAACCTCAGAAACCATAACAAATCTTAAAATTTCTTCTTAGTTTTTTAATAATTGCACTTTACTCGTTTACCTTATGAGATTTTCTTATAAAGAAATTAAATCAACTATATTTAAATCAGTCGTAACAATCTTTTTTCAGTCTTGAACATTGTCTCAATAATTGCAAAAGAAAATCGCATGATCGTTACATATGGCTTTTCCACAGCTTTCACAACCATATTAAGTCTTCCGATGTTTCTTATAAGGACAGTCACGACATCTGTCAGCTCGTCCAGAAATATTTTTGACGCTGACTATGAGGGTTCACCAAGTTGAGAGGAGATACGCTACGAATATATATCGGCATATTGATTTTATCTTTTCGCTGGCGTATATATTCGTAGACCAGCGACAAGCCCAAATTGCAAATAAACTTAGTCCATAGTTATATAAACATTCCAACATTGAGATTAGCTCATTGCTTCTTTCACGCTACCTTACACTCAAGAGCGTTCATTTATAATATTTTCAGCAAGTGTACGTACATTATTAGGTCTCTGGGGGTGTTTGAACCATTTTTGGGCATCTTTAGATACGTAAAAAAACCTTATCCAGGCAATGGGCGACTTTTGATTAATTACAAAGGAACTTCATTACCAGGCTCACCGCTATTTTCATTTACACAACTATCTTTTACGCTACTGGCAGCCTGCTCCATTCCAGAACTAATTTCGTGATTGCTACAGTGATCAGAGTCAACTTCAGAATTAATTTAGTCAAAATAATCGTTCAGCACTTTCTCTTACATAAATCTGATTTGTTCGTTGTTAATTTTGAAGGAAAACTGTAAAAAGGCATATGTTATTAGCATTTAAAATCCAAATAAATAAATAGAACCAAATTTCAAAACACATACACCAGCTATGTGGCAGGGTAAAACTTACCCGAGGCAGGTTGGCACACGAATAACTCCCACGCAGGCGCACACAACACTGAGATCAAGCTACTACCTCCCCCGGCACTCCCTTACCTCCAGCTACTGAGCGTCACGTTGTTGCTAAGCGCGAAATACAAAATATATGTGAGTTTAAGTAAAGGGCAGGGTGTAAAATACCCTGCCACATTCTCGCCGGGTTAATTATTGACTAGTGCCAATTCAGAATAAACTGCAAATTTATTCGCACCAATCCACCTATCTTGTTTCACTGTCTTTTGTAGCGACAACAAAGAAAATCAACTGTCTTTTATATTTCACATTTCTTTCAACGGTCGAACGTACAAAACGAATGACACAGGTACCTAATTATTTGAGTGCTTTGAAATGTCTGAAAAGTTAAATGGATTATTTTGACATTCGGGTACAAAGTCGGCAATACCGATAATTACTCAATGCACAAGTTCTTTGATCTGAGTTGAAGGGGAAATTAAAGAACCGGCATTTTGGCGTACAATGTTGATGGTAAAAGCATCTCAATCGCGAATGTGTGAATGTGAAATGGTTGTAGGTGTGTACTAATTCGATTATTTGGGTTAAGATGATGCTTTGGAACTAATTTCTATACTAAATAAATTAATAGTTTAAAAAACACTAGAAAACACGCTTTTATAAATGCACGTAAAAACAAAAAATAAATTATGGATCGTTCAAGTTGTCTCTATTTCTGGGCTAAACTATGTGTTTTAATTATAATATTTGATTGTAAAAGCGTGGGGCGCTGGAAAAGTAAGACGTTCTTGTTTAACTTGTTGAAATATCAAGTGGATAGATGTTACGGGAAGCAGGTTACACAGATTGGCACTCTAACTGGAGTTGCAGCACGAGTAGTAAGTGCCTCTACATTAAACAATCTACTCAAAGTACCAGTTTGGCGAACTCCGAAAAAACATGCGCCATCAGCGAGGAAGACGACATTCAACGAAATTTTTAACGCTTCGCCTTTCAGGAAATTAAGTACATAAGGGTAATGCGTCAACAGTGGCAAAATGTAGAGTTCTTGTTCGTGGACGAGATATCTTTGGTTCCCTTTGGTAACCCCTTGGCGGCATAAATGCTATGCTCTTGTGCGTCCTCATGCAGCTTCCGCCAGGAAGTTAGTATTAGTTAACAAGAAAGTCTGTCCTGTTCCAGCGCCCCACGCTTTTACAATCAAATATTATAATTAAAACACATAGTTTAGCCCAGAAATAGAGACAACTTGAACGATCCATAATTTATTTTTTGTTTTTACGTGCATTTATAAAAGCGTGTTTTCTAGTGTTTTTTAAACTATTAATTTATTTTATACTTTTTAGTCTTTGATAATGAAATATTTTTAACATACATTTATTTTAAGTAGGCGAATGGACCCGCATCCTCTCAATCTCCGCCGGTTCGTCTGTATTGCATGGTGTTTAATATGTCAGCTTAGAACGATCTAGCTCTTCAATCTGGAGAGAGATTTTACACGGTAGATGCCTAACTTAAAATCATTGGGAGCATGCGCCTTTCCACCATACCGTAGCTATACTTGGCCGGGAACTGGATGCCTATAGGCTGAATTAGGTGCTCATCGTCGTTTCCAAAATTAACTTTGATGGACGGTATGTAGGTTTCATACATTGACGACCGGTTGGCGCAGCGGGAGTGTAAGCGACTGCTACGCCGAAGGTCGCGGGTTCGATTCCCGCTCAAGTCAAACATTTGTGTGCATGAACATGGATGTTTGTCTTGGTCTGGGTGTTTCTATGTATAATATGTATGTATTTAAAAAAAAAAGTATATAAGTATGTTTATCCATTATCTAGTATCCATAATACAAGCTCTGCTTAGCTTGGGACTAGATGGTGATGTGTGTATGTGGTAGAATATTATTATTATTATTATTATACATTTGGTCACGTCTAAAGTGCGGCCAGACGATGTCCGAGATGAATCCGGTGCTGCCATTTACTAGCCCCTTCTCCACGTCTATATTGGATCGCAACATGATTTTATCCTCTTTGAACATTTTTAATTTACTCGGTAGTCCACCCGATTTATTTATATTGCTGGGAATAATGGGCTCTATTATAGTATTTCCAAGGATTCGGGTCGCGTCAATAAGTTGGTCTTGAGCCTTTATGTTCTACATTTGGGTTCCTTTTTGTTCGTAAAATTTAAGAACTTCATGGTTGTGCTTCTCTACTTGGTTGTTTGTTGGATAAATACGTAGTGCTTTTTCAAGCGCAAACTCGCCAGTAGCATTTGTTGAGACCTTAGTCAGCAATACTGCGAGATGCTCGCTGTTCAACTCTCCGACCCTCAAGGCGTTCAAGATGTCGGTGAATGTCGTGTCTCCTCGCTGGCGCATGTTTTGTCTGAGTTCGACTAATGGAAAAAGCCGCCATAAATGAGTAGCTGGTCTCATGTGGTCTGGCTGTTGAAACACCTGTTTACCACGCACTGGCAGAAGCTGCAAGAGGTCGCCAAAGAGCATAACGTTTATGCCGCCAAAGGGTTCATCGTAATTCTTTAGCTGGCGTTTACGAGCGACTATCATGCACAACATCTCATACGGAACCATAGATGTCTCGTCCATGAACAAGAACTCTACATTTTGCCACTGTTGACGCATAATTCTCAAGTAGTTGCCGGAGAGTTGAGGCATGTTCACTAAGACGCCGTCTCTTTGAACTGGTAATTTGTGCAAGCTATGCAGTGCAGAGCCACCTACTAGTCGTGCTGCAAATCCAGTCAGAGCGTCAATCTTTGTAACCTGCTTCCCGTAACATCTGTTCACTTGATTTTTCAACAAGTTAAACAAGAACGTCTTTCCTGTTCCAGTGCCACCAGTTACGTTGTTGATCGCCCTGTTGTTGCGACTGTATGTTTGACGTGATAGTATTGAATAGTTGTCCTTGGTCCATATTCATAGCCTGTCGTGCTGAGTCGAATTAATCATTAGTCATAATCTGTTCAGGATAGTCTTCATTGTGTTCTATATTATCCAATACTGGAGGCTTTTCGAGGATCTGAAATGCGTGCACTTGATTGAATGAAATTTCCAGCTGCCGGTCGCGCTCTCTTTGCCGCTCCATGTGACTTTTCCCGAGCTAAGAAAGCCTCTCTTACTCTATAAAACCCTTGTAACAGTTCTACTTCTGAGCGATAAGGCATATACTGAACCGGCAAACTGTAATAAAAGTTCTCCGGATCAGAGGACGCTATGAAGTATGGTACTCGAACAACAGCAGGTACAGTTCTTGCGATCATTTTGCTATGGTCTTTGTTTTTTATGAAATTTGAAAAATATTTATGAATATTTAGCAAATATTTTATTTTATTTTATTCGAAATATTTAAAAAAATCAAAGTCCATTACGTGGCCTTTCTCACAAGTGAAAACACGACTTTGATACGATATTCCATCATGGAATGCCAGTGCCTATCTTCCGGCTTCATCATCAGACCTTGAAAGCTTATTGTAGTCAAAGCTCATTACGTGGCCTTTCTCACAAGTGCAAACACGACTATGATACGATATTCCATCATGGAATGCCAGTGCCTATCTTCCGGCTTCATCATCAGACCTTGAAACCTAATTGTAGTCAAAGTTCATTACGTGGCCTTTCTCACAAGTGCAAACACGACTGTGATACGATATTCCATCATGGAATGCCAGTGCCTATCTTCCGGCTTCATCATCAGACCTTGAAACCTAATTGTGGTCAAAGCTCATTACGTGGCCTTTCTCACAAGTGCAAACACGACTATGATACGATATTCCATCATGGAATGCCAGTGCCTATCTTCCGGCTTCATCATCAGACCATGAAACCTAATTGTAGTCAAAGCTCATTACGTGGCCTTTCTCACAAGTGCAAACACGACTGTGATACGATATTCCATCATGGAATGCCAGTGCCTATCTTCCGGCTTCATCATCATACCTTGAAACCTAATTGTAGTCAAAGCTCATTACGTGGCCTTTATCACAAGTGCAAACACGACTATGATACGATATTCCATCATGGAATGCCAGTGCCTATCTTCCGGTTTCATCATCAGACCTTGAAACCTAATTGTAGTCAAAGTTCATCACAAGACTTTTATAAGAAATCCAAAACAGCTATGATACGTTTTTCCATCATGAAGTTCCAGGTCATATCTTCCGGTTCCATCATCAGATCAGTTCGGCAGTATCATATTATTAAATTATCATCAGAACTACATACAGCTGCCAATTTTCATTACGCTACGACCCTTGGAAGATGGTTAAATTAGTTACCTAAGATTCCATTACATAGTTAGTTACATACACGACGACCTAATAAAAGCGTGTTAAAAAGATAATAATAATATTTACAAAAGATGATATGATAATATTATGCTATCCCATTGAAGAATCTTCATAAATTTTGCTCTATTATCGATAGAAAACATTGGACTCGTTACTTTGATTCGCAACAATTTAATATCTTTAGATTTTCTTATAATTATGTTTTTAAGTGAGTGGTTGTTCCATTATTATAAAGGCATCGAGAAATAAATACTGATCCTTTAATTGCTTCTTCATTTTTGTAGGAGACGTGTAGATACAATGAGTTCGGTGTTAATAAGATAAGTGTAAAAACACAATTTAAAAGAAGAAATTGTGTAATACCAGTGTTCATTTATGTACTACCCATAAGTACAGGAGTAACTTATGATATGATTATATTCTTATAAATACCTTTCAGATTCGGGTACCTACCTACATTTAATTCCTGATGTTATTAAAACAACACTCCAAATACCAAATGCTTAACGGACTTAGAATGTAAACCGTAAAAACCCCAAAAGATTTTAAAATCACTGTACATAAATCACATGTAAATAAAAACATTTAAAGCTCTTCATTGACATGAAATACTTAATTCTGAAGCAGTTAGTCACGATCTAAATCCGGAGCCATTAAATCACCAGAAATATGTTCTAACATGCTGAATATTACGCGATGAATTAACATAATTTTATTTGCCGTATTTACTGCTGCGATGTTAATAATAACCTTTATTAAAACTAACTTTGTTTTATTATAGCCATTATATGTCTGACTTGCACGCAATATTAAAACGGGTCACCGTATTAAGATGAAGTTTGTAAGAACGTTTTGAAAACCAAAGAGTAGATCGGATGGCGGAAAATAAGATTTAAAATTCAAATTAGGAAGTGAAAAGAAAATGGGGTAGTACCGGCTTTATTGCTGCTAATTTTTAACGGAATTCGTCTTCCATAGACAAATTTTGCATGTTAATTTGTAACAGGCGCTGCACGGAGAAACTCTTGAATTGTCGACGTTGTCTGCTACTTTTAATTTGTTTTGTTGCTTTCGTGGACGTTTTAAACGGTAGTTTCCGTTTTTGGCGCCGATGTTACGACTCAGAGAATCAGGAAATTGCGATTAGGTTATTTATAGGAAGAGAGCAATTATCCAGATTCAAGAAGAAGAATATTTTCATTGATAGAAGAGAAGGTTAGGTCCTAATCTCTCCAAAGGCCAGCAAGTTTTGTCCTAAGTCATTAATTACGACTTAAACCACTTTGAAACACACAGATATTAATACTATTATATGGAGGTCAGCAGTGGTCGCAAATGTAAGTAGTGCGTTCCACCAATGTTCCTCGGCTTAACCAAAACATTAGAAGTAGAAGCCAAACTACTTTTCTTGATAGTGATGAACTGACATACCGCAATTCTGCATACGAAACAAGTTGGTTATGAATATATTATTATCAATGGTTAAATAATAATAATAATAAAATAATATAATAATAAAACCATTTATTCTCAGGTCGAAAAACCCATAGATACATACCTTAAAGTCTAACATAAATACAAAAAAATATATAATTATTAAACGAAATGCGTGTTGTTGTTTTCACTATTTTCATGTTAGGCTGCGTGTTATTTCGTAACCTACCATGAAAACGCCGATATACAACACCCTTCGGCCAAAACTCTTCCTTTAAGAAAGTCTCAAGTTGTTGAGTTGGCACCCGCACCACGTACGATTTGAAGTTCGTATTATGGCGAGACTCCAATCTCTCGACTCTCAAGGTCCAGTTGGTCTTCGTGCGTAGGTACTCCACCACCTCCTCGTCCTTGGTAGAATGATGCAGCCGGGACACGTATATCAGTGTGGTTGGTACTGCGGGACGCAGCAGCATTTTAGGTCCTGCTAATCCGGTACCACAAAGATTTCGACAAGTAGGCTTCTTCTTCTTCTTCCTCTCAACCTTGATGAAGCCGTCCTTGTCGCACGTTTCCTTTTCGGGGACTCTCAGTTCCACGACCTTGTGATGGGGGAGTTCACGATGCTCCTGTTTACCCCCTTTATTCGCCTGCCGATTTTGCCTCGTTTTGCATTCGGCAGTAACATCGGCATAGGCACGTTTGGTGTTTGACGTAACCACATTCGTCATCACCTTGACAGGTGTCGACGACCCGAGATCAGCAACAGTACACGAGGCGCGTGCATTACCGCCGGCAGGCGAGGCAAGCAAATTCGCTGACTCGAAACTGCCGATCGATGCATTTTGCGCCCCGCGTTGTGTGTTGACGTTAGCGTTGGGTGAGCTATTTATAGAAATAGCGTTACGTAATAACACTACCTCTGCACGTAGATCACTTATGGTGCTGTCTGACTTCTCTAACTTGGACTGCACCTCGGCCAGGCTGGATTTTAGAGATGTTATGTCCTTCAACAGCCTGGTTACGTCGACGTGGTCGAATGTGACGGGCGGCAACTTATGCAGATCCTTCGCCACAAAAGTAGGCACGTCGTCAGGGTCGGTCACCTTCAATAAAGAGATGATGTCCTGGACACTTTTCTCGGTGCCATCCCTTCGCCGAGACGGCATCTGATCCAACTTGTTCAGCGCCTGATACAGTAGCTTTTTACCAGCACTGATATCGTCTTCCTTGAAGTTGGTCTTGCAGATATGCATAATGCTGACCTCGTCCATGGTGTCGATGGCATGTTGTATGAATGCCAACAACTCGTTGGCTATGAGTTGCTGTGAACAGCTCATAACTACAATATCGGGCGGCGTGTAAAGCCACTAACTACATTTATAATAATAAAAATTTGCGCGCGTAGCAGCGCAAGCACGTCCGCACTCGCGCGCCTATTATCACCTGTAAATGAACCCACTCGAAACATATAACTCCGTTTGTTCTCCAAATGCAGACGAAAGCTGGATTTATGAGAAGCTTACCAGAAATTTTATATATTCGATTAAATTTACTTGTACCCTTTACTAAATATTCATTATTCAACTGTATGTGTGGTATATATTAAGTTTAAATTTCTGTGGTGAGGCTTGTCAATTAGTGCCAGTAGTTTGTGTTATCTACAATGTAATCAAACGAGTTGCTTTGTGGCTTTTTCTACATTTAGTTTGTTTGCTTTTTGTGTGAGTGTGTGGTAACTCTGGTGTCGGAATTTTCAGACCGCCCTAAGGCCTCCTACATGGCCTAACGATCCTTATACTTAGACAAGAACCGAGACCAACAGCTTGACGTGCCCTCCGAAGCACGGTAGCGCTCAGATGTAAATGTCGCACAGGGTCACCCATCCAAGTGGCAACCTATGCAAGCATTGCTTAACTTTGCCGATCTGTTACTATTTTTAGCGGGACGTGTAGAGCAGTTTATTAGGTCATCAATGCGAGGGTCGTCATGCAATTATTATTTATATGATAATGGCATGACGGTTATTTACAATGGGACTGCTCAAGATCAGGTTGCAAGGAGTAATTTTATAGGTAACAATAATAAAGAAAAATTGGCTGGTAGGCCTTGGTATTATAATATTGTCTAATTTGCAACGATTCTCCTCTTTAAGCAAACTTCGGGAGGGTCGATTGACATAATAGATGATAAGCATCTTGGTTCGGCGATACACCGAAACCGTAGGTTCTAGGCGACTTGGGAAGGATTAATGGACTGTATACAAAGGATAGCGGGTTTTCGCCGCCTAGGATTGGAATGGGAAAGGTGATTGTGAGTGGGTATAGGATATTTCAAGGATGGAGGGCACTTACCTTATACGGCAATCTTCTTCGTTTCCGAAGGGCAGTCTCCTGGTGGTTTCGTGATGCAGCTGCTTGTTTTCACTTTACTATACAGTCACTTCCACTTGCGAGCGGTTTTATAAGCGGTAATAACTTATACGGGAGCGGCGCGGTCTCCGGTATAGCGGACGCGTATCGCGAATCGAATGTTCTTGAAAGTTCTGGACTGTCACTCGCGTCGACGATCGCAGCAACCAATCCGCGAAAGGCAGTGCCTCTTTCAGGGAGTGGGATAGAGAGGGACGGAAATACAGTATCGCTCGCACTTGTACGTGGAACGATTGATGTTGATGCGATTAGTTATAGATAGGAAGGTAGATGGCGCTACCATATCCCCCCGGCCCTAAAGGGTTGCCTTTAAAAAAAATAGAATTGAACTTAGCTATGTTGGGTGTACTACCGCATAACCCCTCAATAGGCTAAGACAGCGATATGACAATAAAATTAATCTAAATTAACTTTAGCGAAAACTACAAACGCAATAATAGCGAAAACTACTAACTAAATAATTAAACTAAGAGGTAGGTCCAACTTCAGGCTAGATCTCACTGAGTTGGAAGCGGACGCGAGTTGATCAGTGCCTCGACTTGTGCAAGGACAGTTTAAGGCTCTTCGTAAGAGAGGATCTGTTGACCTATAACTTTGAAGAGATGCGTCTTAATTACTTTGACCATGCTTGCCCAACATCCACCGAAATGTGGTGATGCTGGTGGAATAAACTTCCAGTCAATATGATCTATGGAAAGTTCTTCCTGAAGACGAGTACGATAACCCGCGACGTTATTGAAACAAGTAGCGGGAACAAGTTCAATCAATTTACTAACGCGGTTGGCGACAAAAGTCTGCTAGCGGTGAAGAGAAGAACGAATCCAAGCGAGCACTACTTTGGAGTCGGAAAATGCGTGTATTTTATTAACGGGGTAGTGGGGCAAAACTGTGTCTTGAACCTTGTGGAGCAACTAAGACAGCAGAAGAGCCGCGCACAATTCCAGTCTCGCAACCGAAATGGTCTTAACAGGCGAGACCTTAGACTTGGCACAAACTAACTGCACCGAGTAGTTAGAACCAATGCGGACTTGCAGATATACGACTCCGCCGTAAACACGCTCGCTGGCGTCAGCGAAACCTATTAAGTTGACTGTACATCCATCTACCAACCCAAGATGACGCGGAATAGTAATATGATTGAGCGCGGTAAGCTCAATACAAAACTGGCCCCAAGTGGCGACAATATGTTCAGGGGGTGTTTCATCCCACTCACACTTTGATAGCCAAAGCTCCTTGATCAAGAGCTTGGCGTACAAAATTGTGGGAGCCACAAACCCATTATGTCCCATAGTCGAGCCACTGTGGACAGCATAGTGCGCTTGGCGCACTTATCATCTGGCGGTGAGACGTCAAACCGAAAACTATCGCAGGATTTGTCCCAGCGTAAACCGAGAACCTTATGCGGTACAGACTTCTCAAACTCAATGTCTGGAGAAGCTTTATGAAAATCTGGTATGCGTGCGAGAACCTCCTTAGAGTTGCTTGTCCATTTGACAAGATCAAACTGGCCTCGTTTGAAAAGCTGAATAAGCTCTTCACAAAGCGAAATTGCTAGCGGAGCGGGTATGACACTTATAGTAATGGTCGTGCACTATATTACTGCACAGACACTTCTTTGAATTATTACTATTAGATTCCGAACATGTTTTGTAAGATTGTGGATTAGGGACCGAGTTATTATTACTATTTCGCGATTTATTCAACCTTTGTTTGTTGCTGTTAGTGTTAGACGGGCCAGGTGAACCAGACTGCGTATTATGAAATATTCGACACTGATCTTTGATGAACGAAATAAAACTATCTAGTGTAGGTATTTTATTATTGCGTTCCGTCATCTCGAATGCGCGAATTGTATCAGTGTCAAACTTTTTTAAAGCGAGTTGAAGCAACATAAAGTCGGAAAGATCTTCTAATTTTAAATTCCTAAGAGAATTAACCGCGGTTACGAAGTTATCAATAAACAGCTGGAAATTCGAGACAGACGCGTTGCCGGACAGTTTGAGATTTAAAGCTTGGTCAAAGTAGGTAGACGCTAGGACGCGCGTGTCCTGATATCTGTCAAGTAGTGACTGAAATATGACCTGATAATTCTCAGCACTGGGTGTGACACCTGCAAATACGGACTGGGCTTTCGGTGACAGTTTACCTATTAAATAGTACAACCTGTCAGCATCTGTCAGAGAACCATTATCATGCACTGTAGACTTAAAACTCGCATAGAATAACGGCCAATTTCGTATATCTCCGTCAAACGACATAATCTCGATTGGCGGTAATCTCGGTTTGCGGGCAACGGGCTCTGCTGAACATTTACCCTCCAATTGCGATTGTATACGCTTAATAATACAATAAAGATCTTCGAATGAGGTATACGCCTGATAGTTCGGTTTTTCATCAGGATTGATAGAAAGTAATCTTGCGTTATAATCGTCTAACAACTTATGAAAATCTGTTCGAATACTATCTACTGTCATACAATAACTGAGAAATGCTTCGCTATTACTGTCAGACATAGAAGCGGTTTTTGAACGCTCGTATATGTTTAGAATGCGCTCAAATAAAATATTGCGTTTTGCTTCTAAGATTGTCATCTCTTTGTCTTCCGACACGCGTGACTTCCTTTGTTGTGACATGCTTACGTAAGTATAAGCTAATGAGACCGAAACAAAATAAGAATATCTAATGTATCTATTATTTTACCTAAGTAGGCTAAGTAGGCAACACTTTAGAGCTGTGGAATTAAAAGTTGCTTGAAATATGAGATTTATAAGACAACTATGATAGTTCCAGAATTAATAATTTAGTAAGTAGGTAGCTACATAAAAAGTTTACCTACATAAAAGTTTACCTACCTGATGCGGGCGGAAACAACCATGTGACGGTTATGTGAATATATTAGGAGTATAGGTAGGTGCTATAACTGCCTAGGTATAGCGATATAACGTATAAAAACGTAAATGAATCCGACTCGTATGGATCTAAACATGGTTCGGCGATACACCGAAACCGTAGGTTCTAGGCGACTTGGGAAGGATTAATGGACTGTATACAAAGGATAGCGGGTTTTTGCCGCCTAGGATTGGAATGGGAAAGGTGATTGTGAGTGGGTATAGGATATTTCAAGGATGGAGGGCACTTACCTTATACGGCAATCTTCTTCGTTTCCGGAGGGCAGTCTCCTGGTGGTTTCGTGATGCAGCTGCTTGTTTTCACTTCACTACACAGTCACTTCCACTTGCGAGCGGTTTTATAAGCGGTAATAACTTATACGGGAGCGGCGCGGTCTCCGGTATAGCGGACGCGTATCGCGAATCGAATATTCTTGAAAGTTCTGGACTGTCACTCGCGTCGACGATCGCAGCGACCAATCCGCGAAAGGCAGTGCCTCTTCCAGGGAGTGGGATAGAGAGGGACGGAAATACAGTATCGCTCGCACTTGTACGTGGAACGATTGATGTTGATGCGATTAGTTATAGATAGGAAGGTAGATGGCGCTACCACATCTGATGAGAAAGTTGTAAGAAACTAAAAATAGTTTTTCATTTATGCGAATTGTTATTAACCGACTAGAAGTATTATTATTTAATCTGAACCGTTTTTCGCAACTATTTATTTCATATTCTTAGACTAATGATTGGTCTCGAGCGATACCAATCATTAGTCTATGTTCATATTAATTCTCTCTTTACTAAATTTAGTAGCTATTCAACACCCGTTTTACGGAGCGTTTTCTAAAAAATGCCTGCTTTATTCACATCCACTGATTCTGAACAGTGAAAATTCATTTTAATCTAGTACAAACTTTCTCCATTGTATTCGTTACTTATAATAATTATCTGTTAGTTGAGTATAATAAAGTTTAACGTTCTAAGAAAACTTCTAATGAAATTTTAGTGACAAAGCTACTCAGAAAATTGAATTGTATTGAAATTTTGATTGAATACCAAATCTATTAGTTTATCAACCAATAACAGATCCAAATTATATAAGTAAAGATACTAAAATGGTAAGTATGCGAATTGCGTAGCCTTGAATTGAAGATTCCTTTTTTTTAACATTAACCGTTCAAATTACTTAAGTTGGTTTGGTCCATTTGACTATAAATAAGCTTCTTGGTTTCAATATAGATTCTTGTGATCTACTCAAGATTTTGGTATATAATATATGTATGTATGTCCGATATTGAATTGCAGTAGCGCTCATAGCGAGACTTGGCTTGACGTTCGTCGCAGATTGACAAAGCTAAGCAACGCTTGCACAGGTCGCCAGTTGGATGGGTGACCACGTGTGGCACTTACGTAAAGCTGTTGGTCCCGGTTCTTGTGATAGGAATTTAAACTTTCTTATTTTAAATTGTCTTTCGGGATATACCACGTACACGTACGTGTTTGGAGTGACCGATATTTCGGCACCGTTGCAAGCGCATTCGAGGTAAGTAGTGGCGTTCTGTCGAAAGCACCTGAGGGTTGTGTAACTCAATCCAGTGGTCGATACCCGAGTATAAGAGGTGTTGAGCTATGGCTGACTTATGTGGCTCGTTATTTCTTACTGTCCTGATGTGTTTCTTTTATCCGGCTAGAAACGGCTAGAAGTATATAGGTACTCCCACAGCTGCAGTCAATTTTGTATACACCTGGCTTTTGTAAGGGAAGACTGTCTTTCGGCGTTCTTATATGTATATTGCGACAGTTTCTTAAGAAGAGTGAAAATACGCTACGGGTGTCATTCAAACTTGAAGCCCAGGTGTTTTTTAGTATGCCTAGGTGGTCTGATTCGCCCATTGTATACGTTATTGTGTAGAACGTCGCTTATATGTGAAAGTTCTATACCCAAATGTTCCTCGTCACACAAGTTCTTGCAACCCGGCTCAGAGCAACGATCGTTAGGCCATGTCGGAGGCCTGCGGGCAGTCTGAAAACTCCGACACCAGAGTTGGCCACACACTCACGCGAAAAAGAAAGAAAAAGATTGAACTGCAAAAGGAACACCTTCCGACGTCTTGTAAGTCAGCAGTAGTTTTGAAATTCAGTGTCCGATCGTCATTCGGCCAATATTTCACTTAATTGTGCTCGATTTGTTGTAAAGTTACGAGTAATATTGAAGGAAGCTTATTAGAAAGTAATTAAGAAGATAAACTATTACATAGTATAAATAAAATATGTCAGTTTACACGAGATCCAACTTTGTGCAAATGCAGCACATGAACTGTCAGAGAAACGACCTATACTTCTGCTATGATGGGGTATCTGCGCACATATTCATATTTAATCACGGGTTTATGTCACGTAATAAGGTATTTGAAAATATAGGTACAATACCTTCATCATCATCATCATCATTCTTTAACAATCCACTGCTGAACTAGGCCCCTCCTTTGAAAGGGGGAATTGGCCTACTATACCACACTGGCCAAACGGGTTGGTACAGGGTTTGTATCAAGTTTTCCTTCTCTTACAGTGCTGTTCTCTGCATAATATGCTCCCTCTGTCGGCTCTTACGACACCCATGGGATGGTATGTGGTGGTGACATTCCGTATTCTTAATCCGTCGCCACACGGACGAAATAAATACCTTATATATATGTAAATATGTGGTCACGAGATGACTACGGCTGGTGTGACACGTGACAAAACGTCGTGGAAAATATAGGGATTTTCATCTTCAAATATTACTTTATAAGGTCGCATGTATCCCCGAAGGGGTAGGCAAAGGTGTAATATTACACTCAAATTTCGCCATTACTTTTTAGGTCTCACGTAATAGGGGGCTAGCCAATTGCTATTACTGAGAATTCAGAAAAACTCAGTAACACTTTTGCCTGACCCAGGAATCGAACCCAGGACCTCTGATCAGCAGACGCATACGCTAACCATTGGACCACAATTACTTGGAATTCGGGCCGAATCAGTAATTCTATACTGCTGTGGGACAAACTAGGATTTTTTGTAATGTGGTCCGAAACTTCGGTCCGAACGAGGAACAAACCTCATAATCATATCGTTACTTTTTTCGATATTTTCGTAGATTTCAAATCTTAATATATAAAATCCTTGCGTTACTGACTGACTGACAGACACGCTACAGCCGAAACTATTGGGCGCAGGAAGCTGAAATTTGGCATGTAAGTTCCATGGGGACCGTAGGGGTGTACTAAGAAGGGATTTCCCGAAATTCCCACGGGATCGGCCAAAACGGGTAAATTTAAAAAAATGCAGGCGTAGCTGCTGGCGTCCTCTAGTTCTATATAATAATAATATATTGATCCGATGAGACGCATTGCTGTTGTAAAGAGATATATAAAATATTTCAGTCTATGTCCTCAGGGAGCTACCTGTCTGGACGTGAAAAAAATCTAGAATATGTATTTTAGGTATTAGCATATTTTATAGTACCCCTAAGGTGACCTAGAAACGGTATTGAAGACTAGAATTCAATGGTGGAAATTTTCCAGAATGCTACAATCTGTCTTGCAATTCTTGTGACTAAAATTTGAGATTTTCCCTTTATGGATATTATTGTAATTTTCCTTCAACTATCCACTATCTATCTCATATCCATCACGCAGATCTATTTACATCCTTTTTAGGATAATAGATTGTTACGCTGTATTATTCTGTAAAGGCTGCCTAGAAGATATTCCTTTTAGCGATAAGGTCGCCTGTTGTACATTTGTCAATCTGTCAAACCTTGTACCTGCTGTACAATAAATAATTTTCTATCTATATAATTGGATATATATCTACCTTATCTTTATAATTTATATGTGCAGACAACTAACATAAATCAATTGCATGCATAAAATATCAGAAGTAATGCTTTACCTACAACTCGTACAAATCCATGCAGTTTTCTATACACAAACCTACATGATTCTCAATTGCATCGAAACATGTTCCGTGCAATCATCTGTACTTACAATACAATATTATTACCCAACGCCGGAACGACGTGCATGACTGACGTGCGCAAGAAACACGCAAACTGAGTTTGCACGAAAGTGAGTGCATATACACATTAGATATATGTGTTACCAGGAAATGCAGCGAGACTAACTAGAATTAACTAGTTTGTAGTAGTAGGGTAGACAGAGGCGTTATATAACACCCACTTTTCGTTATGAATTTTTATGTCCCACGTAATGAGGGGCGAGCCCATTGCCGTTACCAGGCTTATCACCAGACTCCGTAATACTACTTTTGCCCGACCCGGGAATCGAATCCGGGACCTCCGATCAGCAGTCGCATACCTATCCACCGGACCACGGAGGCAGTCCGATAATAGCGTGTTTCTATTTTAAGAGCATTCTTTTGACTGCACGGATGGAGTAGTGGTTTAAGCAGTCGCCTCGCCACTTGACTCTGCGTCGAGTGCTGTGGCTTCGATTCCCACACGAGACAACGCTTCGTGTGATCTATAATATCTGTGTGTGTATATCTGTGTCCGTTGGTTCCATATTTGACAAACAACAACAGTATTTATTCCTAGAGGGGAAGTTGTCTTTTAAAGACAAAAAAAGGATTAATTAGAAATACGAGGATGTTTTTATTTTAAGAGTGTTCTTTTACACACCTTACGATTGCGAAGTAAATTGCAGGATGTCATCACATTTGTAAGTTTAGGTTTTCTTTGTGTCTGTAAGGTTCCGCGAGATACAGAATACCTGCGGCAGTTGTAAATGTCTTTAAAAATAAGTAACTATATACATAGGTGTACACTAAAATAGTAAAATTTACAGTAAAGGCAAGTCAGCTCAGTCACCATTCTAAGAGATAAAAAGTTTTTTTTTTTTATGTGACGTGAGGGAAGCAACGGGTCACCTAATGTTAAGCGATTACCACCACCCATGGACAGCAGCAACACTCGATAAGTCCCAGGTCCGTCCTTAAGAATAGCAAAAGTAATAGGAGGAGGATCTGTATGAGGAAAAAGGAATTAGGCCTTCGGCCCTCTCACTCACCGAACGAACGCAACAGTATAGACAAGTAGTCTTCCGTTAAGCTTATTTGTCCATCTATTTATTCCTTTTTTTATTCACCAGGATTATTTCATTTTTTATTTTCATTTATTAATTTGAAAAATATGGGTACAATAAAGATGTTATAATTAGACAAGCCTACCACAATCAGCAAAATTAGCATGCAAATATAGAGATTTAGGAAAATTCAAATGAATAATGTCAATACAAATCAAAAATAATAGTAATTCGAATGAGCCAATGCAAAACACAACTAATATGAAATTAGTGTCAAATAAAATTAAAATATTATAGTCTCGCATAAATTAAATTACAATATTACATGTTATATGTCACAGATAGAACCAAAACAAAATAAAATATGTCCTTGAGAATAAAATTTACATGATGTCAATATTTAAGTATGTCAAGTAATGGAGAAGAAAATTTAATAAATAGTATTAATTAAAATTAATTGATTACACCAATATAAAATTAACAGCTGCTCTGTTAACTGTTTTCGACAAAACATATAACGCGTGTGAAAACTGATTTAGTTTGGAGCATAATGAGTCTATGTGTGCAGTCCAATCTAAGTGTGTGTGTTATTTTCCTACATTACTCCAGTTATGTATGAATTCTCATAAATAGCCATCATGCTATTCCTTAAGACACAACCAGCTCGAAATAAAACTGTGTCTAAAAAGATTATATACTAACTCCTCCTACAGACATTTTGCATGTAACACATAAAACACTACCACATACATCATAGTCAACTTACATTCTAAGTATAATGCACCTAAAATTTAAAAACACCGTCCAAATAAACATCTACTCCACTAAATCATCAACTACAAAGTAAAAATCCCACACAAAACAGGCCCGTGTTGAAAGATGATTATATTATTCATAAAGCGGTGACATTACATGTAGGTACTGCAAATCCCAGGTGCGGTGTAAAGGAGCACATAGATCCGACTTGTCGTAAAATGCGTACGTATATAGCATGACGTCTTGCCTAAATGAAGGTACTTACCTCTATAGTTTCGGTACTGGCTATTTACGCTGTCAACTTTTTAATAGTATGAATGATGCAGAAGAAACTAATGACTCCATAGGTATAATTATATGTCATAGATATCTTATCTATCTAAAACTTTCATACGACCAATTCTCTACGTAGATATTATATATTCTGTTCACAGTTCTGTTCACATTATATATTCTGTTCAAATCACTGGCACAGGCTCCAAAAATAAACTACACGGATATACTTCTAAAATAAACGGTTTAACAATCTTCATTGAAACGTATTGTTTCAAGAATAAAAAAAAAACAGTGAAAAACACTGTAAAACATTGTGCTAACTGCCACAAAGTATGTTGAATACTTTAGATTCGAGAAGCGCCGAACAAAAAAGTTTCATGACAGTACAGCCAATCACGGGTCACCAATAAAACTGCAGAAAAAGAAGAATTAAATTGCCAATGAAGTTAGCTACAAGCAATTGAATTAGTCTTCTTTTCTCCTTATACAAGGTTATTCAGTGGGTCTTATTCACGATAAATACTATATTTAAAGCATAAATACCTCGGTATTTGCCAACGTTTCGGCTGACTTGCTTCAGCCGTGGTCGATTTGGTGGTCGGTTGGCAATTACCACGGTATTTATGCCTTAAATATAGTATTTATCGCGAGTAAGGCCCGCTGAATACCTTTGTGTAATGTATACTAACCCTGAAACTTCAAAATCGTTCTTTCCTCCTCTTTATAAAATCCTGGTCATCAGTGAGTCTGTTTTAAGTTTAAGAGTCACATTGGCGCAAATAAATTAATAAATAGTCCCTCTATAATACACAATAATATTAGCTTCATAGAAACCACACAAATTCCCGGAAATTTTATCATATTAACGATTATTATTCTACTGAAAAATGTATTTTATTTGATGACTCATTCATTTTATTAATTAGGGCCCAAAGACATGAATTAATTGAATTTATTAAATAAAATTATGGAGAACAAAAATATCCTTCGGATAGTCATCAAAATATAACTATGATGATAATTATTGATTGAAGCGCCAAAGCAAAATGCTGCATCGATTTCGTCACAAAAATGTCAGTTACTGATGCTAAAACTAAAGTCTGGATTGGGGTTTTAATTTTACTTTACATTACCCGCAATATTACAGAAAACCAATATTTTAACTAGCATTAAAGATAAGTCGTAAGTGCAAAAAAAGAGCAAACACTACATCCCAAAATTCAGCCCTGTTTATAATTTATCCCACTGTTAAGAGGCCGTTCCAAAATTCACGGACTGCGTGAATAGGTATTTTACGCCAAGCGCGCGGGCAACGCGATCGAGGTGTCAATGTGTGCGTCTGTGTAGCCCAACAAAATCTACCTTGCAGTGAACTCACGGAGACAAAACAAATTGATACTTTGACCAATAAATTTTATGATCGTAATACAGAATTATTTTGGCTAACGTATTTTGATGTTTGAATGTAATAGGTAATTCCAGGTAGATTCCATTGTCGTTGTTAAAAAAAAGCCGACTTCAAACAGTCGTAGAAACATGCAATCTCATTTACCTACTTAGATTACAATAAATACTAATTGGCTAACGTATTTTGATGTTTGAATGTAATAGGTGATTCCATTGTTGTTGTTAAAAAAAAGCCGACTTCAAACAGTCGTAGAAACATGCAATCTCATTTACCTACTTAGATTACAATAAATACTAATTCTAGTTATTCTGTTATAAAATCCAAAATACAGAACCGATTTCGGAAAACTTTCTGAGACAAAGCTGGAAGTAATATCATTATATCCTATGAAATAAAAATAAATTCAAATCGGTCCATAATTGACGCATTAGTGAGGTAATAAACATTAAAAAATATGAAAAAATAATACAACTGAATTGTGAACTGCCTCCGATTTGAAGTCGGTTGAAAATATTAATCTTAATATATATAATCCTTGCGTTACTGACTGACAGACATGCTACAGCCGAAACTATTGGGCGCAGGAAGAAATTTGGCATGTATGTTCCTTGGGGACCGTAGGGGTGCACTAAGAAGAGATTGCCCGAAATTCCCACGGGATCGGCCAAAACGGGTAAATTAAAAAAAAATAGCAGGCGTAATTGCTGGCATCCTCTAGTATACAATATAAATGAGATGTTACTTGAGCTGAAAAAGTAGCCGACATTTTTCAGGGGTATCCATCTCCTCATTTATCGTACTATTACAAATCAACTGATAGCCATCATCGCCGCTATACATAGCGGCGAATACATAGCAAACAGTACACTGTTTGCTAAAATAAATAAGAAAAATTGAGCACGTGCGAGTTAGACTCGCGCACGAAGGGTTCCGTACCAACATTTATAAAAGAAAATCACGTTTGTTGTATGTACATACTTAAATACTTTTTAAGTTTCTACCTGTTTATTAAGGTCGAGTAACAAATTGCTTAAAAATTACGTTTGTTGTATGGGAGCCCCCCTTTATTATTTACTTTTTTAATTTTTTTTTTAAATGAAATATACAACTACATATTCTGTGAAAATTAAAAGCGTCTACCTGTTACAGTTAGTAATTTTGAGCAAAAAATACGAAAAAACACGTTTTTTGTATGGGACTCCCCCTTAATATTCTCATTATTTTTATTTTTAGTATTTGTTGTTATAGCGGCAACCGAAATACATAATTTATAAAAATTTCAGCTTTCTAGCTATCACGGTTTATAAGATACAGCCTGGTGACAGACAGACAGACAGACAGCGGAGGCTTAGTAATAGGGTTCCGATTTTTACCTTTTAGGTACGGAACCCTAAAAAGTAACGTCTTAACACTTTCACGGACAGTAAACGCCTAGGCGTGACAACAATAAAATTTCAATTGTGTCTCGTTTACTGTCCGTGAAAGTGTTAATGTTTTGTCACATGTTGTTTTCAATACCATGCTGTCACCATTTATAACTAGTGATCGATGTTTATAACACAAGAATGATATACCTACGTAATAACATTTCAGTTTTTTTCTGGCAGGAAGTATTTAATAATCAAACCTTATAGTACAAACCTCTTAGACGGTGATTGAGTCATTATTAAAAACAAAATTTTAGCTGGAACTTTATAAAAATGTTGCAAACGAAATCAGCTGTTCCATATATTAACTGAACTTTGACATTGACAAAATGAATGGAACAGCTGCTTTTTGCCGCGATTTCAGCTGTCTGTGCTATATATTCCTAAGAGGTTTACACTAAGTATACAAATAAGTAACGTTATATACAGTATGTAAAAAGACCCTTAACGAAAACTGAAATCCCATGTTGTACCAATCACTGCAAACATTTTTACTTCGGCACCATACCTGGGAAATTACTGGTTCAGGAGATATTGAGGCTCAAAGTTAGTATGGATTTTTTCGTTCGTTTAAAATCGATGCATTTACTCCACCAATAAGTTCTTTAGACGCCCTATGACCCCATGGATAAGTAGGTATTTCGAGCATAGCACGCACGCGCTTTTAATTACGGTTTAGAAAATGTGAAAACTTAAAATATTCGTTTCCCAGGTATCATTCTTGGTAAGTACGACTTGGCAGTCATGTACACAACCAGCAGACTTCGGCTTGGTGATAATACAATATTCTTAACTAATCTGCCATGGGGCGCTAAAACTATCAAGCCATTGGGTGAATAGCCTGTCGTGGGTCGTAATTAAAAACTTGCTCCAGTCATTAACCACATATGTGACAATGTCTGAACGCAACATCGATCAATCTTGTATTCCGTACATTAAATAAGAGAGAGCACGAAACAAACATGCACCGTCCAACCATAGGGACGACAGTACATTCTTCAACTTCTCCATTAACGTTCAGATTTTCATTAGCCATTTTAAAAAAGTCTGACCGACAAAACCTACGCTCAAACTAAACGAAAACAAAATAAATACAAAGCTGAGTCTATAACCGAAACAAAGCAAATGCAATCCAATACATTCCAAGAAAAGAACAGCCAAAATCGTCAAATATAATCCGCTAGAAATATTTAGGTATGGTATGTGCTATACAGCAACCAAAACGATTTAACGACCAACAACATCCAACCAACTGCGTACAACTAACCTACCTGACGATGAACGTTAAATAATAACTGGAGAGGGTCATTAGTCCGCAAAAAATCTTAACACCTCGATTATAAAAATGACGTAACGGCACAACGCTATCTATTGTCAACATTTATAACTAAAATTATTTTGTTCGTCTTAATTTATTCGTTCCACTAGGTACTGATAGTTCAAACTAATACATTTACATCCTCCATCATCCCTTAATATATCCCCATGGGGGTTAAATTTATCAAAATCATATCTAAGCGGACGTCTTCATCATAGTAGCTCCAATCTTTAATTTCAGTTCAATCAGTCGAATATCTATGACAATTTATACAAACTTTCATCCCCTATTTTATCCCCTTAGGGGTGGATTGTATCAAAATCCTATGCCTACGTCATAGTAGCTATATGCATGCAAAGTCTCAGCCCGATCAGTTTAAAATTAACAAAGTTTCATACAAACTTTCATCCCCTTGGCGGTAGAATTTATCAAAACCTTTTCTTAGCGGATGCCTACTTCATGACATCTACCTGCATGCCAAATTTCAGTCCGATCCCTCCAGTGGTTTGGGCTGTGCGATGATAGATCACTATGTCAGTCAGTCACCTTTGAGTTTTATATATATTTAGATACAATTTCTGACATTCATAAGAGTCACCTTATGACCTAAGTGAATATAGTATTTTTGAATTTTGCGGTATTTATTTTATAAGAGCATCGATTTCGTTACCATTATTTTATTATACATATTCAACAATAATAACTCACATCAAGAAGGGTTTGTCGCGCTATAAATACAGTGGTGTTTACAAGGCACGCACACAGACGCAGTGACAACGGCAAGCGGCACACGTCCTACCTCGATGAGCGCTCAGCGCGGTCTAAAGTTCTGTAGACGCGTACAGGATTTATATAACGATTTCTAGCTTCGTTTAAAAATTAATTTAAAATATTTGTAATCACATTCAGAAGCTGATTTTTTTTTCCTAGCAAGGTATTATATCAAATCTTATTAGGGACTATTTGTTTTTTTTTATTTCTTAGTGTATTTTATGTGATAAAAAATAATCCATTTAGACGTAAACTGACAATTTAATGACATTTTACGTAACATTTTTTGGTTGATTTCTGAATGAAACCTAACATTCTGGCTCAATCATACCAAGGGGCAGGATCTTGTTATGTCGTAGATGCATTTAAAAGTTAATTACTCACATTATTTTCGATGTCATGGACCATCCCGTAATGCTCATAAAATGATTCTTCAAAACATGCTTTGCGGAAACTTGATTTTTCTGTTGTAGGTAATTAAACACTTATTTTTACTACAGTCATACAATAGTAAACAAAGTGATCTAATAGTATCATTGTTAATTTCTTCATTTGTTGATATATCTGAGTCACAATCACGTATCTCCCCGCGTGTTAATCGCCAAAATGGCTTAAAAAACGGGAACGGCCTCTTAAGCACACGCTTCTTCTCACTTGAGAACGATAACGCCATAGTCCACCGCGCTGACCAAGTGCGGGTTGGAGGACTTCACTTTCGAGAACATTATGGAGCAATCTAAGCCATGCTGATTTACTAACTATGTGTTTGCTTCACCATTAGCAAGCGATATATTTTTTTGTTTTTGCCGCGGATTTGAACAAGATCCTCGGTGCAGTCCGTCGGCTTCTCTAGGTCTCGTCTTTCCACTAGGCTATCGCTGCTAAAATTTCAAAATTTCTCATTGCAGTGTCCTATGTGCAAGGTCCTTTATCCGACGTCACAGGTACCAATGTCGAGCTTACTACGAGGATTACCGCAATACAAAGTGCGGTGAGCCATTTTCACATGCCTGCTTGCAAAATATTTAAGTTACCTAAATAATGACCGAGTACGTGTTTGACTATCTTGCTCTGTAAGTTTGTTTCATTCTAGGTGTTAAAGTTTGTTATAATGTGCGAAGTAAAGCTAAGCATGTAATAATCAAGAGATCATATGTTGATCTTAAAGTTGTTATGCTTCGTTAAACAAATTATTATTTTATTTAAGATTTGAAGGAGAATGGTAGTGATTTCTAATACGCCAAAGAAGTAGTACCTAATTATTTATGCTGGATAAGAAACGTTTTAAATAAAATACCAATTCTATTTAAAATTGCAAGCTCATCCAAAATTTGGTATATCATCTATTGTAACAGACTGGTTTCGATATTGATATACCCTGCACTTAAAATGTGCTATAGTTGTTTCTCAACTATTCATCTTTTCTTTTGCATTGAAATCGTTTATAAATGTATAAAACTGCAAAGTTTTTCCCAAAAACAAAGACGTATACCCCAAACATATGTCGATGCATTTGATTACGTAGTACCTCAAGGCAATAGAAGAGGTGGTGTCCAATAGAAGCGTATTCGTACAACCTCATGGCCCACAGCTACAAATTCGTACGTTCAACAGACGTGGAACCATTGGTACGTGACTCGTATTACTTTCGATGTGCGACGCGATCCGAGTGCAATACTTTGTGACAACTGAGACTGCGGATTTTAAAGAATAGAACCTCTTATTTAGAAGAATTGAGGACATTTTTAGTGTGCTGGAAATTTTGAAAACCAAAGGTATTATGCAAAATGCGTTCTTTTTAGAATTTAAGCTCCAATGCTGTTGTTTTTTTGTTTTCAAAGTTCCAAATTGGCCTATCAATATATATTTTTGTCAGGCGTATAAAAAAGGCCACCAAAATGCAATACCTAATTCCTTGGATGTTCATAATAGCTGTTAATATAGAATAGTCAAATTATATCGAATTGTCAACAGAACATTCCATTCTAGCTTCCAATATAACAATGTTTTGTAGCACAATCATATTAAAAAAACAGACATTCAAAACACCTTATAATAAAAAGGCACAGATTTTGTTATTATACATCTAGTTCTCTAAATGCGATTAAGACTATTTAACTAACATCTTAAGAACAATAATCACTTTCTGATTCAAAATAGTTGTTCATTAGTTCTGATCCCAAAGCTGTCTTTAAAATCTCGCTGTAGCAAACTTGGCTATTCGACGTTTGGAAGAACGTGACCGTTGGTGTTCGATTGCTCCTTTGTCGGTTTCGAAGAACCACACTGGAAAATTTGCATTGTTTTCGAACGTGAGGTGAATATCGCTTGATAAGAAGTGTGAAGCAGTTATGTCTGTGTATGTTCTGTTAGATTCTAATATTTGATGGCCGAGGAAGTTTTGTGTTGGACCTAAGAATCAATGAAGTACATTTTTTATTGTGTAATATTCTTTTGAATATTTTTTGCTTTTACTTATTTTTATATAAAATTTTCTTGCGTTCAAACTACGATTTACGGATTCTATCGCGACAGAATCCGTAAATCGTAGTTTTATTTTTATACTCATTCTGATTCTTTGAAAGTACGTGGCAGAAAGTGAACGTAAGTTTGTTACCGAACGTATTTTCATTTAAGTATTCCACCAATTCATGTGGTACCATCATTAGGGTTCCATGTAACTGCTCTATGCTCTAGTTCTTGTCTTTGCCGATACACATCTTTGCTACCTAAAGTGATAAAATATCGCTATCACTTTGAGTTGCAAAGATTGCAGCACAGTTGCTCTGCAGAAAGTTAGTATTCTATCATACCTGGTTAACTATGATAGCGGTCCGCAGTTTCCAAGAAGAAAGTCTTAACTTCATCAAAGACAAAGGATTATGTCTTAAGGCTAAGCAATCAAGTAACGAGAGAGTACTAAGGCCACATTGAAATATAAAAAGGAGTAAAAAAAACAAATCTCCCTCACAGATACTGGCTAATAAAACACAAATGTTACCGCATCAGTCCCGATTCAGATTTATTAGAGGTTTTCATTTGCGCGAATGTAACAAATTAGTTTATTGCAATTTGTATTTCGGATACGGGTGGGTATATTTTGTTTGGAAACATACGGTCAACTACAACACAGCCTACTAGACACCTAATGTTTTTATTTCTACAAACAAAAAATTCTGTCAAAGCGGTGAGGTATGCGGGTCAAGGGGGGGCGACAAAAATGCATTTTAATTGGCCGGTTCAAATTTGCGGGACATCATAATTCATATCTAGTGTTGGGATTGGTCCAAATTGGTCTTATATAAGACGTATAAGTCTACTGTGTTGTCCGAAAGTGTTCGCCTTACGTGCGGCGTCTAGTAGGTTGGGTTGTCGTTGCATACGGTGAAGGAACCTTGAGATAACCGACGTTGAGATTAAGTTATATTAAACTTATATTATCGACCAAACATTCGGTATTGGTATACTAGACTATAGAGTAATCGGAGTAGGCACCTGAATACCGAATTTTGGATTCATTTTAGGTGACAATCATAAAGCGCGGGTTTGAAAACTGGGTATTTTAGCCAGTGCACTTGAAAATGCAATCAAGGAATGTTTAGAAAAAAGAAAGATCACGTATCAGTTATTAACGTCCCAAGTTAAATCAGTATCTTGCCTATACTTGTTTTATTACACGCTTAAGTAGACTCAAGTACTTTTATTGATTTCTGGTCGCACCACCTTAACGCATTATTCAATTTCCTTTGCTATTCTTTCTAGCTACGTAAACTTATCTAATTTCAGGACAGCACAAATTACTATATCAACATCTAATGGGTACAGCACAAAGATGCTAACGACTGAAGATCCTGAATCGTGACATTAGGAGTTTCACACGCGTTTGCTATATCCACGCTCTCTACAACAACTGCCAAACTGTGGTCTACCAAGCACAAACACTTAAGCTGCTTAGTGTATCCTCCTTATCGGCATATAAACTGAACACTACATCTTACGTTACGTTGTCCTAAAAGATAGCGCGGAGGTTCGTTTAATTTCACAAGTAACGTCATTTCTGCTCTTGATATAAATCCGTATATTTCGTCCGCCAAATGCGACGTTTGTATTTTTCCAAGCGGCCGTGAGTACAATTGCCTTAATTTATATGTTGAACGTATTGACGAACCCAAAGTCCTAACGACCATTCGTTAACTCACTTTATGATTTATTCAATAAAAATATTTATCCAATAAATAAAACGACCTTTTTCTCGTTTTTAGGGTTCCGTACCGAAAAGGTAAAAAACGGAACCGTATTACTAAGCCTCCGCTGTCTGTCTGTCCGTCACCAGGCTGTATCTCATAAACCATGATAGCTTGAAAGCTGAAATTTTCACAAATTATGTATTTCGGTTGCCGCTATAACAACAAATACTAAAAATAAAAAAAATAAAATATTAAGGGGGGGTTCCACACAAAAAGTGATATTTTCGTATTTTTTGCTCAAAATTACTAACTGTAACAGGTAGACGCTTTAAATTTTCACAGAATATGTAGTTGTATATTACCTTTCAAAATAAATAATTAAATTTTAAAAAAAGTAAATAATAAAGGGGGGCTCCCATACAACAAACGTAATTTTTAAGCAATTTGTTACTCGATCTTAATAAACAGGTAGAAACTTATAAAACTAATAACGTTGTTTTGCAATTTTTTTTTTTTTTTGAAAAATAGATGTTGGCCTATTCTCATTGATACCGGATAAGCACCAAAAAATTCATCAAAATCGGTCAAGCCGTTTCGGAGGAGTATGGGAACGAAACCACGAGAATTTTATATATTAGATTTAAGTATACATACAACGAACGTGATTTTCTTTTATAGATTACCTATGGTACGGAACCCTTTGTGCGTGAGTCCGACTCGCACTTGCCCAATTTTTTTATTTTATTTTTGCATTGTATGACCGACAAATGAAAGAATAATAAGAGTGCTCTTGTTGAGTTGTTTATTAAGGACTAACAAGGTTAAGCCTGTTTATAATGTTTTTTTCATTTTAAATATAAACGTGCTTGGCTTTATAATTTAGGTTAAATTACGAGTAATCATATTAATAGAAACCGTGTATATTTTATGCAAATATAAAAGAAGAGGCGCTTTTATTTTCCACTTGGCTGCTAAATGTGAAATGGGTGATTAAGGTTGACATTTAACTTATCTTTCAGAGAATAGCTAGCAATATAGATGATGATTAATATATTATAACTAATCGATGGATGTAGGTACAATCTGTGTGTCTGCAACCACCATAATGTTATGGAAGTGTAAAACGTGGAATGTGTATACATCCATATTCATTTAGTAAAAAGCGGTTATTTTAATATTACTAACAGACACTCCAATTTTACTTATATGTATAGAATTATTTTTATAGACTCACGCCTGATTCCCGGAAGGGGTAGGCAGAAGCGTAATATTATACCCACATTTCGCCATGAATTTTTCACCACGTAATAGGGAGCCTATTTTACCAGACTCGACTCCGTGCTGCTACTAAGAATTCGGAAAAACCCAGTAACACTTTTTGCCCAACCCGGAAATCGAACCCGGGACCTCCGATCAACAGTCTCATACGCTATCCACACGCTATGGACACGGAGGCAGTCATATAGTAATATACAGACACAGAATCATGAACGTATGAGTGAATGCATGGTCAGCCACAGCGTAGTGTTTTGCATTTGAATTGCTGCAAAAAGTCGTCGTGAGCGACCTCCCTTATACTTGATTGGGGAAAACATATCAATTTGGCAACATTATTTTCCGAATTCAGTTGAAATCGGCTGGCAATTATAAATACAGCTATATTTTAATGAAGATGGAATATTTATTTGCTTTTACTTTTTTTATCCATTGCTTTTATTTGTTAGTCATTTAAGTATAAAAATTATTGAATTTATATGTTAGCCATTTAGTTAGTTTTAATTCAATTGTATTTCAATATTTCTGTTAATAAAGTCGTACCCAGAAAAAAAAACAATAAAGATGGAATATTATAAGGTTTTATTATCAAGCAAAGTTTGGTTGTTTTAGAAAAAAAAGTCGCTCTTTGGAAAAGCTAATATTCAGCCAAATCCGGTTAGACTAGTAAGCGGACCCCAGATTGAAACTGGGATAACGCTAAGAGGATGATTTGGTTGTTTTAGAAAGCGTGAGTATTTATGCCTGCATGGAAATATTCCAAAATTTCTTATCAATAAAATGTTGTATTAAAGGTATTAATAGTATGTACTTACATTTAGGTACGGGTAATTTCTTGAACTGCAGATAAAGTCCATTACATCACATCTCATCATTATGTATCTAAGATTTCTCCTTAGAGCTCGAACCTTCTAGACTAACCCGATTTGACTACGAATATAAGCTTTTCCATAGAGTGTTTTCACCAATATATAGTGTGATTAGGGAATAACTTTTCTCGGGAGAACGGTTTAGGTGTAGGCATAAATCAAGTAAGCGGACTCACGCGCATGGTTTAGTCATTTATAAAGCTGTAAACACAAAATATCTAATGGCTGGAAATATAACTAGGCTGAGCCTGTACCATGATAGCCAGATGACTAGGCATACTTAATGTCTTTAAAACATACTCAGATACACATAAATGATCTTATTCATCATACAAAGAGTTCTTCTGGGTAGAAATCGAACCTATGACTAGCAGTCATGGATTCTAACTACTAAATCAACGCCAATCGACAAAAAATATAGGCACAGTATAATATTTCATCTAACCCTTTGCTTATGATCTTATACATGGATTTATACACGGTTATTTTTACATACATACATAGACTCACGCCTGTTTCCCCGAAGGTGTAGACAGAGGCATATTAAACGCCCACTTTTCGCCAGTGTTTTGATCCCACGTAATAGGTGGCGAGCCTATTGCCGCTTATCGGGATATTTTGTTTGCCAGAGCCTCGTCCGTTGATCGGCAGGTGCACCACTTGCAGGTGAGGTTGGCTTGGGACCCTAAGTTCTTGGTGGGAACCCAAAGCACTTATTTTTATTATTATTTATAATATCCGTATAAAAGGATAACCTCTTAAGAGCCATCAAATGTAAACATGCTCTCTAGTTGCCACTAGGCGAGGTTCAAAGTATTTCGGATGTGCACATCTTGGTAACATCTTGCAACGAAAGTAATGTCAACTTGGAAAATAATTCTTCAATTGAATTAATAACTTAGAGATACATAAATGTCAACTATATCATATTTGGTAAATCCATATGAAAAAATTAAATGTATTATGAACTTTTGCAAGACATTGTGTTGTGCCAGTTCCATTGTCAGTATGTTACCCATTTTGAATTAGTCCACTGTAAGAGTCAGTCATTAATTAGATCTTACATCTAACAATGTTTTTAAGTTTGGATTAAACAAAACTGTATTGACACTTTCAATATTTTTAGGAACAGTGTATTGGTAAAGTAATATCAACGGTAACTAGGAACCTATAAAAAGTATTATATCTAGATAGAAATGGAAATTCATCAAATTGCTACAATTCAAGTTAGCACAAATGCCACAATTATCTTTGCATTGTCCTTAGGTTAACTGGTGGAAAATGGTATACTTACAACACTTTCACCTTGCCAAAGTATTTTCAAACAGCGTGAATAAATAAATAAGATATCTATCTACGTCAAAGTAAAGTTATAGGTTTTAAATTTTAAAAACAAATACACATGACTTCAAAATTACCTAATTACTCACGCAATGCCCCGAAAAGCAGAGATGAGCAAAAACGTAATCCTACTACCTGCAGATGTCATCTCGCGTTATAGCATCATTCATTTGTGTTAGAGTCCACAGACTAATGCACTTCCCTTGTCGCGGACTCATCGCTCAATCAACTCTTCAATTTGTCCAGTTTCAAAGTCGCAACAGACGCGTCTTAGGAATTTTATGTTCACAAAATAGAAATATTTTTTAGAATATTACTGTTGTAATGGGGATACTATGAGCTTCTATTTTTGCCGTCCTAAACTTAACTAATTATGTATATGATTTGTCAATAATATGTTTGATTAGGATACCTAGAGCAATGTAGGTATTAAAGCTCTCGTAGTCATTTCACTAGAACCACAATACATACATCAGTGCATCCTTGATTATAACGCCTGCAAGAAATCTAAAATACCTATGGGCCCTACAAACATAATTCGTGGGGTAAATATCAAGTTACCTCATGTTTTGTCGCTGATGATGATGTCAACACCACGATAAAGTGTTACCCAAAACCAAACTCCCTTAAATAGTTTCTGTATGGAACCATCTCTGCCTACCCCGAAGGGAAAAGGCATGAGTTATGTTATGTATGTATGTAATTTAAAAATAGTACGCTTTCTACAACTGAAAAATTACTTGAGTCCCAAGAAACTCAAAGGTAATTTAAAAACTCATCAATCAACATTTCAACATCTGCTTTTATCTCAGAGTGTTTTCAAAGTATGTACATTTATTTTCAGAACACAAAGCAATCAAAATGTGATACATTTTAGTGCGAATATCACAAACTTTTTTATTGTAATGAAAAAGTGTGTGATATTGTGCCGAAAAAGCGGGAAATTCCGCCGAACAGTAATATTAAAAATTAATAAATATCCGGGTATTATTAATTTGAGTGAATACGCTGGGGAACCAAAGGTACATTCTTTCATTAAAACAGGTACAATTTTAATTATTTCGGTGGTTTGACTGACGTGCAAGCCAAGATACGACTGCCTGTAAATTATTTTGAGTCTATTTAAATGCAAAATTACTCACAAAGTGATGAATATATTATGATTAATTAGTACACACACGAAAAATACAAGAGGTTTTTCCAGGAAAGTAACTATTTAACGAGATACAATGGCAAAAGCTTCCAGGAATAAATGGATAGTATTCACAATATAGCTGAGGGCTTCAACTTAATAAATACCATGTAATACTGAAATGCACTGCACCCAGAGAAGCAGATAAAATGAATAATGCTATCAGATGTTAGTAATTTAAATACTTTTACATTTCGAATAATTCAAAATAAAATACAATGTAAATTTTTGCCGACTTTTTCTAAATTTTGTCCTGGTCAAAATATAATTCACTAAGAAATGAAATGAAATTAAATCTTTATTCGTTAGTAGTTGCCTTCACTTTATTATAATATATAATAAAGTGAAGGCAACTTGCGACAAAACTACACACATGCGTGAAAATTAACTGTTATGTTAAGCATTTTATTATTTTGTTATATCTTAGTATGTATTTATATGACGCGTTTTTTTTTGTAGAATTTGCATTTCTTTTCTTTTATTTCAAGTCAGCAAGTCTATCGTTTTGGATGTGTCAGCAGTCATCGTACCACAAATTGTTTATAATTTAAGATTCTGACTTTTAAAGATTGGCATGAGTGATGTTGTAACTTTTAACCTATATGAATAAATGAATTTGAATTTGCGATTGCAGTCGATATCTATATCAAAGTTTAAGTTGCCTGTTTATCAAAGTTATTGGTGCACAGGCTCTTGCACTATACAGCGTCAGATGAAACAACGTTGAATTGATTACAATTTCCAATAACGAAACGGTGCGTCCAATTGACACCTACTATCCATATTTCAATTTTAAATTGTATAAATATTAATCAATCAGAACACATGATGTTATTAACATTCATAATGATCATTTGCATTCGACATCGAGTTGATGTATCGCTCTGATTGGATGTTCAATTTAATGATATTGATTGTTATATTAATTGTTATGTTATGGTTAGTTGAGGTGATGGGCTAGGAGTGAATGTTGTTGCTACTTTCCATCGAATGTCGTTTGTAATATTATAAAGAATAAATACTACTTAGCTTTTTCGAATTCTCAGTAACAGCACGGGGTCTGGTAATGTGGCCGGTAACAGAAATACGCTCGCCTATTACGTGGGATGTAAAATTGAATACATAGTGAAATGCGGGTGTAACATTACACCTCTGCCTACCCGTTCTGGAATAGCGTGAATGAGTCTAGATAAGAATTGAGTACAAAACGTAAGAAAACTCTAATTATATTTAAATATTTAAAGACTTTGTGATAGTGTATATTTTCACGTAATTTCCCATACCTAAAACCTTTACCTACTTTATGCGTTCACTGATTGTCTGGTATAGATACTAATATACTATCTGTACATATTCATGGGTAATCGACACACATCACTAACATTTCGATGTTATGTGCATAGATGATATACTATAACTAGAGAGTTATGTGCTTATTAAATCGTTAATCTTCGCTTGCTCCGTGCTTTGCGAGCACGTGCCTGCACGAGCCGTTTTAGTTATCTTAAATATCTTTGACAGTCGTTACGATGCCATTTAAGCCCTTAAAATTCTTATTTACAAGTTTATTACTGGCTAGGGGATGCCTGCAACTATGCCTAAACATTTTTATTAATTAAACTGTTTCAACCCGATATCCCTTGGCAATTTCAGGAAATCCCTTCTTAGTGCACCCTACGGTACCCAAGGAATATAGATGTCAAACTTCAGTTTCTTGCACCCAATAGTTTTAGATATGCGTTGCGTGCATTTAATACATACCTATTATCTGAATAATAGAATATAACTATACATATATAGGCATTCATCGTACCTACTAGAGTGGGCGGGTCAGACGTTAGTCGCCACAAAGAAAGGCGAATATTTGATCAACTTTGGTTAGCCTAGAACTTGGGCTTGTCACGTGAGCCTCTTAAATTCTCAACAACAAGGTAGGTACTTCAAAATTAGAAGTCATTTGTAATTCGAGATAAATGTTCATAAGAGTCTTTACTCTTATATATTTTACACTCACACAACGCTCACAAAATTGTTTCACAAAGAAACATAATACATTTTATGTCTTTACTGTCCCTTCTATTATTTCTTGCACTCATAGGTCTCTCAGTGGTCGTGTCAAAGACCACTGCGTCACTTTTAAAACCCACATCTTTGAAAGTTTCAAAGGCAAATGGATGATATAACCGTCTCGTCCGAAGTGTTAAATTCAATTTACGACATGACGATGTAAAGGAGCGGGCCTTCTGTTTATTCCCATATGGGAATGCGATGGGAATACGCCGAAGTGCAAACGCTCCCATTTCAGTTTCGCCTGCAGTTTATAGTGATGCTTGAATGCTAGATGTCAGAAATAATGGACTTGAGTTTTATACGTCGTTCGACTAAGCTTTTATGATCTGTTTGTAGATCTATATTGTAGAGGACCCTATTGAATTGGAGTTTTATTATTTGTTTCGGATGAACGGCATTTTTCAGAAATTTGGCTTTGGGGAGTTTCTTGTTCTTATAATGATTTTTTAAGTTATTATCTCATCATATCGATTATGTAAGTACGCAGCACAGATGGCGCAGTGGCCTAAGTGTGCACTTCGCCTCGATTATACGGTTCAACTGTTGTGTGATCCTCAAGTATTTATTTCGAATCCAGGAGTCCTTTATGATGCTATGTTCGTACAATCCCCTCAATACTGGATTTATTGCTGGTGTCTTTATAAATAATTAAAATTAGGTCAAACTTCGATTAACAGTTGTAAGAAAAATGTGTCAAATTTATCTCAAATATCTGACTTAAATCAAAGTAAAAAGACTAACCTAGTATCGGAGAATATTCTTATTTAAAAAATATGCAGTGCATTTTATCCATGAGACAAATTCGTTCAATGCCAACCAGAGTCAGGTTACTTAGGTTAGATGGGCGAAATGGATTTAAAAATTGCACTACATTTTTAACAGTAAACTTCTATCAAAATCTATTTTTAAAATTTACGGTAAGAATTGTAATAGAAATTTGGAAATGGCGGTTTTTAAACTAGAGGGTACCTGCAGTTATGCACATTTAAAATTTACCGGGTATTCCCGATTTCCCAACCCTACGGTCTCCATAGAACATTCAATCCCAATTTTCGGCGTCTTGCGCTGAGAAGTTACGGCTGTGAGTTACCTGTTAGTCAGTAACGCAAGAATTTGATATATTGATTAAATTGGGTTTACTTATTGAAAGATAGACCTATCCTTTTTAGGGTTCCGTAGTCCACCAGGAACCCTTATAGTTTCGATAGTTTCGTCATGTCCGTCCGTCTGTCCGTCCACAGCCTAGCTCAAAGACGCCTGGTGCTAGAAAGCTGATATTTGACATGAATATAGACATACAATATTGCAACAAAACTGTAGAATAAAATTTAAGAAAATATTTTTTTAAGGGTATCTCCCCTACATATATAGTGGGTATGTATTTTTTTTTGGTTGAGTACCCCATTGTGTGGGGTATCATTGGATAGGTTTTAAAAAAATATTATTAGTTTGCTCAAATCATTTTTCGATCAAGTGATTGGTTTGTCAAATATCAAGCGTTGAAGTGAAAAAAATTGTTAGACTCAAGTGTCCCCCCCCTCTGCCGGCTAAACTATTAATTTGGAAGAGGTGACAAAAATCACAAATGTAGTAAATATAACGAAGTTAAAAGGAAAACTATCACGGCTAAGTAGACATCACTAGTTTACGAGTAATCGTCGGTTAACTTATAATTATAAATAAGTACCTATTTCTGTGAGTTAACATTGAGAGCGCTGCTTAATCCATAACATGTCCGTTTTTAGTCCCATGTGAAACAGAAGTTATTATCAATAATGGCCATTATGGGCAACTACGGAACCCTACATTGCGCGTGGCCCGACACGCACTTGGCCGGTTTTCTTTTTTACTTCGTGGTGATAACTCAAAGCTCATACTTCCACTTTTGTCACAGACAGAGAAAGTTTGTATGATTCTGAAAGGTACGCGTTTATTTATATTTTAATAAATAAACCTACATTTCAATTAATACAATTGGCGCCTAAGTGTGGGCGTTATTAATGAAGAAGTGGACACAGCTACACGCTAAAGACACAGACTATCGAAAATATACAACAATTGTATAATGGACCAAATCTTCCCATTGAAATTGGTAGAGGCCTATGTTCAGCCGTGGACTGCAAAAGGCTGCATGAATGAGGATGACTCATCACAACCAAAGAGACCACCAACAGATTTTATGATCACAAAGCTCATTTAAACATAAACTAATTAAAACACTTATATTATTACAATATATTAATTAAAACAAACATAATAACAATGCGGCTACGAGCCGATTACGATACGATATAGATAATATTGGCTTAATTATCATTCATATTATAATTGTACCATAATGGGTTTTAATTATGGTTGCTAATTATGTGTTGTAGTAATTTTAACTTATTTATTTACGTATTCAAATGGAATACTAGGATGCGCTTGGGACTTTATGCCACACGCTTAGATAAAACAAAAAATCAGCTTTAAGTGGGACAATTACGACAAGAAAGAAAGAAGAATCTTGGAAAATAAAGTTAATCCTTCTTCTTCAGTTTCCCTGAGAGCTTCAGTAGGTACTATCATGTACATATGTATCTATATACACAATATCGATGTACAGTTATAGTTTTTGTTTGTTTTCCGTGTGAGTGTGTAGCCAACTCTAGTGTCACTTTCAGGCCGCCCGAAGGCCTCCGACATGTTCTAACGATACTTAGCCTCAGACGAGAAGCGGGAACGATAGCTAAACGTGCCCTCCGAAGTACGGTAGCGGTCTGATGTGAATGCCACACGTGGTCACCCATCCAAGTGGCGACCGGTGCAAGCGTTGCTTAACTTTGCCGATCAGTTACGAACGGCTAGCCAAGCCTCGTTGTGAGACGCTACACGGTTATAGTATAACGTATAGGTAACGTATAGGGTAGGTAACGTAGGAGAATGTGGGCGTTCTTCATCTCTCAGGTCTTCCTCCATCGTTCATTTCAGGAAAATAAGACTCGGTATACACTCAATAGGTTTTACTCAAACTAATTAGTTTACTTCACAAACTAAATATGCACACGTAGCTCGGATGAAAATGGATTACTTTTGGAAACGCGGCGAAGTCGGACGTAGGTAGGCTACACTTGTTTCCTCGGCTGTGTCTGTCGCCAAAAGGTGGCCTTGACAGCTCGACGTTCGCTTATAAAACATTTAATGACATTGACAGCTGTCAACCGCCGACCTTAGTGTTCAGTGTTGCCAACCATCGTTTCCGATTATGCCCAAATCTAATAAGATTTGACGTTCCGTTCCCCAATCTCCGACACGGCCATCTTGACACGTCACACGTCCCTGTGTGATGCTCCTTCTTCGTCCTCGGTCCCTCACTGCTGAAGATCGCGACCACATATGTGTCTCCAGTCTGTACATAGGTGTAAGGCTCGTTGCATGCTGCCGCCCTCCGCCTTCATGTTCGTGTCAGACCATTTCGTAGGTGCCCTGGGTGATGCTCCTGCAAAAAGGGAAAACGTTCTGCAATATCTCAAGGTCTTTGCTCGGCCCACCCTGACCGTCGTTTAGTTAAAGAATAGGGCTCGTTACGTAATAAACCACAACATCAAGTTTTTCTTTTTTCAACTACATCATACTAGAACATCACATTATTATGAAAGCAACTCTCTCATTAGTGAACAGTATCAGAGAATTATATCACAAACGTTAATCAGCGAAAAGTGTCACGGTTCACGGGCCCCTTCTCACTATGAGAAGGGTAAGGCCATAGTCCACCACGCTGGCCAAGTGCGGGTTGGCAGACTTCACATGTCTTTCGAGCACACTCCGAAGTACTCTCAGACATGCAGGTTTCCTCACGATGTTTTCCTTCACCGTCGTTGCTATCACCTACACGTGGGGAGTAAGGGGAGATCGGAATAACAACTTCACCGACCCAATTGTCAACCCCACCTGCACGTGCCGAAAGGCGGCGGCAACCAACAGGTTGTCGCGGTGCTCCCTGCTAGAGAACCAACGGGGCTCTGGCGACCGAGCAATGGCGGGATAACCATACATACCCGGCAGGGCAACCTGTACGGAAGAGGCGTCAGAAACCTTGGGGCCCAAATACCCCCAAAAAGATCTGGTGCAGAAGGCAACGGGAAACCACTGCACTAATCTCCCACGAGAGTTATGAAAAGGTCATATAATAATAAACGTGTGCCGAGTGATCCGTGTAGCGAACGGCGCCCTGAGTTGTCCGGGAACCTGGGTGTGAAATTAGTTACCGGCCATGAGGTAGCAGGCGACCAGGCTCCCCATGGAAACTATGCCACTGGAAGAGCAAAAATCCAACTACACCATGACATCCGCGTCGGAACATGGAATGTGAGAGGCCTGATTAATGAAGGAAAGCTCCATGTACTGGATCACGAACTCGAACGATGCAATACGATTATTACGGGATTAAGTGAGACGCATTGGAAAGAGAGCGGACACAGAGACCTGGAGAAACACACCATCTACTTCTCAGGAAACGAATCATCCAGTTTTGCCGCAGTCGCTATTGCAATACCCACACTCTGGGCTGGGTCTGTTCTAAGTTACAATACCGTTAACGAGAGGATCATTACCATGAAACTCGATGCCTCACCATGCGTACTGAATATTATTCAGGTGTATGCCCCTACAAGTGCCGCTGCTGAGGATAGGATTGAGGAATTTTATAATCAACTTGAGGCTTGTATTAGAGACATCCCAAAAAGAGAGATCCTGCTGGTTATCGGCGACTTTAACGCGAAAGTGGGCACCACTGTTCTGGATGTAGGGCTACAAAATATCGTAGGTCGTTACGGTCTTGGTTGCAGAAACAACAGAGGAGAGCGCCTAATTCAGTTCGCAGCTGATAACAACTTTACCATCATGAATACAGTCTTCAAACACCACCCCAGAAGACTATATACCTGGACTTCCCCAAACGGAGAATACCGCAACCAGATCGACTACATATTGATCAGAACAAGATGGAGGAGCTCAGTAACCAACGCACATACACTACCGGGAGCCGACGTCATGTCCGACCATCAGCTACTTGTATGTAATATGAGGATCAGGTTACGCAGACCTATAGTCAAGAAAATTAACAAACGCGTCGAAGTATTTGATAAGAGCTCGTTTATCCAGTCGCTTCTAGACAAAGAACAGTGCTGGCACGGAAACTGTGCCAAAGACGGAAACATCGACCAGCTCTGGAAGTCCACCGTCCAACTTATAAAAGATGCTGTTCACGAATCTCAACCCAAAGTGAGATCAAAAAAGAGGCAGCACTGGATGTCGACCGATACCTGGGACTTGATCGAAAAGCGTAGAGACCGCAAAGCTAAAGGCGCCACTCTGCAAGAACTAAATACCATGAGTTCCGCTATACAAGCCGCTTGCCGCCGTGACCGCAATAAGACGCTACAATCAGTATGTGAGGAAATCGAGCAATATTCTCAAAAGTTTGAAACAAAGGACTTACACATGAAAATCAGACTTATAACCCGTCAGTTCAAACCAAAGACTTGGGCCTTAGAGAATGCTCTAGGAACCACCATCACAGAGATAAGGGAGATTGTTGGCGTCTGGAAAGACTACTGTGAGTCTCTGTTCGGCGACACAACAGCATGCATCGCAACAAGTTATGATGCAATGTCAGAGCAAGAACCAATGCCACTGAAAGCTGAAGTACGCGCAGCCATCAACCATCTTAAGCGGAATAAGGCTGTAGGTTTCGATGACATTCCGATTGAGACAATCAAAGCCATGGGGGAAATCGGAGTAGACTTACTGCACACCATCTGCTGTCGAATATGGGTCACTGGGGTTTGGCCAAGCGATTGGGCACACTCTATATTCATGCCACTACATAAAAAAGGATCAACAAGAAAGTGCAGTAATTATAGACTAATTTCCCTCATATCCCACGCCAGTTAGATCATGCTGCATATTATTAACATGAGGCTACAATCTTACCTCTCCCGAGAGATCGCTCCTGAGCAGGCTGGTTTCGTCAAGGGTCGAGGTACAAGAGAACAGCTACTCATAATGCGACAAATTGTGGAAAAGGCTAGAGAGTTCAACATCACCCTCTATATATGCTTCGTGGACTTCAAGAAAGCTTTTGATACCGTCAAGTGGTGGAAACTGTGGCTGGTCCTGGCCGAAATGGGTGTACCACAACACCTCATACACCTCATTAGACGTCTGTACGAAGATGGCACAGCCACGGTCCGTGTTGACGGTATCGACTCCGAACGCTTTAGGACCCAAGCTGGCGTTAGACAGGGCTGCATACTATCTCCCCTTCTGTTTAACATCTACACAGAGTATATCATGCGGATAGTTCTCGAAGATTGGGACCAGGGATAACCGTGGGGGGTCGGAAAATATCTAATCTTAGATACGCTGATGATACCACACTCCTAGTATCAACCAAGGGCGAAATCGAGACTCTTCTTCAACGACTCGAGACCACAGCATTGGATTTTGGACTTAAAATCAATCAGGACAAAACCAAAATGATGATTGTAGATCGTGCCGACAACAACCAACCGGACGTCCAAAAAATAGCAGGATGCGACGTAGTCAAGAGCTACGTTTATCTAGGCTCTACTATCACCAACGCTGGAGGCTGTGAAGATGAAATTCGGAGGCGTTGCACGGTGACAAGATCCTCAGTGGAAAAACTCACGAAGATTTGGAAAGACCGCAGAATAACCAGAAACACAAAGGTTCGACTGATGAGGTGCCTGGTCTTTCCAATATTTTTATACGGAGCTGAGACGTGGACGCTGAGGATGCAGGATCGCCGCAAAATTGACGCCCTGGAAATGTGGTGCTGGAGACACATGCTCAGAATCCCATGGACCGCACATCGAACCAATGTTTCCATCCTGAAGGAACTCAACATCAAAGAGAGATTATCGTCGACTGTGCAAATACGAATCCTCAAGTTCTTTGGCCATATCACCCGTAACGAGGACTCAATGGAACGATTGGTCGTCCAAGGGAAAGTTGAGGGCAAGAGATCACGTGGGCGCTCTCCGACACGGTGGACAGACCTCATTAAATCTGTGACGAACTCCAACATTAACGACTGCTCTCACTCCGCAAAACATAGAGCTACATGGCGACGCATCACAAGAACAGCAACGGCACAAGAACCGACCGACGCATGACCACGACCACTCTGACAAGAGTGCACGACTGAGAAGATAACTCAAAGCTCATACTTCCACTTTTGTCACAGACAGAGAAAGTTTGTATGATTCTGAAAGGTACGCGTTTATTTATATTTTAATAAATAAACCTACATTTCAATTAATACAATTGGCGCCTAAGTGTGGGCTTTATTAATGAAGAAGTGGACACAGCTACACGCTAAAGACACAGACTATCGAAAATATACAACAATTGTATAATGGACCAAATCTTCCCATTGAAATTGGTAGAGGCCTATGTTCAGCCGTGGACTGCAAAAGGCTGCATGAATGAGGATGACTCATCACAACCAAAGAGACCACCAACAGATTTTATGATCACAAAGCTCATTTAAACATAAACTAATTAAAACACTTATATTATTACAATATATTAATTAAAACAAACATAATAACAATGCGGTTACGAGCCAATTACGATACGATATAGATAATATTGGCTTAATTATCATTCATATTATAATTGTACCATAATGGGTTTTAATTATGGTTGCTAATTATGTGTTGTAGTAATTTTAACTTATTTATTTACGTATTCAAATGGAATACTAGGATGCGCTTGGGACTTTATGCCACACGCTTAGATAAAACAATAAAGCAGCTTTAAGTGGGAAAATTAAGACAAGAAAGAAAGAAGAATCCTTCTTCTTCAGTTTCTATATAGTGCACCCCTACGGTCCCCAAGGAACATACATGCCAAATTTCAGCTTCTTGCGCTCAATAGTTTCGGCTGTAGCGTGTCTGTCAGTCAGTTAGTAACGCAAGGTTTTTATATATTAGGATTTTGCATTATTTAGGGTGCTACTATACTGAACTCCAATGCGACAATACCGGTAGTGTAAAATAAAACATTATTTTCTGATATCACAGTACAATACATTATTTCCAAGTAGGACGGAAGTTGTATCTAAGTCAAGGCTATCGGATATAAGATATGGTTCGTGGTCAATTGTAAAATCATTGACTTATAAGATGATCTATACTTCGCCCGAGGCCACACCCATGTGGTTGTCGATTATCGCGATAAAAAGTATCCTCCTAACTGACGCACCTAACTAGCTCCACACACAAAATTTTAAAAGACATTGCTGCATTGCGACGTCAATGACGGACAAGCTAACACACTTTCGCCTTTATAATATTAATATGAATTCCAACAAACCAACTGTTTTTATTCGTTTTATATATTTAATTTAGTAAGTAAAGTACTATTTATTTATATATAGATTTTAATAAGAGCAGAAATAAATATGTAAGTGCGCTGACTATTCTAACAATAAATTCTAATTCTAACAATAAATTCTATTTCGATGGGCCATTCAAGAGCTTCGTTTTAAGTGCAATTCCATATAATCTTTATTATCACCTCTTAAATCTTATATACTAATATATAAAGCTGAAGAGTTTGTTTGTTTGTTTGTTTGGTTTGACGCTCTAATCTCAGGAACTACTAGTCCGGTTTGAAGAATTCTTTCAGTGTTAGATAGCCCATTTATCGAGGAAGGCTAAAGGCTTTACAACATCACGCTATGAGCGACGGGAGCAGAGCAATAGCCTTAAATAACGCGGGTGTAACCGTGTGCATCCTCTAGTGTTTAAATATATGTATCTCTCACAACCGCGTGTCACTCGCGTCTTTAATTAATTTACCTTCTAGTATAAAACAATAGTCATACCTGACCTGCCAACCCAACCACAACCGAACTACTTGAAGGCAATCTAGCTAGCTAATCATATTCAAATACCATTCATACTCACATTTCAGTGTACCAAATACACCGGCCACTCATATGCCAGGAAAAACTCACAGTGTACCTTTTTCAGTTCGTTAGCATCTTTAAAAGAACATCAAAATCTCGGCAGCCAGTGCACGAAGCTTTATTTTTTCCCGCAATGCACGTGCATAATTTGTCTAAATGAGCTCTCGGAGGTGGCTCTCCAGCTTTTATTCCGCTCCGGTGATATTAAAAGTTGGTCAAATGTGCATCTCCATTGTACCTTGCAACCCTTTTGTTTCTTTGCTATCCTGGTATTTTATTTTCTATGTGGTGTAATTTATTAGTGAGCGGAAAACCTTGATGGTGGTAAATTGTGTGGAGAGGGTAGAATTGTCGGGGTTTCTTATAAGTAGTGTGGATAAAAAATGTAATCAGCTATGTAGATCTGCCAGGCTAGTTGAGGCTTAGTAGAAAATTAAGTTATTATTTTACCTTTATTTTCAGACAGCATGTCAATATCGTACTTGTTCCGTATGTAAATACTACTAAGTATTTTTTAATCAAATGTAGAGAAGCTATATACTTTTATTGCTGGAACGGGCAGTGAATCAGAGGTCATTAGAAGACTAACCTCTTTTTCTACAGATTATAAATTAAAATGTAAACGAAGCTTTAAGACAGATGTTCAGTTCAATTCATTAATTCTTTTGCTTTTGGGGAAATGTTGGCTATACAAGGCTTGAATCTTACAAAAGTTTGTTTGTCTAGTTCAGAATGGGTTTAAGCGTAATAGAAAATGTTAAGTGCACTCGTAAAAGTTACCACATAATCTTTGGATGGTACATCTTGGTCAATTTGAGAAGATTAAAATACCAGCTGAATCAATTTATAATTTTATCTATACTTATTTACTAATATTTCAATGACAAGAGATTTGCATATTTGTAAAGAATAAACTCAAAACTACTGTCTAGTAGTTTTGAGTTTATTCTTTACAAATATGCATGAGATATTATTACTTTTTTTTATCTTAAAATGCTATATTATAACCTGAGTAATATAGGCTTTATTTAGTGTAGGAATGTGTGTGCTAAGTCAGGACGTGCCACTAATATGAAATAAAGTTAGGAGGCTAATTTTAGCCGTAGATATTAGTTTCACGAGTGATTTTTCCTTTATTCACATTTATTTGTAAATCATAATTATATGTACTTTCTGGACATCTACATAATAGTAAAAACATTATAGTAACCACAAACTTATTCCACAGCAGCAACGTGAAATCCCACAGTAATAATAATAACCACAGAGTCATATAAGAAAACTGAAACAGTTCTTGAAATCCCAGGAGAAACTATATAAAGTGAGATTATACGACCAATAAAAACGGCCACAAATTCAAGCCAGTCCTTTCTAATACTGGATACTTTTAATTGTTCCATATAAAGTTGTACGGTCCTGTTAGAGGTTCCACGTTACTCCATAGTTCCCGGGAGGAGCCTAACTGAGTTATGGCTCCCTTGGCAACTGTACGGATGACCGCGGACAAGACGGCCACAAACTTGGGCACTACATATTGTTTGTATGTGTGGAGGGTTTAATGGGTCTATTGAATTTGTATGGCTGATGCGATTTGTTTGTGTATGGGTTGATGTTGATTGGGACTTTTAAATCATCATCAAAACATTTATTCTCATGTAATAAGAACCCATAGATATATACCTTATAGATTAACATACATAAAATAACATTATAATATAACAAAACAAACAGGTGTTGTTTACGGCTTCATGTTACGCTGAGTGGTATTGCGTAACCTCCCATGAAAACGCCGATACACGACACACTTCGGCCAAAACTCTTCCTTGAGGAAAATCTCGAGATGTTGAGTTGGCACCCGCACTTGAAGTTGGTGTTATGCCGTGACTCCAATCTCTCGACTCTCAAAGTCCGGTTAGTCTTCAGGCGCAGGTATTCTACGACCTCCTCGTCCTTTGTGGAGTGATGCAGCCGAGAGACGTACAAATGCGTGGTTGGTGCGGGACGCAGCAGCATGTTCGGTCCCACTAACCCGGTACCGCAAAGGTTACGACAAGTTGGTTTCTTCTTCATCTTCTCCACCTTTATGAAACCATCCTCGTCGCATGTCTTCGGTTTCGGGGCAATAAATTACCCCGGCGATTACACCTTCGTTATTTGGGGCTACTTCTCCACTAAATAAGCTATCCAACACAAAAAAGTCAGACCAGCAGTTCCTGAGATTAGCGCGTTCAACTAAACAAACTCTTCAGCTTATACTATTATATTTTATTGGTAAAGATGTTGCAAGTATGCTTTCATTTATCGCATAGTTTTAGAACACGTTGCTTTTATATGCGTATTATTGAACATTACTTTCTTATGGCAAGCATAACATTATATTAAATTAGAGTTTAGGAATAATAGGTTTAATTGCTGACAAAAAAGAATTTGTATTTTCATTTGCATTTTTTTTTTCACCTATACTTTTCAGCCTACATTTTCAGCTTAAAATCAATAAGCGTAGGCTTATAGGACAATTTTAAGGCACTATATTCTATCTGTATAATGCAGTTTAATAGTTCAACGGCTATTTCACCACATTAACCAACGAGATAGAAAATATAAGTACCAAGTGCACATTGTCCCATCTGTTCTTTGAGCAAATACTGCAGGAAACTCTCGTCGATATAATTTTACTTGAATTTTCTGAACGAAAAACTTCACCATGATGGCAATTCGTGCGACGACTCTTGGTTGATTTAAAAAATTAACTTCAGCTTGTCTGTGATTCGCTGAACTGTCTTTTATTCAAGTCTGTTTGTTTTACAAGATGTGTCTTTTAGAGGAAGGTTTATTTGGGGATATTGTACCTGTCTTTGATGTTTCAGTGTGATGTGTCGTTTATAGAGAAGACTTAAAATGACTTGTCTTTATTTTGGCTTATCACAATTTCTGATAGCTTGTGAAGAAAATTGTGTTTGCTCTTGAAACTGAAATTAATTCACAATATCTCAGCATTATCTTATGTTAAATTTTAAACTGCCGCTGATAATATACAATGACAGATAGCTTTCTATATCATGTAATTACTAAAAAGTGAGGTGAGATACCTTCTACTTAAAGCGACTAATCAACAAAGGTTACACTAGCCATCGTTCTGGAGTTTTCACCCTTCCATATTGTTTTAAACTAATAACGCGATTGACGCCTCTTACATAAATATAAATAAATTTGTGTAACGTAACTCTAGAGAGAACATTCAGTCGTATCCTTACGGCAAACAACATCATCGAACTTTTTGAAGCAAGCCAGCCTGGTTTTCATCTTTGATAATGATAATGATAAACATTTATTCTTCGGAATATACAAAGTTGTTAGTTTACATTACATTACATTCAAGCTATATTCTACCATTATCTGGCATACAAATATTGATTATTTTTATTAGTAGCATGTATACAATTTTCAGTAATAAGATTTTTTTCTTTCATCAGTTTATCATACTAAGTTCCTTTCTGTTACTGTAAACCTTTTTAATTATACGAATACAATTGACATACCTAATCCATTAACCGATTCCCTATTGTACAAAATCAAACGCAAACAAAAAGCCCTATTTGATACTTTATCGGTATATACATTTATATTTCCATTAAACAGTTCAGTTAATTACACTGCTGTCAGTGTGGATTTAACAAAATATTTACTTGTATAATTGTGCTGATACATTTGGGCATTCGCCTGTAATGAGCACTCTTGCGAATGTTACAAAACAGAAAAACAAACGAGTGTGTTTTAGCGAGCATTTTTAGCGTTCTGGTGAGCATTCTAGCGAATTAACAGTAAAGTTGCTATGACATTTTTGATAATCAGAGTGGTCGCTAGAAAGATCGTGAACATGTTCGTAGCAATGTTCGGCTCTGTTCATTCTTCTGTTCGACAAAACAGAAAACGGCGAATGCTCACTGTTCTGTTACAAGTGAATGCTCAGGTGTTTCAGCACCATAATATAAAACGAATGACCTTTCAAACGGTTGTCCGCACTCCCATCTACCGGATTAAGCGGCTTAATATCCTGTTGTAAATTAAATTATATTTTAACGTTGGCTCGTTATAATTTAACTAACAGATAACGGTTATGGCCCGTTATGTTGTTATGTTGATATAAATAAAATAAGCTTTAGTTATTAGCTATCGTTGGTTCCATATACTTTTTGCTCAGTTTGGGAAATATATCACTAAACCTATTTTGAATTCGAGAAGCGCTTTGATAAGATCAATGTAGAACACAGTTATTAAATATTCTCTAATATCCTGAGATAAGTTACATAAAGTTATCTGATGCCAAACTGTCCGGCTCATGTACTACCTAAGGCAAATGACTTTTATTCGACAATCAATTCCAAATTCGGCTTCCTTTTTCCTTTCGTGATTAATAAAACGATCGTTTATAGTTTTAGCAGTTAGAAAACAATAAAAATTCGCAAAGAAATACCCAAATATAATTTATCTCTTTACAATACCAACCCAGCAAAAGTTATCTTTAGCAAAAGTTATCTTTATCTAACAGTGGTTAAGAATAACAGTATTCATTCCTTTACGGTCGTTATCTGCGATTGCTCTTTTTCAAGTGCACTTGGAAAAACACAATAGATCGCTGCTTTTCCATACTTTGAATTAATAAAAGCATTTACTTTCTAGACTACAACCGCTCCAAAAAAGGAAGGTACATGTTTCCATGTTTCGTTTTTGCTATCATTTGCAGGTTCCGTGCAAAAAATTCACAACAGAAGGTTACGCCGTACGACGTAACCCTTTCATTTGTGAGATAATAGCTTTTTTATTTACGAATCAGAAACAGATTGTCGAGTTTTAATTCTGCATCCACTTTTTCAAGATTTAATCCGCTACATTTGAGCGTGTTCACAATTGCGACCGTTTTGTTCAGCTCTATTTACGAATTTTTGTATGACAAACATGTTACAGAAATCATTGGTGTTTTCAGGAGTATAATAGTCGCCGATAATTGAAATATTTTTCATTTAAGTCATGCTATTTTTCGGCTTTCATGCAGGTATATTGAAAAGTGTATATCATAAAGCTTTTAAGGCTTTAGATTAGGTTCCTGAAGGCGTCCGATAAGTTTCTTTAATTCTGAGTCCCGATAACTTTTTTGAGTATGCGGGCGTATTCAATAGTTTTTATATCAACGATCATTTAGAGGATGGACAATCAATCTAAGCTACGAATGATTGCCAACTTGTTCTTGGCAAGTTGATACTGATGTTTTTCTCCTGTTTTGTCTGCAAATAGGCATTGCAGTGCTGCAGTAGAACTGACTATCAACTAGGATGACCATATATGGTCCTCCTAGTCTGTGAGTCCTAATTACACGTTTTACTACAGGAGCCCCGAATACGGAGGACGTCGCGCGGAGTAGTTTCGTCAAGCCGCGAATGATACCGAATACACGGCAATTCGTTCACAGCCAAATTTTTCTCCAGTGAAAAGTCTGTAGGATTGGTACACATGTGAATTAGGATACGGCTAACCAGTTGTAGCAAATATCTAAGCTATATAATTTTACTATCAATAAGTTAGCTGCTCCGAAAAAGCAATATTTTGTAAAACTAAACGTTTTACGTTATTTTAACAAACAAATAAAATGCCCAGTTTATTCAAACTGGCCCATAATTCTGGCTAGACCAGGCTATAAAACAGACAGGTCAACACAGAGATATATAATCTATAAATATTTGTTAAATCCTATTAATTTGTGCCATGTTTTATTAGTTGTGTGGATTATGTCACAAATTGTTGATTTACCAACGTACGTATTTCACTTTGCGTCCGCCTGAAATTTGTAAACTTTAATTTCCATTTAAATTACGTTCGGGTTAAAATCTAGCATCAGCTGTTTTGTTATGTGAGGAAAAAGAGGTTATAACCGAACTTATTAATGACACGTTACTATTATAGTTTCGTACAGTGAATACACTGTACGAAACTTACAAGTAAGTACGATATTGTTTGGTTAGAAGTGAAGAAAAGTAAACTAGTAATATTTCCACGCTCAGTACAAAGGTAGCAATAGCCTAGTGCAGACACCAATAGACTGCCATGCAGATGGTATAGTCTTCAAACCCATGGCACACACCACTAACTGTATGGAGTAATAACTCAGCGCTGACGACCGACAGCGCTGAGCAGCCAGCGCGACTCAAAAACGCTAGAAGTACTTCATACATATTGACACATCAGCGCGGACCGTCGGCGTGCGATCAGCTTGACAGGAAAACCGGCCATTGACATTATTGACACATTAGCGCGGACCGTCGGCGTGTGATCAGCTTGACAGGAAAACCGGCCTAACATCGCCTTGCATTCAATCAAATGTCAAAGCAATGTTCTAATACATGTCCAATATATATCTGTAAACATTTTCGCATTTATAATATTAGTAGGTAAAATGGTTTCAGCCGTTTAAGCATAGTATATAATTTATTAGTTTATATATGTGAAAAATTTAATCACTGTGCACAATATGTCATTATGTATGATGTGACAGTACTGACAGATATGCGATAGCACATGCATAGCACTCAATTATTAGCGCATGTGTTCTTACTTCAAAGAGATAAATTTGTGCCGTACAAATTTCTACCCTCTCTACAATCCTTCCAAGTTTAATTTTTGCAACTTATGGTAGTCTATGTCCGTCTCCATGGTTCAATAAATCTGTATATTAAATTTCATCAAAATCGGTTTAGCCGTTTTAGCGTGAAAACGGAACATACATACATACATCATCATCATCATCATCATCATCATCAGCCTGCCGTAGTCCACTGCTGGATATAGGCCTCTCCAATGGCACGCCATTATTATTATTATTATCCATTCGCATACATACATACACACTTTCAAATTTATAATATTAGTAGGGACATGAAAATTTCCAACTGATGTTGGATCCTCACCGAAAATGCATCAGGGTAACATAACAAATTAACTGGTTACGCAACAATAATTTAAATATAGATAAAACAAAATATATGCAATTGAAACTTGATATAAATAAACTTTTAATTACAATAGACAAATGATGAAAGAAGTTACAGAGTTCTCTTTCTTAGGCATAACCTTAGACGACAAAGGTAATTGGAAAGCACATGTAGAAAAAATATGTTATCGTAGATTTGCCTATGCGCTATGGCGCCTAACAAAAATAACTAATATACAAACAGCTTTAAAAGTTTATATGGTTTTGTGAAAAGTGTTTTTACACCGTAGATGAATATTTAAAATGTAAGATTTTGTGTAGTTAGAACTTAGTAGAATTTATATCAAATAAGGTTAAAATTTCAATTTAATGTATATTATTATTTGTATGCCATATATTTAAAATGGTTAATGTTGGATTTAAATTGTTCTGTAACACCTATTGTACACCACATTTATACAAAAAAACATTTGAATTTGAATGCAGGAGTATCGTCACAAACTAAACGCATCACCAAACAGCAACACGCAACCTTGAGTTTAATTGTTCGTTGCCGCGCGACAAGACAAACGACTTGCATATTTTATTTCTGTACAAATAGGATTGATGATGATTCTTGTTTAGATAATTACAATGTTATAAATAACGGGTATTTTATTTCACAGTTTAATTGAACCGTTTAATTTGTCAGTGAGGATTTTAAATCCCCTTTTACACGCCGTTTTTATGTTTACTTGTAAAGTAGTAAACAATGATGTTTTTCGTTTCCTACAGACAGGTAAATGCTTGAATAAATCCATAATAAAACTGTGTAGCGATTTTTTTTATTTAACTGGACATTGACAATATTGGAGCAGCTCCCATGTTTGTTAAATATGAAAGAATTTAAAAAAGAACTGGTTGATCGTTATCTCAGTTTAAGGATATACCCATTGGCTTTCTCCAAAGTTCTTTACACAGACCGATCCTGAGCCACCCGGTGTATGGCAGCCACAGTCTAGTATCTATAATACCATACCTTTTATCTTGATTCAAACCTTTCACCTAGAGCTAGTTCAGTTGTCTATAATTACCATAATTATCTAAGTAGAGGCCTACTTGCAGATATTTACGTTAAAGTCACAAATCGTTTGAATCTTTTTTAATAGATATCCAATCCGAACACTCATATCAACCAACATAGTACTCGCCAAATTTATTTGCCCGCTACTCCTAGGTATTTTCAAACGCACACAAATGAAGTGTCACTATTGTAACTATCAATTGAAACGTGCAACAAACGTGCCGTATATACCTGACATGTGTATTGTATTGTATTATCGAGTGCTACTCACTGACTGACCGTTTGAGTGCCCGCTTTGATACAAACATGGATATAATCGGAACAGAAATACGTGATATTTAAGTTAAATTAATACGGCATGCGATAGAAGCTTATTTAGGAAATCTATTACCATTTAAAGCTTATTGAGTTATTAGATTAGTTTGGCTAATGTTGATGTGTTTTGAATATGTAGTTCTTGTGATTAAATTGTGTATTAGTTACAGGACACAGTTGATTAAATATAATTATACTTCGGTTGCGCTTGAACCGATTTGTATGGAGTTCAATGAAAAAAGAATATCACTACCAATCGTATATGGTTGCTCTTTGGACGAACTATGTTTTTTTTTGTTTGACGACGATGTCAAAGTAATACCTAGTATTTATGCCAATGAGTGGCTATGCCTAGAGATAAATAGTTATATTAGCAGCGGATATGCTTAGGAACGCTGGTATTAGTCGTTAGTGATTAGTCCCTATGGACTGGTGGACAATGAAGAGTCATTGATGTCCATAGGGACTAATCAATCTTGCTACGGAGACTCGTTCCCTGAACCATTGGCTATTCTTAAGGTGCCTCCCCACAGTGCATGGTTTTGCGGAGTAGCGCGCATTGCATCTTTGATATTAGCCTCCTCTTCTTGGATCGGATTTTCTGACGACACCCTATAGTGCGTGGGAGGTGCGGAAGCAAGTTGGTCCACAAAACGTCGCGCCGTGGGCAGTAGCTTAACGTGAAATTAAAGATTTATAGTGATTAAATGAATGAGTCGCTATAATACCATCAAGGCATAGGTGACAACAATCTAAATACAGAAAAATATTTGATAAAATATATCCTTTGTGAACTTCTGACGCACAGTCCACTCTTGAAAATATTTATTGTGAGACAAACCAGTTAGTAGCTACTAGACATCAAACAAAACTTTAAAATAATCAAGTAAAGAAGATCAATTTGCTTCAAGAAATCAAATTGTTACTCAGCAGCTTTTTACCCCTTACAAGTAGGCTATCATCTAACAATGGACAAAACAGATGTGTATGTGCACGTAGAATGAGTAAATTAGTTTGTCAAGAGCAACGGCCCGTCAAGCCTTTGTGTCATCAACAAAACAATGTTATTTATAAAAAAGTTGGCAGTGTTATCTCTTGTCTTTTTTAAAAGTTACAGTACGCAGTACATATGTGCCGTTTTCACTTATGACTCTAAATATAAGAGTGTTTTAAAGAATTATTATTGTTGCTGTATGCAAATTCTTTTGTGTAAGAATGTGGGTTGTTATTTTATCTTTTCCGTTGTATTTTTGGGTTGTTTCTTAGTGAGTTTGTATCATAAATTGGCGCCAGTGCCTGTCATTTAATTCGAGTTGCTCTTCATCTCACCAAAACATTTTTATGTAAAATGTTGCCAAAAAGGCCATCTAAGCTTAGCTTCAATGAATACTCGCAATAACACTGCAAACCCATGCTATAAGAAGTTAATAATGATACATCTACCTGAGTACCTCAATTGTAGATCACTTTTCGCGACACACCGCACAGTGCTCTTTACGCAAAAAGGGGTGGCTTTCTTCAGATAACTAAGCTTTTCAATAGAAACGAGTACAATAAAAAAAGCACTACTCAGTGCACTAAAAAACTTTCAAAGTTTTAATAGGAACCTCCCAGAAAACCAGAAAGATTAATGTCCTCCTAAACATGATTTTCCATTAAGTCCTCCTTATCCGATTCCGAAATAGCTTTGTTTCTATTTCACGTAACCAAAATACAAAAAACAATTTTAAATATAAACGGATAAAGTCATAAATTGTCGTTGTAAAGAACTACAAACAAGTAAAATTTTAAGGTAAAAGTATTTTTAGATGAAATTGTTCTAACCCAGATAGTGCGGGCAGGGCGATTTTAACCTCGTAGCGAATAGAAGCTAAAATAAATAGAACGAAGTAGACAGGAAATATACTTTGGAAGTGATTGCCAACGCTTTACCGAGTTTTCCATTCGATGAAGATTCCGTGTTGTGTTTTTAAACTTGCGTATTGCTGCGATAAGGAAATAGTTTTAAGGACTGTTCTATGTCTGAAAATGTGTATGGTTTGAGCTTGGGTTTACTGCTACTTATAAGCACAAACAGCTTGTTACAAGTCGTTTTAAAAGTCATGTCTTATATATCCGATATTCATAAAGTTGTTAGAAGTGCACTGTTTGAAATTTTTTTTGGTGGTTGGGCCACGCTGTTTACAGCACGAATGGGCCGGCTCGACCGGGGCAGTACCACCCTCCCACAGAAGATCGACGTAAAGTAACAGTATGTTCTATGCTGTTGCGTTTCGTTCGGTGAGTGGGAGAGCCGGAGGCCCAATCATACCCTCCCCATCCTCTCTTCATTGCCCATATGGGGAAGGAGGAGAGGATGAGGAGGATTAGCTGAGGGGGCGGTTACCGCAGCATACGTGGGACCAGTAGAGTATCCGTGGAGTCATTGTGTGGATAGTGTGGGTCGACTCGCCGGCCAGGGAGACCCGTAAAAACGGTGGTGCCGCTGGCCGCCGGCGGCATAGTATAGGGGCCCAACTGGGACTAACCATCTCGGGAGGCTGCCCCACCAGGCCGCGCATAATCTCGGGGTGGCTCGTCGTGCCGGTTGGTGACCGGAAGGTGGGACCCGGCGACCACTTCCGGGAGGGTACGGGGGCACTTCCGTCCGGCGGGTCGGCCACCGTTATACCTCATAGTATAATGGCAATACAATACTCTGCGCTTTGTCACGCGCTGCTACGTTGACTGCCTCTTCTTTTCACGCCCCCTTTTCTTCTTCTATGGCAGCTTCAAGAAATGGTTCCGGTCAAACAGCGGCGTCTTCGTTCCCCACCAACTCACTTTTTGAGGTGGAGTCCGCTAACATCCGCGGACTCCATTCGAACATCAACGCCGTCCACCATCATCTCGAGACGGCCCGACCGGCCATGCTTTTCTTGACCGAGACTCAAATACGCCGTCCTGACGACACGACTTATTTGCATTATCCCGGTTATGCACTGGAGGATAACTTCCACGCAAAAGCCGGGGTATGCTTGTTCGTCAGAGCGAATATTTGCTGTCGACGTCTACGCTGCCTAGAGGACCCGTCCTTTTCTGTCCTATGGGTACACGTAAGTCTGGGTTCATTGGCCCGGATTTACGTGTGCCTTTACCGTTCTCATACCGGAGATGCCGAGACAACTCGACTTTTTGACTACTTAAGTCAGGCAGCAGATAATGCGCAGGAGCAGTTCCCGACCGCCGAGTTGGTCTTTTTGGGAGATTTCAATGCCAACCATGAGACCTGGCTGGGCTCTTCCAAAGCGGACCACGCGGGACGAGCTGCTCACGCATTCGCTCTAACGCATGACCTGACTCAACTGGTACTCCAGCCCACCAGGATACCAGATATATCGGGTCAAGCGCCCTCGTTGTTAGACCTTGTGCTGACAAGTAACCCGGCCCAGTACAGTGTGACGGTACAATCCCCTTTGGGTTCTTCCGACCACTGTCTGGTTCGCACTACAGTGCCATTCGCTTCACCTCCACAACCAGTGAAGACAAAGCGACTCTTGTGGCACTACTCGTCAGCGGATTGGGATGGCCTGCGAGAGTATTATGCGTCCATCCCGTGGTCTCAACGCTGCTTTGGTGGGAGGGATCTGTCGGAGAGTGCGTCTGCTGTTGCTGGGGAAATCATCTTGGGTATGGAATATTATATTCCATCCACTGACGTCTCCAGCAGCAGCGGAGTACGGCCCTGGTTCAATCGCGAGTGCGCCGATGCTGTTAAAAAAAAACAGTCGGCTTACCGCGCTTGGATCAGGGCTCGGTCTCGTCGCGATCCGAATGTCCATCTCATCAAGGCAGCCTATAATAGAGCCACCAAGGTCTGCAAGCGGGCATACATAAGAGCGGATGCACAACGCATTGCACGGTTTGGTCAAGAACTCTTGTCGCACCCCACGGGCAGCCGGGGATACTGGCGATTGGCCAAAGCCGTGCAATCTAATTTCTGCCAGCCTTCACTGCCGCCGTTGCGATGCCCTGATGGATCACTGGCCCATGGGCCGCAAGAGAAAGCTGACCTGCTTGTCAATCTCTTTGCGGCCAACTCCCGAATCGATGATCGTAGTGCGCAGCCGCCTTCGATTCCCTACTGCGGCCACTCCATGCCTGATATTAAAATCAGGCAATGCGATGTTCGCGCGACACTGCGATCTCTCGATGTCCGGAAAGCCAGTGGACCTGACGGAATTCCAGCGATTGTGCTTAGGAAATGCGCAGCCGAGTTGTCTCCAATGCTTACACGCCTATATCGCCTATCATATGCCCCTGGCGTAGTGCCGCAGGCTTGGAAAGAGGCGAACGTACAAAAGAAAGGGGATCGTTCTGATCCGGGCAACTATCGACCCATTGCTATCACCCCTATCCTCTGCAAGGTGTTTGAACGTTTAATCAACAACCAATTCGTTCGATACCTAGAGGATCACTCTCTCATCAGTGATCGTCAGTATGGCTTCAGACCGAAACGATCAACGGGTGATCTTCTAGCGTATGTCACTCACCTTTGGGGTGAGGCGATGGACAGGCATGGAGAGTCGTTGGCTATTAGTCTCGACATCTCCAAAGCCTTCGATAGAGTCTGGCATCGTGCGCTTCTTTCCAAGCTTCCAGCCTACAGCTTGCCGCCTCGATTGTGCAATTGGGTTGCCAGCTTCCTGCATGACCGCCGTATACGAGTCCTTTGTGATGGTGAGTCATCGAAGTTTCTCCAGGTGAACGCTGGTGTGCCTCAGGGGTCCGTGTTATCGCCCACGCTTTTTCTCCTGCATATCAATGATATGCTCACTTTTGGGGGCATTCATTGCTATGCAGATGACAGTACTGTACATGGGCGATATCTCGGACACCCTGCGGCTAAGCAAGCCGATACTGAGGAATATAGGCAAACACTTGTTGCTGAGCTTGACCGGGTTCTGAATTGCATCTCGCGTTGGGGTGATGAGAACCTGGTCGAGTTCAACGCCAAGAAAACACAGGTGTGCGCATCCTCAGCCAAGGTATCTCCATTCCTTCTCCATCCCTCTCTTCTGGACACTCCACTACCGATTCAAGACAGCCTCAATATCCTGGGTTTGGACATATGCAGAAATCTCAACCAGAAGAAGTACATCGAGGGTGTCATCAAATCTGCATCTCGGAAACTCGGAGTCCTGAACAAGGTGAGGAGGTTTTTCACGCCGGAGCAGTTGTGTCTGTTATACAAGACCCAGGTTCGCTCCTGCGTGGAATACTGCTCTCACCTTTGGAATGGCTCCGCTCAGTACTTATTGGACGCCCTCGATAGGTTGCAGCGGCGTGCTGTCCGTATCATCGGGGATCCAGAGGCCACTAAGACTCTTGAGTCACTGCAATTACGCAGAGACGTGGCCTCAATGGCTGTCTTCTACCGCATCTATCACGGTGAGTGCTCCGAAGAGCTCTTTCAACTAATCCCACCCTCTTCTTTCCTATCCCGAACGACACGTGCTGGGTTGAGGTGCCACTCTTACACGGTAGAACAGATACCGTCACGCACCAAACGGTTCGGCGCCTCTTATCTCTGCCGTACCATTAAGATGTGGAACTCTTTACCAGTCCACATGTTTCCCTCCACCTATGATCCCGGGTCCTTTAAGCGGGGCGTGAAAAAGTTTTACTCAAGGCCGTCAAGGTGAGGGCCATCATGCCATAATGCCATGCTGGCTGCTGGGATGATGTCCATCACTATGGGACTTCTCTGACTGCTTAACATCAGGCAGCATGGAGTCAATTTGTTTGGCAGGAATAAAAAAAAAATGTGTCTAAAAAGTCAGTTGGCATACTTGACGAGTCATCATCATCAGCCTTTAAGAGTCCACTGCTGGACTAGGCCTCTCCTTTGAAAGGATGAATTGGCCTACCATGCCACGCTGGCCAGACGGGTTGGTATAGGGTTTGTATAAGTTTTCTCTGCAAAATAATATGTTCCCTTTGTCGGCTCTTACGACACCTATGGGAAGATGGGGTGGTGACATTCCGTATTCTTAATCCGCCACCACACGGACGTATATGATGAGTATTATACAGGAAACAATCATACTCAAATCCTTCGATGGCATAAATGGTGCAATGGCTTAAAGGATCACGAGGCCAATACACCACATGTAATTCTATAAGTTTCACTGAGTGTGAGTGTTGCTTAAGTCCAAAGTCATAACCGTTTTCTTCTTCCAAAATGTTGGTTAATACTCTAAAAATCATTCTTGCCTATATATTATTACCATTGAGATCGAATATTTGCTTGTATATCTGACTAGATTGTATTTACAAATCCATATGTAACACACTATGCTAATAATAAACATGTTCATTAATTTTACGAAATGCTAACACACTATAGACTTATTGTTAGGCGTTGATTCACTCGACTCTGCGTAGGTTATGTTGAATGTTAGACAACAGTAAGCGTTTAATCTCCAAATATATTCAACATACAAGTAATTTATGTGCAACAGATGTCCTAATATCGAATATGGAGTCTTAAGGCGCTTATGTATGATACGTTATCAACAGGTGAAACTGTGAATATTGAACAATAATATAATAGTGAGTATCGCTTTAGATGTTTGTACTGGAGACTATGATACTTGAAGTAAGACTATGAATGTTTGATAATGATTTGAAAGACGGCTGAATGACCGCCGCATCCTTACATAAGGCATAGCAAGTTTCTAAGGTGTCTGGATACGTGGAAGTACTGACTTACATAATAACATTCCAAGATGTTCATGACAGCCAAGGTAAAGCTAAGCTAAGCCTGGAGCGCACATTAAGCCGTTCGCTTACGCCTCAACGTGCGCAGAGTACGGAGAGCTGTGGTCGGCGACCAGTACAAAAAATAGATCGATCGAATACGAGCTAAACCTTATAAATTCATCAATGTGCTCACTGATTTTAATTTGTCTTTTAGGATATATACCAGTGTAAAACGAACCACGAAAGTTTAAATTTCTATTATATGCTCACTATTATGCCACGATTCTCTCACTCTATTGCCAAATATCTGACTAAAAATTCATAGATAGAAAATACATACACGATGATAATATGACAACCAATTACCATACTGTTCGTATATTTTGCAACCCAAAAACAATACGGATTATGAATATGCAATGTCACCACCCCATATCATCCCATGGGTGTCGTAAGAGCCGATAGAGGGACCATACTAAGTAGAGAACAGCTCTGTAAGAGAAGGAAAACTTGATATAAACCCTATACCAACCCGTTTGGCCAGCGTGGTATAGAAGGCCAATTCCTCCTTTCAAAGGAGAGGCCTAGTCCAGCAGTGGACTGTAAGGGGCTGATGATGAAATATTATGTCCAACACGCAGATAGGCCATAAATAAATGTAATATCAAACATTTTACCATTAAAAATACATGTATCAAAAATAAATATGATTCTATTGAAACAAATGTATTCAAGGGCGTGAACCTAAACACCTTTTCACTAAACCTTTTTGCACACCGAAATGTCATTTTATTCGCTGCCTATTCGATCAGAAATCCAAAAAAACTCTATGTTCACACGAAAAAATAAAGACCTAGGTAAATCGACCTAAACGACGTTATGAAGGTAAGGCAACCTCGTTCACAAAAATTTGATTTGTAAATAAAGACCTCTGTGAAAGGACAAGTACATCTAATTTTGAAATCAGTTGATTCAATTGTACGGCTCGCTCTCGGTACCAGAGATCTGTGCGCCTTGGTACTGCGATTGCGATTTTAAGTCTTGATGCTTTTTGTGACTTCTTTCTGCTCTGAACTGTCGCGTACGCTTACGCTTGGGTCTACTATGACGGACAGGTTCGAACTATTTAAAGAATATTTTGGTGTTTTTGTATGAAAACAAAAAACATTGCTTTAGAAGTAAAAACCAGATATTGTAATTTACTTTTCAGAGTAAATCGAAATCATCTTCAACTATCAAAGCGAGAGTTACAGTACTTTTGAGATTCCTTCCGCAAGTCATCAACACCCTCAACATCGTCTATGCGCTATCCTAGTTGCATCCTAGACCTTTGTCACGGTCCGTGTCACTAATCTTACCAGTTTGACAGAAAATTCGTTATTTTTCAATAGAACTTTATGAAACAATCTACGTGAAAAGCACATTACAAAATTATTGTTCTCAGCCTATAAAGTTTTGAAAACTCGAAACCAAATTAAATTGATACAATATGGAGAGCTACTATAGTGTCGAGTACACAAAGTTCGTGTGAATACAAGCTCGAACGATTCGTGTCGCATAAAACAATTTATTGTAACTTTTGTCAAAGGGCAGCGCTCGAAACAGTTTCTTTGATGACTGTTTTGTAATTGAAGTGCTGAATATCGTATTTTGGAGTTCGCTTTATGTAAAAGAGTCTGCGTCGTAATTGATTTGTTTTCCAGGAAGGAGACCAGTTCCTTATTATTACGGTAATAGAAAATTGTTCCTAGAAGATGACAGTACTTATTTCTAGTAGTTTTGTGTAATTTCTTTACTTATTCAATGTATTTTTATAAGTACTACTGCTCGGATGGCGTAGTGCAATATTGCGCGGAACGTTGTGGGTTTGATCCACGGGATACCACTGTGTAAAATTATTCGTGTAGCAGAGCAGTATAACAAAAAAATTGGTTGCCTGTAAAGTCGGTATACGGGCGAAAGTTTTACGTGACAACGACTTTGAGTGGTAAAATAATTTTAATGTGAATATTCATTCGTATAGTAGGAAGAAGGTTGAAAGACGCGTGCCTTTCACTTTTTATGTCTGTCTCTCTCGCTCTTAGGCGGGACGCGTGCCTCTCACTCGCTCTCATTGTGAGCGCATAACGTGAGCGGAGCGTAACGCAGTTTCTTGAAGTGTCACCCGGCAAACCAATTTATAAGACGTTGTCACGTCAAAACGAAGCGAAGAATTTTACAAACACCCAAATAACGGACCATAAGATTAGTCTTATGGTCCGTTATTTGGGTGTTTGTAAAATTCTTCGCGTCAGGGGAATCATTATAAGTGCAGTGTAACCATTTAAAAAAATCTGATCTATACGTGTATGGTGCAATATGGCGGAACTCTAGCAGATACCATTTTCTTATAGATAAATAAGAAAATGGTATCTGCTAGAGTATTCCGTATTTTGCCTGCGATCTCCATCCATACATTTTAAATTGTTACTATTAACAGAATAGCCCGTGGAAGAAAATGCAGAAGTGAGGGAAGAATGGAAAGAAAACCCAAAAACGCTTGCTCAAATGCTGTGAAAATCACAAGACTTTCACACGGATCAACATGAAAATCTGCGGTTGACCAAGGGCGAGAGGTACGGAGCGCTATGAAAGGGTCTCCACGGATTCGGATTTGTTACGGTGCTTAATTTTCAATAGTGTGCATCACCATTGTTGTATTTGAAATGTTGTTTTAGTGAAGCTTCTAAACGTTGATTTGTTTAAAAGTGCATTAATAACATTACATCAGGGTTAATAATAAAGTGAAAGAAATTTAATTAGACCGCACCAAATTATAGTTTGTCCGTTGGTGACGTATTAAGAATACGTATTAAGAATACGTAATGTCACCACCCCATATCGTCCCACATGGGTGTCGTAAGAGCTGACAGAGGGAGCATATTATGCAGAGAACAGCACTGTAAGAGAAGGCAAACTTGATACAAACCCTATACCAACCCGTCTGGCCAGCGTGGTATAGTAGGCCAATTCCTCCTTTCAAAGGAGAAGCCTAGTCCAGCAGTGGACTGTTAAAGACGGATGATGATGAAATTATAGTTTAACGGGTAGTTCTCTGCGTGAAAGTAAACTCAAGGTGGGTGAGTTGAAATCGTGGTAAAACTGTGCCCCATACAAGGGCCTTAACGCTTACAGGTACCAAGTATTGTTCTTCTTCTAGTAAACTTAATGCTAAATTAGACTGCAATCATTTAATAAATAAGTAAAACTCATCTACAGAAACATTGTGATTTAGAATGGGTGATTTAAGTTTTATATAAAAAAAGATTTCAAAAGAAATACACTAGTAATAATATAATAGAATTGTTCACAGTAAATGTCTAAATATAATTTGATCTAGTGCCAATTGCAGTTGAAAATTGATAGAATAAGTCACTTATGTAAGTTACATTAAACGCGAAACCTTAAAGACATCCCAAAAACAACAAGGTTGCAGCAATTTATCTTCTCTTTAACTTACAAATTGTGTTTGAAGCTCATACATAATATTTGTTATCAGTCATCCCATTCTCACACTCAAAATTCCTAGTGCGAGAAAAGGACCAAAATATATCTAACAGTTACGAAATTGCGGCATATCTAAATACCGAGTCGTAAAACAATTCCGAACACCCAAACATTAACATCGAATAACATTTACCGCAAACTATTCATGTGAACGTTAAGTATATCGTAAAGGCATGAACTGCGAGGACATAATGTCTATATGAGTAGCATGGGACAACTCGTTGGCTACAGAATACGATAGTCCAGTGCCTGGCGTCCGTGACAAACATTATCCTCACCATACTGAAACCACACAACCAAACACACTAGCAAATAGCAACGGCGAATACAATACACACATTGAAACAACACCTCCTATTTACTATCCGTGTGTCTGTGAAAGTTATGACAATTCTACACTAGTCTGCAAACCTCTCCGTATTCTAAGTTCGCACACTGAATTTACTTCTGTTAGATACGATGATGCCAACCGTGAAAATGGTTTAACTGCTGTGTAGCAATAAAATGCAGCCATCAAGTGTTCTTGCGAAAGATGCGTCTCGAGAATTGGTCTATTTATTGAATTAGACGTTTTATGTGGCAATGTTAATGTTGCTCCATAGAGTATCAGATGCTTAAGTACACCAACAATTTTACGATTACGATTATTGGTATTCGCATTTTGAGTTCATTGAGTCGCGTACGTTTCATGACAGATGTGAATAAAATTAACCCTGAAATTTTCTTATAATTTTATGCGAACGCTTTCAAGTTGTTGTAAAAGTGTACAGATCGTATGAAGGCTATTTTTAGGATCTCTCGATCCGTCGGTGGGTCGTTTCAAATCCAATTTAAATTAACTAGAATTTGTGTTACTAATGATACTTTTAGTCGAGCAATTAACACCATTTAAATAAATAAACCGAGTTAAAGATCACAAGTACAAATGCTGCAAAAATTACTGAGTTAGGGTTCAAAACTCATTCAATTAATTGGCCGGCAATTAACTCCTCGCCAAGGCATGTTTTAGCTATAACAAATGACAATGAAAAGTGAATGAAGCTAAAAGAATCGAGTTACATTACACTTAGAACTTTCTAATAATTGAATGTCAATTTAAGGACGGTCGAAAGTCATTATACAAATGGATGTAATTTGAACACATTCTAGGAATTGAAATGCTTTTTAATAGACTTTTAAAGGTTTTATTTTATGCATTAATATTTAACGGTGGAGTTATAGCTTCTATTTATGGATTTTTAACGGTGGCATGGCTGTGGGGTTGTATCGTTAATGAGAGTACCAACGGTTGGATATACGACTGAAATACTGAGTACAATATAATTCCCACTGCATTTCTGACTTACTGCCACTATATAAATAAATTTACCGGTAATGTGTAGCCCACAAGTTTATTATGTTTAGGGATCCATCTTTTTCTCATAATGGTTTTTGTCCTAATTTAAATTGTCATAATAAGTTAGGCATAATTTTCTTTATCATAATAATAGTGTGCCATAATTGGTTTTTAGCATACTGTGTTATTAAGTATAAATATTGTTTATCCTATTGTTTTTATTCACAACTTTTATATGCATAAAGTTGTAAAGCATATTGTTTATTTGTCTAATAGTTATTTGGGATAAAGAACAAAAAGCATAAAGGAAACGTACTCAAGTCTTATTATCAAAAGTTTAATATAAAGTTTAGGTGCGACTGTAACTCAAGTAACTAAATAGGTTATGTTAGGTTCTCTTGTGACCCCGCACTCAAAAATACCAAACCAAAAATGTCAAACCAAACCAAGTCGACGGAGCCCTGCTTCGCAGGGCTCCGTCGACTTGGTTTGGTTTGACGAGAGCAATGTATAAAATAGTGTAATATTGTTATTATAAAATTTGTAGTTAATTTTTCGGAATATAGTTTGAATGCTTATAATAGTTATGGTTATGCGTCGTTATGCTTAAGTAAACTTATGCTTTGGGATAGTATGCTTATTAAATATTATGCTTATAGTAAATAGGATAAAAAAATCATGATTAAAAAGTTATGGCAAATGAGTATTATGCGTAACTAATGTTAGGACAAGTAACATTATGCAATGTTAAATTATGACACCTTATGTTTACACACAGTCCACTGCCGGATTTCAACCTCTCCTAATTCGCTTGATAGTAGCACTAAGGCAATATAACGATTTGGCCTACTATACTACACAGGCCAGACGTATTAGTACAGAGTTTGATACAGAGTTCAAGTTTTATCTAAGGATGAATTACAACACATCATACTAAATCTTTGTGTACATATTTCACCAACTACTTCTCGTGAAATTCTATAAGAGCAGACTAGAATAATTGGTATATAGGAATAGGTAATACATCAACGCTAGCTGAACGCGTAATGGAAGTGGTGCACTCGACAAGCGTCGCTAAGGGACGGGATGTCGTCGACTATTGTCTGCCAACCATCTCACACTGTAGTTTAAAAACGGGTGTATTTTGTTATTTTGCTCGGTGATATCTTAGATGTTTATTCTATGAATATTTTGTTTACACTGTCTGCAAGTGTTGTGTTGTGTTCGTGTCTCTAGGAAGTGAATATGGACAATGTTGTTATGTTGTTTTTGGATTCTCGGCTCAATTTTGCAGGGTTCAATCCCTATGTGGCATAAAAATACGGTTATTAAGATTAAAGCAGAGCCATAGACTTGAAATAGCATGAAGCAGGTACAATTATGATGCAGAAGAAACATTACCAGCAGTGGGAACAGCCTCAGGAGACCCAGTCCGAGTAACAGACTCTGAACTCGCAGGAACAGTACCAGCAGCATCACCAGCAGCCAGCCTACTACCACGCCCAGCAACAGCCTTCTTCTTCTTCGTCCCAGCAGTCTGAAGAGCAAGAAAGTATGTTGTATGTAGCAGGGTCGTCGGCAGGCAGCATTTTCAGAGTTAAAAGTAAATTATTAGTATCATCATCATCATCCTCGTATACTTGTCCCAGTTGTAACCCAGGGTCCGTTTACCAGCCTAACTGGATTTGACTGAATTTTAATTCTGAAGTCTGTGGTACGTGCCGTGGATTTGAATCCGATGCGCTCTGCACGGCAGTCTGTTGGACTCCGCTAGACTAAACCTGCTGTTAAAAGTAAAAATATTAGTAACCGATAAGAATAAGGTCTTCACACTGATGGTATTTCTTGACAAGGAACAAAGTAAACACTACTTAATAATACGACGTATGACTTATATGATGATGATTAGTAAATTTAATAAATTTTGTATTAATGCCAAAACATTTAAAAATTCTCTGCACGCATTACAAAAATTATATCCTGCCATCAGTTGGTGCAAAGCCTAAATCACTAGCAATCGTAAGAATTCAAGCTAAGTCGTAGCTATAGATATACGAAATTACGAACGTACCTAGTTATTCTGTATTAAAAATATCTAGCTATCTGGTTAAGAGCCATTTAGAACATAATTCTGCAATATGGTCACCGCACGAAGCAAAATATTCATTAATGTTAGAACGCATCCAGAATAAATTTAGGAGATTTTTATATTCTTAGCAGTATGGGGTGTATCCAGGATATCCACTTTTGTACCCAACACTGTTTGTGTTAGGCATGGTAGGATACTAAAAACTGGAGGTAAGAAGAGAGTTAGCTCTTACTACCTATCTATTTAAAATAATACGTGGCAAAGTGCACAACCCAGGCGTATTGTGTTCCGGATGGGTACGCGGAGCAGCGCGGCGGTGACGACCGCCGCTGTTGTCGGTGGCGCGAGCGCGCTCCGCTCACGAGGGCAATGCGGACGCTCAGTGCACTGTCTGACGTCAGTGTCTGTCCGATTTGTTTTTGTGCTCACTGAGTGAACTCACACGGGCCGCTTTTTGTTACCTTTTTAATACAAGTTTTTAGTTAAAGGTATATTATATTTACTGTATATTGTTTTACTTTTTGTGTTGCTACACTATTGCAATGGGCTATCCTGTAATGATAGTTCAAAGTCAAAGTCAAAAATCATTTATTCATCTAGGTCACAAGGTGACGCTTATGAACGTCAAATTTGTAAAGTAAATTACTTAATGCTTCTACATTTACATTTACTGCCTCGTTCGCAAAGCAATAGGTAGAACCACGAGAAAGAACGGGCAATAAAACTCGTGGCCATACTTTTTAATCGCCAGTGTTATTAGTTGTATGTAAGGATGTGATAAATAAATAAAAATAAAAATTTATTTTTTACTAGATGAGCCCGCGGTTACACCCGCGTTATTTAAGGCTACTGCTCCGCTCCCGTGGCGCATAGCGTTGCGTTATATAGCCTATAGCCTTTCTCGATAAATGGGCTATCTAACATTGAAATCAGTCCAGTTCCTGAGATTAGCGCGTTCAACCAAACAAACTCTTCAGCTTTATATAATAAGTATAAGATGAGTAATTACTGACTGTTTGTGGCTCTACTATTTCAAATTCAAATCTGTTTATTACTTTAAGTTACATATTGTCTCACCTTATCTCACGTTTGGAAACCAGCACAATATAAATCGTGATATTTTATTGTAATTAAACATATAATTTACAAGTAATTCGCAATCCAACTGACCCAAGACTTTCTTATCAATAATATAATTAATGAAAACGTGCACGCAGCGATCTTTGTCCCTCGTGTCTCGATCAGCAACTTTGAACTAAACAAAACTGGATATTTCTACTGGCGATATCTATTGTTTGGGTTACTTAGGTTAGTGAGACGGTACTGTTGCGTAAAGAGGGGAAACGAGGACGCAGATAGGTATATCCATCGATGACTGATCAATAATGTTCGAGAACAAAGAATAAGGGTTTAGAGCTGTAGGTATATTGGTCATAGGTATATTGGGGATAATTGGAAAGCAGACACCAGGAAATTGCTAAGAAGATGTTATGTAAGGTATTTAAAGACTGCTTGGTTGGCGAATGGCCTGGTAAATTTGAATAGTAGTGAGATTTTCGTGGTCTCCATCTTTACAATTTATGAGTTCAGTACAGTGATCAGAAGTAAGGAGATTTGTAAGCGCAAGTCTGAAGTGGCAATGGGTAAGGCACATAGGTCAAAGAACTGATGGCCGCTGGGGGTACGAGGGTTCTAGAGTGGCGTTCATGCACTGGATGACGTAGCAGGGGTCGGCTTCCCGCAAGGTGGACCGACGATCTAGTTGCTCTGACGGTTGGACGCGGGCGGCTCAAGCCGACCTATGTGTAGAGCAGTGAACGTTTGTAGGCTGATAAATAAAGACCTATTGTTAATACTGGATGGCAGATTCAGATCGCATTAAAGATAAAAATGCATCGCAAAGCCAAGAACATGTGTTACGCCTGTGATATCGCTCCCCGCCCATAATCTCCACGCGCTGGTATATAAACACAATATGTGGGCGTGATATATCGTGTGCGAAAGGTCACTACTATCAGTCGTTTGTATACTGTCAGCGTCAGGTTGACTCGGCACGCGTGAACATATGTATGTACATAATATTGTCTTATGCTTCGAAGGATACGTTATGAGTTCCAGAACTTGACACGATTTTACATAAAACAAATTATAATAATGAGTAGCAAGAATCTATTCTTGATATGTATAATTACACCTTATTATGGCCAGAAAACACTTATTGATGTACAGATGACAGGTAATTCGACGTATTCCTTGAAAGAAGGCATATATTTGAGGTCATTTACAAAAAATATCAAAATGGGTAGGTACTACAATGGATCATCATCCTCTTAGCGTTATCCCAGTTTCAATCTGGGTCCGCTTTCTAGTCTTACCGGATTTGGCTGAATATTAGCTTTTCCACAGAGCGACTGCCTGTCTGACCTCCGCAACCCGATGGGATAGCGGTATTCCATAGTTTAGACTAGTGTCAGTTTATTTAGAAGGTACTGACGCCCTGTAACGACTGTCAAAAATCTTCATGACAACCGGGTTCGACGGCTTAACGTGCTCTCCGAGGCACGGGACAAGCGATAATGTTAACAATTCAAAACGCACATAACTCCGATAAGTCATTGGTGCGCGCCATGGATTCGAACCCGATACCCTCTGCATGGCAGTCTGTTGGTATATCCACTCGGCTATCGCTGCCTTCCTTGGATTCCTTCTACTAAACAATGCATAAAAGTACACAATATGATTTATATAGGTACCTTTATTTTGTACAATTGTGTAATGAGGTATTACACAAATCGTGATATCCAGTTATTTTAAATATTGCACGCAGTTTTCATAAAGCATAGGCTCCCTCTAAAAAGTGTTTATCAAAATTCCACCACACTAATTGACATACAAGACGCTACTTTAAAATTGGTATAAAGCAGAAATAGTATTAATACTGTTTATGTAGTTCACACGAATGAACGTCCATAACGTTATTGAAATAATATCTACTACTCTTACATTTCAACACGCTTCCAGCGAGAAATACAACTAGGATACACAAAATTCCCAATTTTATAAACTAATCAATTATCTACAATTATGTTAATACAAATTTATATAAATTAAACGCCCGCACATTTTATTTTAATTTAAATGTTTCCTACCAATCCCGGGTGAATTTGTAGAAAATGCCATCTTACGGTCTTCCTAAGGTTCCCAAAGACCCAACTGTCAACTTCTTACGCCCAATTATATACTATACTTGGCTATACTACCTCCGTGGCTGCCTCCGTGGTCCAGTGGATAGCGTATGTGACTGCTGATCGGAGGTCACGGGTTCGATTCCCGGGTCGGACAAAAGTATTACTGGGTTTTTCCAAATTCTCAGTAGCAGCACAGTCGCCCCCTATTACGTGGGATCTAAAATTCATGGTGAAATATGGGTGTAATATGACACCTCTGCCTACCGTTTCTGGGATACAAGCGTGAGTATATAAAAAAATAAAAAATATATATTGGCTGTACCTTGTCTACCTGTCAGTCAGTAGGTAAGCATAATAAAAATTTAGTTCAATTTTATTTGGAATATGTCGATCTTCAAAGTTATTTGAAACATAGGACGTCAATGCACTATCGTCGATCGTGAATATACTAGCAAGTCTTTGAGTGATACTTTGAAGAAAGGTGGAAACTGTACAAATAGTATACTTTACTACCTATCTACACATCCGCTAGGGACATTAGCGAGTTTCATATTTCTAGCGTTACTCTCTTTATATATGTTGAATAAGTATTGACACATTCTGTAGGTCTTCTTGGTTAAAATATTATATGAAGTATCTTTGAAAGGGTGTTTTACATTTTGATCAAATTGTATTTCGTCTTTAATATATGGTCGATACGGTCCTCCATAATTGTAGCAATTTCACTATGATAACCAATGATCAATTGATTGTTAAGAACCTCAAAGCTCTTTAAAGGTGAGTCTACGGTTTTCAAATGTCATTTACCTAAGCAACAGACTGCCATGCAGAGGGTATCGGGTTCGAATCCACGGCGCGCACCAATGACTTTTCGGAGTTATGTGCGTATTGAATTATTAATTATCGCTTGTCCCGTGCCTCGGAGAGCACGTTAAGCCGTCAGTCCCGGTTGTCATGAAGACCTTTGACAATCGTTACAGGGCGTCAGTACCTTCTAAATAAAACTGACACTAGTCTAAACCATGGAATATCGCTATCCCTTCGGGTTGCGGAGGTCAGACAGGCAGTCGCTCCGTGGAAAAGCTAATATTCAGTCAAATCCGGTTAGACTAGAAAGCGGACCCCAGATTGAAACTGGGATAACGCTAAGAGAAAGAAGACAAAGTCAAAGTCAAAGTCAAAATCATTTATTCATTTAGGCCACAAAGTGACGCTTATGAACGTCAAACATTTAAGTTAATTACTAGATGATTCTATATTTACATTTACTGCCACGTTCGCAAAGCAATCGGTAGAATCACGAGAAAGAACGGGCAATAAAACTCGTGGCCACTCTTTTTAACAGCAAGTATAATGGTTTTACATGTTATCTTTGTAAGGAGCTAGAACTGTTTCACATTGTGAGGTATCTACTAATGCAAAATTTAATAGTTATTGACATCATAATCAAGCAATAAATTATGTTCATTTGGTAAGCCTCCCAAAGTAAATATGGTGAAACAGGATCCACTTACGTCTTCTGATGTAGGCAACTCGCGAACATGAGTGTTCAGAGCTATGGTGGAACAGTATGTCCCGAAAAGTAAGGGTATATAAACCTGCAGCAATTTACAATCTATTAGTTAGCAGACCTGGTTGACCTAGATAGATAGCTAGAAGGGATAATTTGAAATTAAACCACAACTGCTATCTGAACTGATGTTTATTGACTCTGTTGGAGACTATTTAAGTCCCTGTTGGAGACTGACAATGTATGAACTGTACTGGCCTTATAAATTTTCGTTTGTAACCAAACCATAGCGCGATCTACAAAAATAATAAAAAAGAATACATCCTTTTGTCGAGTGAAAAGGTAAACACATTATCTATATAAAAAATATACAGTTTACGATATTTTGTACTTTGGTCATAAGCCAGACGTATTTATTAGAAGACAAAATGTGCCTACATGACGTGTCGTTAAGGTTTAATTATTTAAACATAACATACATACATAGTCTCACGCCTATAACCCCGAAGACGTAGGCAGAGGTGTATTTCTACACCCACTTTTCGCCAGATATACTTTAGTCCCACGTAATAGGGGACGAGCCTATTGCCGTACCGGGCGCATTACCAGACTCCGTGCTGCTACTGAGAATTTCCTAACGAAAAAACCCAATAACACTTTGCCCGACCCGGGAATCAAACCCGAGACCCCCCAATCCCACGCGCACATTTATGCCGCGAGACCAACGAGGCAGTCGTATAGGGTTTGATGTCGAGTTTTCCGTCTCTACGCAAAGATGGTATTTGCATCGTGTTATCCCTTAGTCGCCTCTTACGACACCCACGGGTAGATAGAGGGTGGTTACACTTGTATTCTATGCCGTCAACCACACGGCAATTAAACACAACATTATTAAAAAACAGGGTAACGTCAATATGACGTACAAATAACGGCAAATACGCCGTGAAAATCTACAGTCGAGTAACACTGGGAACTTCTCAATGATTGATTCTCAATTAATCACGCAGCGCTGTAACCACTGGACCGAGTCTTAAGGCAAGTGATTTACATCACTGCTGTAAATATTTTAGTCATAAAAATCCTGTTGGCTTAGTAATGCTCATCTTTTCTAAAAATGGAGGAAAATTAAGAATCAATTACTGTATTTCTGGTGGCTTGTTGTATAGAAAACGTATCGTTGAAAGAGTCAGACACATTTTTAACGGCGCGTCTACCTAGCTGTATCCAAGGAAAATAATACCATAGAAAAGGGCCATGAGGCAATTCTGTAACTTACAAACTACATTGACTAATGTCCAGAACAACAGATTATACCTTTGTGAGAGACTGGTATCCGATCTAAGAAAATCCTATCAGACAGATTACCAGGCTCCCCACACTTTAGTTATATTGTCACAAAGTCAGTGGCTTACAATTGAAAACATTCAAACAGTTATAAAGGAAAATAAAAATATAAGAAAATAATAGACTGCCGCGTTGGTCTCGCGGCATAAATGTGCGCGTGGGATTAGGAGGTCTCGGGTTCGATTCCTGGGTCGGGCAAAATGTTATTGGGTTTTTCCGTTAGGAAATTCTCAGTGACACCACGGAGTCTCGTAATGTGCCCGATACGGCAATAGGCCTGAGACCTAAAATTTCATGAAATGTCGATGTAATATTTCACCTCTGCCTACCCCTTCGGAAATACAGGCGTGAGTCTATAAAAAAAAGAAAATAACAGTACAATAAAACATTTCATAGGTCATTTTAGACAGAAATTCAAGAATATTATCAACAAAATTATACATCCATCTATTTGTGATATTTTGTTTATCGTTAATTTGTATGACAATTAATAAACGAGTTTTTATGTAATTATATTCATTTCAACAGGTTAAAGACGCGTGCCGCGGTCATCAACTCCAAACTTCTGAAATAACCGATTGTTGTTTTTGGAATACTGTGATTCTAATGTAACGCCGACAATTTCCAGATTCTGAGCTTATATTGAGTAATTCTTAACAGAAAATCACATTATCATGTAACAAGTTACACCAATATTCTGTGAATACATTATCAAATACATAATCAGATTTCTAAGCGATGGAGAGATGCGAAGTTAATTCAGTCAGTAGATATATCTGACGATGATGATGGTATTTTAAGTAATGTTTTGACAGAAATGCAGTATTTAATAAAATATAAGTTCGCTTATACCAAAGTCGTTTAAACAAAACCAAACAGCTACAATCTAAACAAATTATTAACTAGAAATAATATTGGTAAAAAGCATTACACAAGATTGTGGACATTAGACACACTTGATCTCTGAGATCATTCGTGATAACAAAAAGTGACAAAACCAACACGCGGATGCTGCATGCGAGCGACATTGGCACTAATAGTGATACTTTATCACTAAAGTGGTACAGAGATCAGGCGTATCACTAAAGTGCCACGGACTCACGTTGAAATGTAGTGATCGATTTTCATTACATACTTATTGGGTACATAAGCAAATGCGTCTGAATTCTAAATAGTTTGGATGGAACTATTAGGCTAGACTCTAGAGTGTCTAGAGCCTGCATTTCTTTGATTATTCTTCAATAATGCTCACTGTAAGAGTAGTTACTATTCTTGAGGTATTGCTTTGGAGCAGGTAGTCCTTGTGAAATCCTCATGGACTGCCTCTGCTTAGGAAATGACGTAGGATATTCCAAATATTTAACAAGCTAAATGAATGCTGTAGTCCACTCTTTATGACCAAGAGTGCGGGCTTAATCCAACAATGACTCCTCTGGCGAAAAAGTGACCCATAACTATTCTTACCAGTATTAATCTTACTGATGGAATCTGACTTTTCTGATTACTTAACATCATCTAATTACTTATGAGCATCACAGCGTAATACAGAGAATATAGCCTTTCTTAATAATAGATAAGCGTATACAAGCATCAAACTGTAACTTCGTTAAAATTACGTTAGCATAGATACCTACTTAATTTATTTATTTACTACGACACGCTTCCAAATATTCATTGTCTAGAAAAAATCACCGTCCAGAAGTTGACCGATATAACTCTCACGTTTGGGAACACTGATTAAGCAACAATCAAAGAATGTTTGTATATTGTGACAGATATTTATATAATATAATTCCATAAGACTGTCTTGTTATCACTGGTTCCGAGACCCGGTGACCCGATACGCGTGGCTAAAACCGGTTCTGAGCCCCCGACTCTGACCTACGAGCTAAATATTATAAACTAATGTGTAATCAGGCGTGTTCGGGATGATATGTGTAAATATATGATATCGTTCGAAGTAGGTGTGACTTTAAGCGTCTTTAAATTAAATTGTGGCCGACTGCCTCGTTGGTCTCGCGGCATAAATGTGCGCGTGGGATTGGGAGGTCTCGGGTTCGATTCCCGGGTCGGGCAAAGTGTTATTGGGTTTTACGTTAGGATATTCCCAGTAACAGCACGGAGTCTGGTAATGTGCCCGGTACGGCAATAGGCTCGCCCCCCATTACGTGGGACCTAAAAATTCATGGCGAAATGGGGGTGTAATATTACACCTCTGCCTACCCCTTCGGGGATACAGGATACAGCCTTTAAAAAAAAAAGAAAAAAGAAGTTACTTTGAACGTGATGCTATTAATTATAATAATACCTTTTTTCTTGGTTTTCAATCCCGCGGGTGAACATTTAAATACACAAGACAAATGGTATATTATCAAATTCTATACCAACCTATGCCAGCGTGGTAGAGTAGGCCAAATACTCCAATAGACTCACAAGGTTCTTGCTAATTGGTGCATGATGAATTCTACACGTTTTAGTGGGAAAATGTATCTACCTACCTATTTCTAGTCAAATCGGATTTTACAGAATATAAGCTCTTCAGAGAAAAGAGCCTTCTCGCCTCTGCCACCCAAAGAGATAGCCATATTCAAAGCTTTAGAGTTTAGACCAGTGTCAGTACATTTGAGGTTACTGACTCTTTGTAGCAAATGTCGTAGATCTTCATTAGAGCCGGGAATGACAGCTTTACGTGCTTGCCAAGTGACGATACAAACAACGGCAAATTCCACGACAAAGCACATAAACATACGGTATAAGTATTTGATGAGTAACAGCGATGCTGAATATCCTGAGTAAACAACAGAAAGTTCTCGAAATACTGTTTAATTGCAATTTCAGCGGAAATCAGTAATTGAAGGCAAACGGATAAGCCTTGTCATCGTATAAAAACTGTCAAATGCGATTACCTTACAACCCTATTTTACGTTTCGGTGATGTAACGATACAATAGTATTTATAAATAAAACGTCATTAAACTGTGAAAATTGGGTTTCTAAGTAAACTAATTAAGAAAACACGTTATGCAATTATAGATTATTTTTTATTCAATCTTTTGGATGCTTAAGTGCCCGTAAATATATGTCAGTGTGAATGGGACAGGATGAAGGGGAAGACCTAGGCGGACGTTCTCTTACCAAATTGGAAACATCCTAAAAAAAGGACAGGTCAGAAGTACCCTCAACAGAAGAGCACACATGAGAAACTGGATGGGAGTGAATGAAGCAAGAGAGGTAGGTCAGGATCGTTGCAAATGGCGTACCGTAGTCTATGCCTACCCCTCCGGGAAACAGGCGTGAGTCTATATATGTATGTACCTATGTATGTAAATATATGTCATAGGTCTCGTGACCACGGCTGGAGTAACCCATGGTGAAACGTCGAAGGAAATATGTTAAGGTATTTTAACTATATTTTCAAGACCAGTCTGTGTGGAGAACGATGGGGGAGGCCTATGTCCAGCAGTGGACGTCATTTGGCTGATATAATGAACTATATTTTCAAATAATTACGCGACATAGACATGTTACATAAATATTACAATGTGCACAAGTAACGACAGTTTAAAAGAATTCATACTTTTGCATTATCTGAATTTGCTTAATGTTTGCCTAGGGTTTTTATAGCTCGTTTGTTCATTTGCCACGAAAGTAACAATCAAGCATCCTCCATGCTTGGTAAGCGTATATTTTAATTGGCAATTACCAATAGTTTATTTTTAGGCTTGTAATACTGGTAGAATGGATCATCAAAAATCCATTAAACTTGATGTGCATTATAATAGAATTATAATAGTATATACACTTTATAGCTAGAAAACTTTCTTTTAAGAATGTTACTGAATAAAGCATCTGCTTAGCGGAATGTTCTCTTAAATAAATAAGCGAATACTTTATTCAAAAAAGCTAAAAACATACCATAAACAAGCCTGGTATACCACCTTGACTGATCGCCAATGGTGTCTTCCTTTTGAATATACATATTTTATGAAAAGTTCAACCTTATTTATAAAATAACTAGAGGTCGCCAGCAGCTACGCCTGCAGTTTTTTAAATTTACCCGTTTTGGCCGATCCCGTGAGAATTTCGGGAAATCGCTTCTTAGTGCACCCCTACGGTCCCCGAGGAACACACATGCCAAATTTCAGCTTCCTGCGCCCAATAGTTTCGGCTGTAGCGTGTCTGTTAGTCAGTAAGTAACGCAAGGATTTTAAATATGAAGATAATAGATTTGTATTATTTAAAGTGAATTATATATGTCTCCAAAAGTCTTAGCTTTTGAACATTAGTGCAGCGAGTTATAAAAAGTTGGAGTGCCACAAATTCTCAAAGTGTTTGCCGACTCAGTGATAGTAAATGCTTACTGTAAGGTGTGTCATATAATTGCATATCGAATTGGTATTGTAAAAAGCGTTCTAAAAAGCCATTCAGATAATTTGAGTACAAAGAATTGAAATTTTCCACTTACACTTATTACTCGGTCACTATTTCGAGGACGTGGGTGCTTTTTTCTTGATGCGTTTTTGTGAAGAAAACTATAGCTCAATTGATAGCTCAATTGTGTGTTTTTCTATCTTTATTTACGTTTTTGTGGAAGTTTTTATTTATAGTAGTTTCCTTTTTGCAGTGTTGCCACGGTAAATATATTATCGCTCATTCTTTGTCAATGCATTTCTTTTTTTAAACTTGATTGAACTAAAGAGGATTTTAAACAGCAATAAATTACTTAAAGGTTATGTAAATTCAATAGCAAAGACTATTGAATTATATTAATATTTATTACAGTGTAGCATGTTATGATATAAAATGCCATTTAAAATAGTATACAGTATAATAAATGAGAATTTCATATAATATGTTTTGCGTTGGCGTTGGGCTTTACTAACTTTTCAAAATGAAATGCTTATAATTAGCTTACTTGTTTTACAAGACTTGTTGAAGTATGAGTCACTTTATATTAAAACATAATAATTTGACTATAAAAATATCTACACACATCATACAATATTAAGCAAACTATGAACATCAGAGTCCAAAAATACCTTCAAAATATACGACAAAGTATTTTCAAATCTATTAATAACCAATAAACCGCATGCCACCGAGCTGGCAGGGTGAAAAACCTCACAATATAATCTTTGTCCGACCTTCAGACAGCACTTCTATCTGACACATAATCACCAAACTATTTCAGGCACTATCAACTGTAATACTTTTTCAAGCCTATTATCTAAAATTGTCCGAGGAAGGTAAAAAACTAAACACATTGATAGAATCAAGATATAAATAAATACAATGTTTTATTTGTAAACAATCATCGCATGTATATATAAGCGGTGGGCAAGTGGTTCTGTTATCAGTGTGTCTTAGAGCTCGTGTAGACGACTCGACTGCAGTGATAAAAAAAACAAATAATAATGATTGAAACAATTATTCCGGCGTTTGCCCAGCTCAGCGAGTTTGGAAGTCTTGGCGTAAGTAGATTTCATCAGAATCGTCATCAAAATCATTACTGATTTCATCAAAATTATCATCAGTATTATTTGTGGCTATGATACATTTACTACTATCCATCATCAGTCAAATAAATAAAAAAGGTCCAGGTCAGGTGACCTTCAGTTTATCACTTGGTTGAGTAGGGTTTCCATATTTCTCAAAGACACGGTGCAAGTTCTGGCTAAATAGAATAAATCCCTTTACATTTATTTCAATGGAATGCCTAATTAATATGAATTAATTTGTGACTACCAATTGTAGGGTTTTCCGTCTCATCAAATTTAATGTTAAATTAAATTCGTACAACGATTAAAGACGTATACTAAATATCAATTAAATCTGTTACGTATGTACATCGTTAGTTAGTTATACAATGAATCTCTATCTCATTAGTTAACTTATTAATAAACCACAAAATACTGGTTATAACTAACTTCTATATTAACTTTGATAATTTCAATTTTATTAATATTTTATCAGGCTAACTTGATTTTTATGTCAAATTAATGTCAGTGCAGTCAATTGATGGATATGTAGATTTTATTAATTTTACTTGATGAAAAATCTACAATTTACTGTACAGTTTTCCTTATAATTATTCTATTCAGTGATTGATGTTGTAATCTACAAAATATTATGCACGGGCAATAATAATATGAGTCATTAGTGATAATACTATAATGAAAATAATGAATCCCAACGTAGTATTAAAGATTAAAGTTCCGCAGAATTTGCCAAAGGCTAGAGATAAAGTATCTCAATTCTGAAGCAGACGAATATATTTTTTATTCAACGCTAGAGTCTAAATTTCCAATAATGTTCATCGTAACGTAGAGGCATTAGATTTTTAATCATCATTATTTTAATAAGTATATCATCAATATGTATATATCTATAATATCAACATATTTTTTCACGCAGGCTGGTGGCAAAGTCGTCTTTGCGACCGATGACTTCTTCGCGACATGTGAGAACATGATAGCAGACACAGATCCGATATTCCTACCTGAGAAATACACGGAGTTCGGCAAGTGGATGGACGGCTGGGAGACAAGAAGGAAGAGAGTCTCCGGTCATGATTGGTGCATACTGAAATTGGCAACCAAATGTGTTATAAGAGGTTGGTATACTTTAGTAATGTTGGTTCAAACATTTTTACAAGTAATTTCACGCTGACTTATAGCTAAAGCATACGGCCAATGTATGCCTCGGACAAGAAGATTTCTAATATCTTTCTACAAACACAGACTAACTCATCCCATTGTGCAGACAAATAAACTAAATATAAACTTACTGATATTAAGCTTCATGTAAAGTTTATGAAGTATTTTCGAAAAAATGCTGCAGAAAATGATGTCCAATATTACTTTTGTTTCAGGTTTACTAGTAGATACGGCGTTCTTCACTGGAAATTACGCACCAAAGTACTCTATACAAGCTGCTTGTTTAACACCTGAAGGTAAATGCCGAAAATCAATGTACACATTTTTCATGCAATCATATTAAGAGACATAGTGGATTGTCAAATAATTACATTTATAACCCTGGGTGATTAAAGACATGCTGTTTTTCTTGAGAGTCGCGGGTGAGGCAGTCATCTAGATATTGGAATAGTTCTGGGTTAACAAGAGTAGTTAACAATTGAATATTTTATTGACGAAGAGGTACTAAATAATTAACTAATTGACGGCAATTAGTTAATTATTTAGTACCTCTTCGTAATAAAAACATAATATTTTCACTATTATGAATACGGATTCATAATAGTGAAAATATTATGTTTTCGAAAGTGTTCTCTGTGGAACACATTGATCTGTCAGGTTATTAAAATGATTAAGATCTTATAATAATTAACGAGAAAAGAGTAAATCTAGAATAAATTTCGCAAGAAATAGATTCTCCCAAACTTCTTTGTAAGAGCTAAATCATATTTGTTCATCGCAGAATCCTAGGCAAAATAAAACTTACAATTAACTTCCCCTTTTAAAGGAATTTGTTCAAGTAGCTGCTAGTACTCTTATTAAAACTTCAAACAAAAATACGTACTCTTAGCTTCCTTGAATTCTTGACAACATTAGCTGAGTAAATATTGGAGTTGAAGATTGAAGCCAAAAGTAATTATTGATTTAGGCTTTTTAAATTTCTTCTTGTACTCAACACTGTTGCCATGTTGAATAAATTAATAAAAAAAATAAAACATAGAAAAGTAAACAGAATTCTAGTCTTTATAAAAATATATTTTATTTAAAAATTTAGCATACTTAGAATATATTTTGTGATTATATTATATTTGAGACCGTCTGACAAGTCTGAATCCTAGTAAACCCAACGCAAATTTTGATTACTGCAATTACTTTTCCATAGTTACTTATAATAGCACATCTCTATTGGAATCATTACAAGTTGGTAGTAAATCAAAAGCTATTCGAGAACCGTGTAGGGTTCTTTTGCCACAAATATTGAGGTAGCAGTCACAAAGCACTTAATACCAGTCCAATGTGGCGAGGTCTGGCAATCCGCCAACGCTATTTACCGGACACCAGTTATTTTTGCCCGAGAAAGGTCTGGAAACTGAGATTCTTTATCCCAGAAACCTAATCAATCATTGAGATTCGAGATACTATTTCAAGTTGAAGTGGAAATATTGTTTGTATTACTTCGGTTTGGCTATTTTTAAAAGTTAGATTAAAAAGATCACTTACGTAACAATAGCAAACCACTGAGTGGGTCTCAATGATAAAATACTATTTAATTTTACTATAAAATTGTGAATAAAGAAACGGCAGTAATCAGATAGTAAGATGGCACCGACAGTAGATCGGAAAAGCACAATTATTATTAATTGGTATTTTTATTGCAATTTATAGGGTGTTTTGGAATAATGGATAGTTTAAAGTAAACAATCGGATAAAAAATGAGAATACTTATTCCCACCACATCACAAATTTTTCAACATTCAAAACTTCAACCAAAGCATTTCATCATCATCAAGCAATCCATTACAACAGTACAATTTGAAAGTCCCAATATCAATGTTAATTTTGTTGTTACAGAGGAAGACTGTTTGCCAGAGAGGATATCCGAAATGGGCACGGCGTGCAACAAATTCGACTTGGAACAGATCGAAAAACTTAACTCTGACAAATGGGATGAGATAGTGCCTGTTACTGCCCTGCGTCCGGGTTATGAGGAAACTAGGCTCAATTTCCAGAAGGTAGGCTAAAAATAAAAACTGTTTTATTTGCAAAGGAAATCATTGAATTTATGAATGACATAACATTCATGTCATTGACATGCATGTCATTCATAAATTCAATAATTTATGAATGATTCTTGAATATCTTTATTTTGACCGTGAAGGAGAAAAAATCTAATTTTAAGTATCGCTTCAGAATTCAAATTCGTCTGACCCGTGACAAATTAAAGCACAACAAGTTTTATTGAATAGAAGATATTTTTATAAGTAGGATTAATCGATATTAGTTAAGATAGATATTAGTTAAGATCGGAAATTTACCGAGTCAAGATAAAATAATAGTCGTAGCGATGGTCGTAGCCGTCAAAATCGTACAAAATATATTTATGTCGAGTTCTCACTTATTTCTTAATGATATTAATCTGTCATAGCCTACGGTGTACGAACACATTGTTAGATTCCATACAGTTTTAATGAGGTGAAATGCTTAACTACCTGATGAAAACATTTGAAAATTACGAAGTATTCTTGACCGATCTGTGCGTAAATGATGCCTGACAATTCTGCCTGTTCGCGTATTCAAAACAATGAGCATGTGTTCTATTGTTCGTCTATGTTGTCAAAAGTTATTGATAATGCCATCGTGAATATCTCCTGACAGACTCGGTTAATTATTGTACACGTACAATTGTTTACACGGCATTATGTTTTATGTCATTTCATTCAAATGTTGAAAGCGTAATATGTCTTCGAAGCTGTTCTTGAAATATGCGTACTTCAGTATTGTAGTATTTGAAGATATCATTTTCTGTTACTAGTATGAGTTTCTAGGGATGCTAGGGTAATTTTCGTTGGTTCCTTCGGTTCTGATGCAGATCCGACTCCCTTTAGCTGAAAAGGACAGGATGGTTGTTATTTCATGTTAAACAAAAACACAAAACAAATAAATAAGACTATGAGCTAAATATTTTTTTTAACAATGCTAACTTTTTATTACTAGCCAACGTTTCGAATTCTTTACAGGATTCATGTAAAATGTAGTGTCTAGATCATTTGGTTTAAATGTAATAACAAGTGAAACCAAAATAACGTGATAAAATCCGTAAACTGTAGTTTAATTTCAATTTTTTTATGTTTTAGTCGTTGAATACTTTGGCAGCTACACACAACAACATTTCATTAACAATATTATATCGAAACAAAATTTAATTTTGGAATCTTTAAATATACCAAAGTTTATTTTTAAAATAACTTTACAGATACGAACAAAATTGAGTTAGATCCTTGTCTGTGAGATATAAAACGGAGCGACGATGATTGACTCCTTTGGAGCAAACTCCACTTTATATAAATCCCCTATAAATATTGCATTGCTTTCGAATGGCAACTTCTTCGGAATTGCACCACGTCTCGATCGATTTCTTAAAAAAAAACGAATTGGTTGTATCTGTAATGCAAGACTAAAACTAAAATCCAATCAAGTTCAGTAATTGACTGTTGTGTAGCTTTTTGATGAATAATATTGTTGACAAACAAATGTTCGATATCTTTGTTTGTTAAATTGAAATTCAGTTAATTAATTTACGGTTACGTAGTCAAGAAAATTGTTGTATTTATGCTGAAACCTGTTACCTTTAAACCTTAGCTTAGAAAGACTGACAAAATCAAGAACAAAGAAAGACAAAATTAAGGACTCTGCAGAAATTATACCAACCCTTGCTATAAAGATATAAATGATTATTTCAAACTTTTAATACATTACGAAATATCAAAATGTAAATCCAGCCAACAAACCCATAACTTCATATTAAAAGTTTAAAAAAAATCCGAATTTTCAAGCTACCACTAATTTAGTGCACTCTAGTGAAATTTAAAATTCACGAACAAAAGTGTTAAATGGAAACATGTGACTTTACTCAAGATATTTTATTTCAGGTGTTAAACGATGACGCGTGGACACATATAAGGGTGAATATGTATCCTGATGGAGGGATTGCTCGCCTGAGAGTATTTGGAGAAGCGCGTCCCGAAGCTCCTCCAAGAAATCAAATTATAGACCTCGTTTCTTTGCTGAATGGTGCTACGTGTCAAGGTAAGAATACTGATTGTTCAACTACAGTAGTAAATATGATTTTTTTATGTCGCGCTGGCAATTCCACAGGACAATCTCCAATATTATTTAAGTTGAATTTTGAGCCCGGAGTGAGTGCATATCCTTAAGCAAGCTCGGTCTCAACACTAATATCTTTTATTTACACACCGATTACAAATGTATTTTTTTTATTTTTAGGATTCTCAAATGCGCATTACGGCCACCCAAAGAATGTTATCAAGCCTTCGAAGAGTGAATGCATGTCTGATGGTTGGGAAACAGCAAGAAGGTTGGACAGACCTGAAGTAATAGAAGCTAATGATGATGGAACAATGAAAGTTACAGGTAATAAAATAAACTTTTTGTTAAAACCTTACAAGACTCAAAGGCCTTAAATTTTTCTTTTCCCTTTTGTTAATACATGGCTCGGATAGCGTAGTAGTTTCAGCGGTTGCTTCGCCGTTTAATACTTATACCATATATATACCATGTTTTGTTGCAAAAAATTGTACGATACACAAATATTTGTTTTTGCTTGTAACACTACTGTAAGTAGGTGTATGTTGAAAAAATGATATTTCTAAATCACCATCCCACACATACTTTATTTAAAAATCTAACCATACATTAATTTTTAAAGGTGAAGAATGGGCAGTTTTCAAACTCGGCTTCCGAGGACGTATTAAACAAATCTGCGTTGATACAAAGCACTTCAAAGGCAATTATCCTGACTGCGTGAAGATTGAGGGGGCGTGTTTAAGTCGGGCTGATTGGTGCCCGGAGACACATTGTAGCTGGCATAACATTCTGTTGCCGAGCAAGGTAAGATAAATAATGACTATTTTATTTTCCTCTTTGTTTCTAGCGAACTTTGTAATTTATATTCAGGGCCTTATATATAATTATATAGACTCACGCTGTGTCACAGATATATTTACCAATAATATCACCATTATTAAATTATGGCATGACTACTAAATTGGTTTAAATGAAACAATGCGCTAGCCTATATATCATAATAATACATAAGCTAACGCTTAGACCGGTGTGACTTGAGAATCTAGTCAATAATATTTTCCAGATTGTAATCAAATTATGCCAAAAAGTGCTGTATTAGACCGATGCCTAATGCTAAGTGCTGTATTAGTCGTGATTTCAGTATCTATTTTCTGAATCCGCTACCAAAAGTCCCTTTAAATCTTGAGTTCGAATACATTCGTAACTACATCTTACATAGTATTAAATGTTCTATCTTTGTTACAGCTATCAGCCCATAAAGAACACTGGTTTGACTGCGATTCGGAAGCCGTCACACACATTAGAGTAACGATGGCCCCAGATGGTGGCTTCAGTAGAATTAGAGCCTTCGGATATGTTGACGATGCTGCCATTATTTGAACTATTTGAGTCAAGCACACGCCGTTTAAGTAACCTTTACTTCAAGTTAACAATAGCTGTGCTAGAGACAGTTATGGGGAAAGTACACAGGAATTTTTTTAGCTATTGCTTGGCAGCAGTTCTCAGTGGCCATTGGAGATATTTAATGAGCAATCTGAAGCCATGTAAACCAAAACATGGTTTCTTGCTCCTTGTATTCCGTAGCTGTCGATAGATAAACATATCTAAATGTTCGGTGATTGAAGCATTTTTAAATACATATATAAAAAAGTAATTGAAGAATAAGGTCTTGCTGAAGTTTCTTCAACGAATGCTTTATTACAACTGACAAATGCTGAGCCAAACCTTTTCTGGGAATTTGACTGGTGTAAACGCACCTTTCACACATATATCCAGGTCAATATAGATACAGAGTACATTAGATGCGACAAAGGGCAAAGGAGCAATTGTGTGACCAATTCTAGAGCGTTGCACTAAGGTGCACCATATCTATTATCGCATACGTATTGGACCTCTCGTTGTACTGTATGTGTACCCTCTGTGGTACATTTATGTTGATAACATGTTAGAAGATGACGAAACCTTCTAAGATGAATGGATCTGCGTTCATGCTTCTTTCATCTTTTAGCAGTACTGAGGGGTGAATGGAAAAAACCCAATAGACCTTTTTTGGCGAATCTTTTTTATTGTTAATGTAGATGGGTGTGTTTTGACACACTGCTCAGATCTGTCGCACTTGGTAGGCTCACAAGCTGTCTCAAAATAGAGTTGACCTGCAATCTGTTGTTAAATTGAAGTTTAGGTTACATATAATAAGGACAAGTTTGATTTGTATTATCCGTCACGTATTATTAGATGTTTAAGGTGTTGGCTTAAATTATTGCATCAAATGTAAAACATTTGATTTGTTGAATTTGATTCTTATTTTTAATGCTAGAAGTTTGATTTTGCTTTATGGTATATTGTGTAGTAGCATATGAATGTGTAAAATTAAGCCTTTATGTAATAAGTACAATGATATTCTTGTAGCAAGATAATGACAATAATTTAAATTTAGTTTATGTCTTAGGTTCTGAATATAGTTTTTAGTTCGTTACCAAAGAAGATTGTTGCATTCAGTCTTAGCCTTAGATTTCACTTTGTAATTGTAAGTAGTGTTATGTTACTTTGGTGAAATGTTTCCTATTGAATTAAGACATTGATATAAGAGCCTAAGTATTACTATGAAATAAAACTTGTTTATTGCCTATACATTATAGTGTTATTTTCTTTATTTATATGAATAGCTTTCGTGTATTTTATTACTGGTAATATTGATAATCATTGATCTACAGGGTGTTTGGAGGGTGAGTAGCCATAGGAAAATGGTCGATAGGTGATGGTGTTGGCTACGTGTTGCGCCTACTTAAATAACATTTTGCTTTAAGTTTAATGAGTAATAATTTTTTTCTTTTTTCTAGAAAATCTCCATTTTTTGTATAAAAACTTGAGTTATTTTTTTAATAACTGCTGAAATGTTAAGAAAATGATGTCAGTTGTTAGTGTAATCTTACCTTATTCAGATTTAATCATAATTTTATACAAATAATTCAAAAAGAAATAACAGTGAAGTATCAAACTTTCATAAATAAAAAAAAACATCCTTATGTCAACTTCACATGGTAAAATAAAAAAAAACTTACGGTGTATGGCATTTACAATTGTTTTTAAAAACTTCTCTAGTTAATACTCTTTCGAACGGTATGTAACATGTATCATAACTAACCAGGTAACTCAACAAAAACCGGTTTGTCGTCACGAATGGATTAAAAATGTGAAAACCTAAACTATTCAATTGAGCAGGTAAAATGTTTTGTTTTGGATGACGCAACGAAAAAGTGCAATAGGTTTAGCTGTTGCACTTTTTTGTCTTCTATTACTATGTATGTACTTTATTTTGGGGCAATTAAAACAAAAAGTATTTTTTTAAATCATTTATTACAAATCTTGTTCAAATTGATGTCCATTATTTCTGATACATGCGTAACATCTCTTTCTAATTGTTATTTCTTTTTGAATTATTTGTATGAAATTATGATTAAATCTGAATAAGGTAAGACTACACTAACAAATGACATCATTTTTTTAACATTTAAGCAGTTATTAAAAAAATAATTAAAGTTTTTATACAAAAAAATGGAGATTTTCTAGAAAAATTGAAAAAAAATTATTACTCATTAAACTTAAGGCAAAATGTTATTAGACATACTCATGTCAAAAATGGTATTATCTTAAATCAACTGATATTTGAATACTATTGGAACGTTATCGTAACTAGATCGTAAATTGAACAATGTTTTAACAACTATAGAAATCAATTTAGACGATAATGACAGTCACATGAGGCAAACAGTAGAATTAGTCATCTAGATTTCACCCAAGATCAGATCACTACGACGGCAAATCAAAGTCTGTTCGATGAGCTGGTGGTTCATGCTCCAAGCATGATTACTGATATAAATCATTCTAAAGTATCACTTCCAAATAGTCTCTCAGTGTGCAAAGAATCAAATAATTCAATAAAATTGATTAGGGGTAGTAGGAATAGTATTAAGAAATATGTCAAAATAAACAAATTCATAAAAAGACCCAAAAATTAGTTCACAGACAAAGGTTTTTCATAAAAAAATGTTAAGCTAAATAAGGAAAGATTAATTGCTCTTGAAAAATTAAAAAAATACTCACAGAAATATCACCAAAATAATTTGAAACATAAATTAGAAATAAATAATTTGCAGGTAGAATTAAATAATCTTAGTGACAAATTAGTATCAATGACAAATATATATAAAAGCTCTGAACTACAAATGAAAGAGTACATATTGGCAATGAATGAGTTGGTGGCATCAAATAGTAAGGAATGCTCAATACCATTGATTCAAATTCAAATTCAAATTCAAAATCCTTTATTCATTTGGGTCACAATGTGACGCTTATGAACGTCAAAATAATAAATTTATAAAATAATTACTTATACTCAAATTTAAAACATTATTACTGTATGCTTCTACATTTACATTTACTGCCACGTTCGCAAAGCAATAGGTAGAACCATGAGAAAGAACGGGCAATAAAACTCACGGTCACTCTTTTTCATCACCAGGTTTTGCATAATACACAATTTACATTTTGTAAGGTGCTGCAACGGTTACACCTTCTATATCACTTGTATATATTTACTGTACATAATAATACTCAAGCATAATAGTTTTGGTTAGCCTCCTCAGAATAGACATGGTGAAACAGGAGCATCCACTTACATTATATATACCTAATAATGCAGGCAATCCGCGAAAGTGATCAGATCCATGATGGAAATGATGCAGTTAAATATTAAAATCTAATACCATCCCGCAAGACCGTCATCGACCAGTCATCGCAAGTAGCACCCGTTCACGAGTATGACGCATGTGCCAGCCATCATCCCTCTCGCCATATTAGAGGGACAGGGATGACCCGACACGAATATACGAACCAGCATCAGCAGTAAAAACAATCTATTGGTATACTGACCATGACCGCCAATTACCTCCATTTTCCAGATCGTTATTATTAACATACGTTAGTGGAACGCGTGAAGGAATGCAAATGTAGAAAGAATTTTGTGAAGGTGACAAGTGAACAATGATATGATCAGGGATAAATAATGTTAAACTACATTCAACAAATCATAAAAATATCCAAATCCTGCAAAAATCATGTGTTCACGAGGCACCTCCACTTAACATGTAAATAAAATAATCGTGAGTTAAACAAGCCTAAGCCTATCCCCATGGTGTCTTATCATTTAAAAATTCCTTGATAGTGTAATAACCCCTTTTGTAAAAGAAAGTTCCTAATTGTCCGTTTGTATTTGTGCATGGGTAAATTCATTATTTCAAGAGGCAATTTGTTGAAAAATCGTATATTGCAAATGAGTTCTGAACTTTATGTAGACGGTAGTTTGTTCCCACCAGTTTATGCTTATTCCTTGTGTTCATTTTGTGCAAATCACTATTTTTGCGGTATAGAATTAAGTTTTTCTTAATGTACATTAAGTTAGCATATATATATTGCGATGCAACTGTCAATATATCTACTTCTTTAAATTTATCATGTAAAGAATCTCTAGCACCTAACTTATAAATAGCACGTATGGCCCTCTTTTGAATGATAAAAATAGTCTGTATATCAGCAGCTGTACCCCATTACTTTATTCCGTAAGACATTACGCTGTGAAAATAACTAAAGTAAACTAGTCTAGCAGTATCTATATCTGTGAATTTCCTAACTTTTCTAACTGCAAACGCTGCAGAACTAAGTTTTACTGCGAGACAGTCTTACTGTCAGTCTTTACTAGATTCAGTTTGTTTTGTGTATTATACTGACATCCATGTGCATTCAATTCTATAGATTCAGCAGGTGTAGTTGCACCCATATGATGACTCCTTGGCCGTTGCCTTCTGAGTCATCATATGGGTAGACATTGCCAAGGATTAGAAATTACCTAAAAAAATAAGAAAACAGCTGAGCAAAGTCAAAGAAGAGAAGAGATGTGATGCGGTTTGAGCATTATTGTATAGACAGAATAAATAAGAAAAATTACAAAAGAAAAGGGGGGTATATGAATAAAAAATATATTAAATTAATTAATTGTAGAAACTAAGAGATTGAGAACAATTTAGGTAATTTTAATACTTTAGAGTAATTATCTAATACTTTTACAAGGTTTCTATTGAAATATCTCAGCTGATGAACTTAATCAACTTAATAATAAAATGTAAGTAGGTATACAAGTTACAGGTTTAAGCCAATAATAGCTAATACAGAAAAGTACACAAATATATGAAGTACAGACAAGAATAAACAGTGTAGTAATTGTGAAGTGTATCTGTAGATTGTGTTTGTCTGGGGCTGTTGTTTAGTCCTCGATTTTGCTTCCACATATAATCAAGCAAAAGGAGACAGAACTAAGCCAGATGTGTGTTGGACGTAGCTCACACGGGGGTGAGTCGAGTAATTCGGTGTTGTGGAGTGTTGGATAAGCTTTAATAAATATCACACTCCCCGGGTTTAAGTCTCAGCAGATGTAAATTCAAATCCGTCCGTTGACACCAAGTCTCCGTTCTGTTCGCTCGAACTTTGGCCGTGTAGTTATTATACTTTTTACAAACACAATTTTAAAAATAACTTCTTGTCACTATTTTATCAATATATACTAACTTACATGTTAAATAATCAATTAAAATTATATTTAAACTTTTTTAATTACGGAGCTAAAATTATTGACGTCTGGCGGTTACAGTTGCCAGAGCAAAAAAAAAAAAGAGAAATTCATTGAACAATGACATCCCGTTCAACCTCCAACACTCGCCAGCTTGCTCATTGCCAACATGTTACCCGGTTTTGCTAAATAGTTTTATAAACAATACAAAATCAAATATTAAACACACAGTGTGTTAATAAATTAAAAAATAACAAACTAGACAGTGAAACTATATTACAAAATAAAAATAAAGTGATAATATTTAGTGACGAGATTGGAAAAGGTATGGGTCAGTTGTTGGCAAACACATATAGAGATGGATTTAGTGATGAAATACTGTTTACCTGGGTTAAGTTCCATTGCTATTTTAGATAAAATTATAAACTTCAACTTTGACCAGGATACAACTTTATTGATTCTACTTGGTAAAAGAGGATCTTTAAATAAAAGTCTTTTATTCTATTATAACAGTAAATTATGTGAATTTCAGTAAAGGATTGAACACCACAGAAAGAAAATAATATTAGACATAGTCTTAATATAAAGGAGAAGTACCAAATACGGCCTGTAGCGGCCAGAAAGTTGTGAATCTTTGAAATTAAACATATATTTTTTTAAATTTATACATCGTTTTCGTTTCTTGATAGAAGTTCGGTGAAAGAATTTAGTTTTTAAAGATAATTATTTTGAATAGGCTATGGTAGTAGCGGATGGATGTCTTATGTTGCCAGCATTAAAAATAAAATGAAGTATGGTAGGCAGAAATTGTTTTAACGAAATAATATTTTTATTATTATATTAGAAAACAATATATTTTATTTACTTTATAAGTAGGTATATTTGTAAAAAGAATCAAGAAATATATAATTTATTATATATTCCATAATTATTAAACTGTTTAAATCGTTTTGTCTTTTAATCGATAGTAGAAATATTTTTTCAAACCATTTGCAACACATTTTTTAACTGTTATGTCATTCGTGTTGCTACTGCGCGTCGTAAATATTTTGCTCTGATTTATTGGTGTTTTCGTACGGTTTTAATGTAATGTAATTGAATATAAATTCAATAATAATGATCAGTACCTTCTACCCATGCTAAGAATATGCAGCTGTGTTTGTGATTGTGGTTAGTTTTTTTGGACGAGTATACATAGTACGAGGTTCCCTAGTACACAGGTGATTATTCATTATTATTGGCCTCTCTTTATGTAGTTTTTGTTCTTTATGACGCAAAGACATACCTTTATTTACATCAAGGTATTATATTTATGTTAAAATTCAATTTTGAGGTATATTTAGTTGTGGAATAATTGCCATTTCAAATATCTCGTATCTTATTTCCACCAAAAGTTATTTAAAAATAAATTATACAGGTTAACAGAGTAGTCATTTATCTTCAAAACACACATGGTGTCGTGTTTGGCCGTGCCAGGCCCATAATGTATGGCCAAATGGTACATCTCCTTTGTGTAGTTGGTCATATAATAACGATCAATTTCATGTTTTTGACTCTAACAATTATGTTAGTAAAGCTTTACATTTGACGCAAGATACTTGTTATCTGAATTCTTTTTATAAAAGACAACTAGCTGGGTCGCTAGCATTTTGTATTAACATTTCAGCCAAGAATTTGGCTAATAAACGTGTTGCCCCTATGCAACAACAAAATGACATTTATGATGATTCGGCCAATATTTTGGGTACACAGTCTGACATTTCTATTAATTTAAATTAAATAGTTCGACAATAGAGAATACTTCGTGCAATTAAACTTACATTAATAATGGGCTGGTATGTATAAATAAGCCCAATTCAACTAATAATACATTTAGAAATTTGCAAGTATTAAAACTGGTACATCAAAATATACAAGGTATGTCAAATAAAGATTTAGAAGTGGAGTTGTTCATGAACGGTGAATGCGTTGATATTTTGTGTATACCAGAACATTGGCTTAAAAATCACCAGTTCATGTGCAATTTTAATAACCATCTAGTTGGTGCTGAACGAACTGTTCAGCAGACAAAATGCAATACATGGTGGATCGTTGATTTTAGTTAACAAGCTGCTTAAATTTAAGAATCGTAGTGACATTGTTAGTTAGTCTGTTGAACGGACAGTTGAAATAGCCTGTGTGGAGTTGGACCAACTTGTTGTGTTGAGTGTGTATAGGCCACCATCGTCCTTCTATGATAACTTTGAAAGTGTCATGGATGATGTGTTACGGAAGCTATGCCAACAAAATAAATCTATAATAGTAGGTGGCAATTTTAATATTAATTTACTAGAAGATTCCCTGAATTGCCACAAAATTAAGAATTTGTTCAAGTCTTGCATGCTTATTTTTGGAACCCACCAGGATAATTTCCACGACGTCTACTTGTGTAGACAATATATTTACAGATATTGTACCAGTTAGAAAGCAAATAATTAGCAAATTAACGTCAGATCATTGTGGACAATCTATAAAATTTGATATGCAGTCTAAAAAAGTAGGTAGAAAGGAATTGAGTGTAAAGCCAAAAACTTTGCATCGTCTGGAGGGACTTAAGGATAAACTCACAAGTGCACTACCATACTTATGCTATAATAACGATCCCAATAAGTTGTACAATTCTTTCTTTGACATGTACTGTACTATATTCAGTTCTATCTTTGTCCGTAAGAGGATTTCAGTTGCTAGTACTACATCCTTCAGTGAATGGGCCACCACTGGAATTTATAAAAGTAGAAATAAGCTTTACGAATTATATGAACAGAAAGTAATTAATAAAAATGATGAAAAATTTTGTCAATATGTAAGGAATTATTCTAAGTTATTTAAAAAGATTTGTCGTGAAGCTAAGACACATTATTTAAAATCAAAAATTAAAAACAGGGACATTAAAATAAAAGCAACGTGGGATATTATAAACAATGAGACTGGAAGGGTCAAGATTAAAAGTAACGATAACACGCTTCAATTAAATAAAAATATATTAAAATTAGATTTTAAGGTTGCCACAGCATTTGAAAATTTCTTCACAGACATTCCAGTCTCAACCACTAAATCCCTGAACTCGTCCCCTAATGACGCCGAATCTCTATTAAAAAAAATGTCAATAGGTGTAACATTGAAACTTTGGGGCAATTCTGTTGGGATTACGAAATCCATAATCAACACAGTAGCACCTGAACTGGCAATGATTTTCAATAGATGCATTGACTGTGGTGTGTTTCCTGATCAAATGAAAAGTGGTAAAGTATGTTATTTAAATCAGGTAGCACATCTGACCCCACAAATTATAGGCCAATATCTGTGCTACCCACGTTTAGTAAAATTTTTGAAAAAATAATTCTAGGCCAGCTTCAAACTCATTTTAATAACAATAAGCTGTTACATGAAAAACAACTTGGTTTTACTAGGGGTCGCTCAACTACCGATGCTGGAGTTGAGCTTTAAGATAGTATTTTTCATGCCTGGGAGGGGTCGCATGATGCTCTAGGTGTCTTTTGTGACTTATCTAAGGCTTTTGATTGCGTTTTTCATGAAACATTGATCAGGAAATTATATTACTATGGAGTTAAAAACACTGCTTTGGATCTCCTAACATCATATTTGAGTAGTAGGATACAGAGAGCTGAGGTAAATGGAAAAGTTTCTATGGGTTCAGGGGTCACAATGGGAGTGCCGCAAGGTTCAATTCTTGGTCCATTCCTTTTCCTTGTATACATTAATGATTTGCCATATATAATGCAAAATAATGAAGAGATAGTGTTATTTGCTGATGATACATCACTTATTTTTAAACTTAGACGAGAACAATCAAATAATGACGATGTAAATAACGCTCTCTCTAAAGTAGTTGAATGGTTTACTGTTAACAATTTACTGTTAAATGAAAGAAAAAGAAAATGTATACGATTTTCAAGACCGTATAAAAAACAAGTTAAACAAGTTAAACCTAACATATGTTTGAATGGAGAAGAGTTGGATCTTATAGATAACACCGTATTCTTAGGCATAACCTTAGATTCTAAGCTACAGTGGGCCCACATATAGGTCAGTTACTGTTGTCGAATAGACTTAGCTCTGCAGCGTACGCGGTTTATAAAATTCATCAGTTAACTGATTTAGATACGGCCAGATTAGTATATTTTAGTTATTTCCACAGCATAATGTCATATGGCATTTTAGTTTGGGGCAACGCAGCTGACATTCAAACTGTGTTTGTACTGCAGAAGCGGGCTATTCGTGCAATCTACAGTCTTGGTTCAAGGCATTCACTGAGGGAAAAATTTAAAGAAATTAAGATAATGACTGTCGCATCTAAATACATTTATGAGAACTTGTTATATGTCAGGAAAAATATAAATATGTTTTCTAAATTCAGCGACGTTCATAAATTAAATACACGAAACAAAAACAAACTTGTTCTACCTTTAACTAGTGTGACGCAACGCGGTAAGTACCGGACATACGTTACAATGAAATCCCTACCTGTAAATATAATTAACGCGAATAATAATAACGTGAATGACCCTAATGTTAACACTGATCAATGGTATTCAGCCACCTACAATGGTTGTTTATCTTCGCCTAATGACTATCCAGACTATTCTATTAAAAATAATAAATTATATCGTTTGATTAAATCTAGGTGTATGCTACGTAAGGAGTTCGAATGGAAAGAAGTACTACCTTCTTCTGATCGAAATAATGCCATATTAGAGAACCATGCCGAACCCACTTCGGGGCATTTCGGTATATTTAAAACTTACAAGCGCTTAGCACTGCGTTACTATTGGCCCAAAATGCGCGATGACGTAGTTAAGTTCATAAATTCTTGCGACACTTGTATCGCGCACAAACATCAGAACCACGCACCATTGGGAACCATGGGACGACTCAAAGTGTGTTCACGACCCTTCCAAACCATTAGTGTAGATTTGGTGGGGCCACTACCCGTCACAAGAAAACAAAACGCCTAAATCTTCGTAGTAACTTGTTGTTTTAGTAAATACTGTCTACTTTTTCCTATCAGGCGCGCAACTGCTGAAATAATAACTAATATTTTGGAAGAAAAAATATTTTTAGTTCATGGTATACCATCTACAATTATATTGGACAATGGTAAACAGTTTGTCAGTGCTACTTTAAAAGCTATGTTGCGCAAGTACAAAATCCCTAATCTTCATTTTACTCCTAAATATTCCCCACATGTCAATACGGTCGAACGCTATAATAAAACCATTGGTTCTACTTTAGCGGCGTTTGTAGGAAATGACCAGAGATTATGGGACACTCTCGTACCTAAGGTGCAGTTTGCATTAAATACTGCAGTTAATGAAGTCACGGGCTATACACCTAGTTTTTTAGTCTATGGACGTGAACTAGTTCCATGCGGCTCACACTATGTCGACACAGACGCTGATGATATAGTATACATACCTAGGGACGATTACGCAGAAAACATAGGTCACTTATCAGGCATATTTGACAAAGTTCAGGCACTCCTCATTCAAGCTCATGCTAGGAATTCCCAAACGTATAATTTACGCCGTAAACCAGCTGAGTTTAATGTGGGAGACACTGTTGGAAACGGACTTTTTATCAGAGCGACAAGGATAAGTCCTTCTGTAAGAAACTAGCCCCTAAATTCGTGAAGTGCACAGTGATTAATAAAAAGTCGCCTCTCGTTTACGAGTTGTCGGACGCGTCTGGAAATTCTATTGGGTTTTGGCACATTAAGGACCTAAAACTTATACACTATGGTGCCTAACTATTTGTTACAAACCGTAGGAGACTTTCCCTTCCTTCTCTCTATATGCCGTCTTAGCTTGGACAGTAGCGGACTCATAGACCTAACGCAGCTAGTCGGATTTTCCTTGTTAGCCACGTAAAATCCTCTCCTAAGGCGGGCGGTATTGTAACGTATGTCCGGTACTTACCGCGTTGCGTCACAGTACCGCCCATACGCTCGGCCAATCAGAGAAAGCCATCGTCCGCACTCGCAAAGCCTGACCAAATATGGTCATAAACGGACTCTCAGCCTGATGGAGGGCCCGGTATATAAAGGGGCCGACAAAGAGGCCGGCACCGCTACTCTAACGTCGCTTCTACTATAACTAAGCGTACCTACTGACCCTACGTCGTATTTACGTGTATCCTGGTCCCAGCTACGGGTAAGCACTACATTTACTGCGTTAGCGTACTGCCCATCTCTCTACCTGCTAGCTGAGGCCGGCTGACGCCGCCTGCCTGACTCTATTGGTTGTGGCTCTCCTAATGCTGCTTTCCTTCAGGTTCCAGGTTCACGTTAAGACTCCGGCTACGCTCCTAGACCGCTACACTTTCCTGCATCGCCTTCGGCTTCACCTCCGGCGAAGAGTCTGGCCTGCCCTGCTCATCGTACTCACACCGCCGGCGTCTGCCAGCTGAGCCAACGTCAGCGAGGGCCTGTACCGCTACGCACAGCCTTCGAGCAGCCTGCCTACACACTACCGGAGGGAACAGCGTGGGAGACTACAGCCCTTAGTGTTCAGACCAGTGTCGTGTTGTTGGTCGGTCATACTCGTGGCAAGGGAAGTGAGACGATACTCTGCAATAAACGCATCTAAAACCTCTACTGCGTTTTTACTACCAGAACCCGTTACACTAGACTACAAAAAATAAGTAACTCATACAAGTGTCAAAGCATACCTTTTTACAACAAAATTCTAGGCAAAATTCAGGAACTAAGTATTAATAAATTCAAAGTATTTATTAAACAGAGCTTGAGTTCGAAAGCTTATTACACAGTTAAAGATTATTTAGCAGACAAAAACGCCTCGAATTGAGTTAAAAATTATGAATTGACATTATGAATTTTGACATTTTGAAATCTTAATATATAAAATCCTTGCGTTACTGACTGACTGACAGACACGCTACAGCCGAAAGTATTGGGCGGAGAAAGCTGAAATTTGGCATGTATGTTCCTTCGGGACCGTAGGGGTGCACTAACAAGGGATTTCCCGAAATTCCCACGGGATCGGCCAAAACGGGTAAATTTAAAAAAAATGTAGGCGTAGCTGCTGGCGTCCTCTAGTTAGTGACATAATATTTTTATTTACATTTGTAGTACTTATATCTTTACTTTCTGACATTTTTGATTTGACATTTGTAATTTTATTTATTTTGTTTTGACATTGTTTGATTTGACATTGCTATTTTATTTTTTTTCTTTTGACATTTAAAATTACTTAAGTAATATATTACTATTTTATTTTTTAGGCATTCTTAAATTGACATTCAATAATATTTTCTGACATTTAAATATATGATATTTTATTGTTTAAATTTTTATTATTTTTACATATTATTATTATTTGTTTCTCTTTCTCGGGTATTATTCTAATTTGTTAGAACAATACCCGGCTCTTTAGCAGGCGTACACGGAGACATAGGTCCAACGCGCAGAGGCCCTTTGAGAGTTTTAATCTAGAATGTAATGGAACACCTACTGAGGCGCCTCCATCACCGCACTATTAAGTACAGTCACGGGTTAGCCGCAGCAGGTGAGGACCTATTGCTACTTATATGGAAACTAATTACTCTGGGCTATTGGGATGGGTGTTAAATGGATAGGTTTAGATAAAAACTATGGATGAATGCCGGCGTCTGCCCTAAGTACTCTTATAGTACGTCGAAAAGGGGCAGACGGTGACTCGCCAGCTCACTCGATGGACCCTCTCTAAATAGCCACCAAGGCAAACAAACTCTACCATAAAGGCAACAAGAGGGCAACACCGGTGTGAGCGGCTAGGGGTGTAGAGCGGTGCGGCACCGGTTTCACCATCGCGTGTCTCGTGACCCGGAGCGGGTTTCCCCGTAATTACGCCCTTAACAATGACACTTCCACCCACGAGCAAATAGCTCTTGCGACTTCCCTCTGGCCGGCCGACTAAGGCAAGCCAGAGTCGAGAGTCCTGCGGGCGCTCTTGGAAATCCACTCCGACCGGCCAGTAAAAGCAAGCCGGAGACGAGGCCCTGACCGACTCCCTGATGTATTCGGGACCGCAGTGTCGCCACACACATTCAGCTCACCACAAAGCTGCCCTGCGGTTTGTATGTAATGTGTGTAAGCTTTCTTTCTATCCTGTAATATATATCACAAGACAAAGGTGATGTTTGAAAGCTGTAACTCTGCCCTCTGAGATTGCGTTAGTCTCATGATGAGATAACGACTGCCCCAGAGGGGTTTTATTATTATTACTATTATTTTAAAAAAGACAACTCCCTCCCTAGGAAGAAATTCCTGTGTCGCGGGGGACTATACAAACATACAACCAACGGACACAATAAATACCCAGACTCGAGACAACAATTTGTAGATCACACAAAGTGTTGTCTCGTGTGGGAATCGAACCCACGACACGCGGCGAAGTACCAAGCGGCGAGGCCACCGCTTAAACCCCTACGCCAACCGTGCAGTCAAATTGTTTAAAACATGTATTTTACTATGTATTAGCATGTAAAGTTGTGAGTACGATGTGGGCATTATTAAACATATAAACGAATAGTTGTGGCAACCTGTCTGATGGCTTAGGCTGACATGCTTATGCATACACCTTCTGATGGCGTGAAGGCATAGTGATACAGATCGTGCTGGCTCCCTCAATCAAGGTTCAGCCGTACGATTGTGTTGAATGCGGGCCATCAATGGGCCGAGTCAGTCAAAAGCGTCACATGATTTCCTGCATTGTACTTGCATACTACACCCTTTTTTTGTCTGGACTTTAAAAGATCAAGAAAAGACTAAAGAAATTGAAGTGACAAAAAAACAATGACTCTGAGTTTGTTTCGGCCTTTCTTCTCAAGAAGTTATTTAGCTAGGAAAAGCCAGCATTATCTAGAATAAGGTTTTGACATGTATAAATGTTGTAAACAACCAAAATGCAGAAATAAATATGTCTTTATGTCTTTATACAATTCTTTACTCTGTCAGTCAAAGACACCACACATACTTCTCAGTGCTTCTCATTACCAATCCTGCTTTCACTACCATAAATAAGGACGACGTGTCAAAAATATAAGGACGACATAGACTCGTTAATGTCTTTCTAACGTCTTTATCTTGCATTTTATGGTTTCGTAAGATAAAATATGCTCATATCAAAATCGTTAAATACTATTTTACTTTTTTGATTTGCGGAGACCTGCTTAAACCTAACCTGCTTAAAGAATAGGTCTTAGAAATCGTTATATCCTCTTTGCGTTATCCCAGTTGCAACCCAGGGTGCACTTACTAGTCTAACCTGATTTGACTGAATATTAGCTTTGCCACAGAACGACTGCCTGTCTGACCTCCACAACCCATAAGGGTAGCGATCAATAGTGTCAGTTTACAGATGTTTACAGAGGTATTGACTTCCTATAACGACTGTCAAAGATCTTCATGATAGCCGGGACCGAGGGCTTAACAAGCTCTACGATGCTGGGGGCCAGCGGTAGTTTTTTTCAGTACGCACGTGACTCCGAAACGTCAGTGGTCCGCCGTGGATTCGAACCTGATGCCCTCAAGATGGCAGTCTGTTGTTATCTCTTCTAGGGTGTCACTGCATTAAATCTTATCATATTCTATATGATAATGTTTATGTGTGTTAATAAACATTTTACTTTGGACCCTAAAACATAGCTATCGACTTTCACGTGGAGCAATAGCCACATGAAAAACTTAATCCTTAAAAACTTCGGCTTCCATTTAAAGGCCCACCTTATTTTGCCTTCGAAAGACAGGCCTTCAAGACACATAAAGGTTAATTGCTTAGTACCCTATGCATTAAGGAAATGAGCAAGCTTAACGATACCAGTATAAAGTTAGCGACATTTTAAGTACTGCTAGGTATATTTTTGTATGCGTACATATTTCGAGCTTTTAATGTATGGTATGAGAGTATTTTATTGCTTGTACACATTGTGGAGTGCGTTTTTATGGTGATGTAAATTGATGAACAGTACGACAGAGTTTCAACGTGGCATGGGATATGGGTCATCGATTTGCACGGCGAGAGGTGTTGAGACGCAATTATGTAAGAAGTCGTATAGTGGACCATTTATACGGCAAAAATAAAAATGCATTATGGCATCTAAATTATTGTGTACTTTAAAGAAGCTAGCCTTACCATAAATATATAAAAATATTAGGTTCTATGTTTATACAAATAGTTTTACAGCCATTAAACAGACTTATACCAATAGTGAGAATAAATCGGCATAGATTGCAGTATCAAACATAAAACTTTAAACATTTGCCTAGAGCCAAAAGTCTCGTCTCATCTCATTAGTCTATTGCAGGCTACTGTTCGGCATAGGCTACGCCTAGTTACGCCAGAACACCCGACGTCCCGTTTACGCTCTCTTTCAGCATCCGACTTCCCATATACATACAAACAGACATAGACTCACGCCTGTTTCCCGGAGGGATAGGTAGAGACTACGGTACGCCATATGCAACGATCCTGACATATCTCTCTTGCTTCCTTCACTCTCATAAAATTTCTCATGCATGCTCTTCGGTTAAGGATACTTCTAACCTGTCCTTTTTTAGGATGACTTCAATATGGGCAGAGAACGGCCGCCTAGGTCATCCCCTTCCTCCTGTCCCATTCACACTTGCCTTATATAACTGCTTGGTCAGTCTTTCGTCATCCACTCGTCACCATATAGGTCACCCATATACGCAAATAAACATGTTCCTGTGTCAAGTGACTTGAATGAATGAATTGATCTTAATATAAAAGTGAATTAGTCTATTCAGGTACTTTTATATTAACACAAAACCTCATCCTCCTAGCGTTATCCTAGTTACAATACGGGGTTCGCTTAATAGTATAACCGGATTTAACTCAATATTAGATTTCCTACAGAGCGACTGCCTGTCTGACCTCCGCAACCAAAGGGCTAGCTGTATTCAATGGCTTAGACTAGCGTCAGTTTACAGTTTATTTAAAGATACTGACCCCTGTAACGACTGTCTAAGATCTTTATGACAGCCGAGAACAACGGCTTAACATGCTCTCCGAGGCTCAAGTCAAGCGATAACTACCATTTCAATACGAACATTACTCCGAAATGTCAGTGGTGCGCGCCGTAGATTCAAACCCGATACCCTCTGCATGGCAGTCTGTTCGTATCTTCACTAGGCTATCGCTGTCTCTAAGAAAAATTTTGCCTATGCTTCAAAATTCCCAGCGAAAAACTTCTCATCAACATTATAACAATATATTGTACGTTGTTTCCCAACATCTGTATCTCTAAGGCATCCCAAGTTGCAAAACTTGGTACACGTGAACCTTAAACTTCCAAGCCGGATATTGTTCAGGAGATTTCACAACTCTGCTAAACGCCCACTGGGGGATTGTCAAGGGTATTTTGGTATTTTAAACGCCCCTTCAGGTATATTGGCAATATTGCTTTTTTATAGTGGCGATATAAAGTTTGGGATTGGATTACGTGTAAAGCTATACGTTGAGGCGTTTGGTTAAAGGCTGTTTTGCATGTTATGTTGAAATATGAGTTTTACTGGTACTATTATATAAATAAAAAGTTAGAAAAATTCTGATCCGTTCGTTCGATCGTTGTTACTAGGATTCAACCTATCTGACAAATATTTACAGTGTATCAAAATACTAATTATTCAGTTAAAAATTTAACGCATTATGCTTTGATTTTTGTTGATTTGTTTTGAGTATCATAAATCACGCATACAAATGTAAAACATCAACAGCTTCTGTTGAGCAATATCTTTGCAGGCTGAAATTATGTATGTAGGTAAGCAAGATGAATATGAATAAATTTTAAATAAATAAATAAAACTTTATTAAAAACAAGTCACAGATTACAATACTTTTACATGCGTTGTGAAGGAATTTAAGGGCCATGACATAGTTGAAAAGAAGAAAATAATCTGTTTCAAATATAATAGAACCCTGCCTCATAGACTGTATCGTAAGAGGCATTCGGCTAGGAAGTTAAATACTAATTACAACCAGTGGACTGTGTTCTTTTGTCCTTCTAGCATGTGTGTGTTTGTGTGTGTGTGTGTGTGTGTATGTGTGTGTGTGTGTGTGCGTGTGTGCGTGTGTGTGTGCGCGTGCTCGTGCGTGCGCGTGTGTGTGTGTGTGTGTGTGTGTGTGTGTGTGTGTGTGTGTGAATGCGCGTCTGTATGTGTGTGTACGTGTGAGTGCGTGCGTGCGTGTGTTTGAGTGTGCATGCGAGCGTGGGTTTGTGTGGGTGTGTGTCTGCACATATGTTATGCGATGAATATAAGAAGGGAGTCTGTTTGTGAATAGTCCTGTAATGCTGAAGTAGCCATGTCGTCAATTCAGATTTAAGTTCTTTCTTATTTAAGTCAGCAGTTTTATGTTTCATCATCATCATCAGCCCCTTACAGTCCACAGCTGGACTAGGCCTCTCCTCTGAAAGGAGAAATTGGCATACTATACCACGCTGGCCAAACGGTTTGGTATAGGGTTTGTTTTAAGTTTTTCTTCTCTTACAATGCTGTTCTCTGCATAGTATGGTCCCTTTGTCGGCCCTTACGACACCCATGGGATGATATGGGGTGGTGCCATTGCGTATTCTTAATCCATCACCAGACGGACAAGTGTTAAGTTTACTGTGATTTTTTGGTAGATGTATGTGCTTACGATGTAATATTAGTGTTTAGCGAATGTGATTTTATGATTCTATATTTTTTTTTATTTTATATTTAATATGAAGGTAGAGGGACGATAAGGGAGAGAGCGGATGAGAAAATATGACTGAACTGTGAGAGAAAAAGTGTTATGTAAATGATGTATTGACGGGTGATAGAGAAGTATGGCGATGAAATTAATACTGCGCCGACGGCAAATAAATTAAAACCAGGGCAACAGGATGATGGTGATACTCTGTGTTTTTCTTATAGACCGTATATAATTATACACGTATTTACAGTTCAATGAAACTTAACATGAGGATAATTATGTTAATGTTCTTAGACGGGTAATATCAAAAATAGCTGGCGTGACACGTGTTTACTTCTTACTAAGATAATAATGCCTCTTACTTTGTATAAAAAATATTATGAGTATTCATTAATTTGATGTTAACAATATTTGTATTCAATGATTTGATTTTAAAAGAAAGAAATTAGACCCCGGAGTAGTGCGCATGGCGTGATTTAACTTACCAATCGAAATAGATCGAATTTAAACGACGTTCATAGAGGTCATTTCCTTGGATGGATGACCACTTGTATGGCGCTAACTACGTTTTATTTATGGAGATTTTAACCAAATCAGAAACTACTAAAGACAATTTCAAAATAAAAGTCGACAACCTATTCATTCGCAAAAAAAAAATCATAGTCTGTTGTGACTAGAAGTGTCTTATAACCAAAATTGAACTGCTTTTGACTATCTCTATTAGGAAGCGATAACCATTCTATATTCAACATACATTGTTACTATAAATATCTACCTACTAATATATTAACTTTAAAATTACTGTTAACATATATTCTTTGCCATATTGCTGCCACAATGCAACAATATAGCTGAGTGTGTACCTATCTGTCACAGACTAATGCTATGCATTGCGATTTGTTTTTTTTTTGTACTTTTTCAGTGTTTCTGACAAATAAATAGTTCTTTCTTTCTATTTCTGTTACACCGTGAAAATTTACTTTGCAATCTGTGTAGATATAATAAGCAAATATGTTAGAATTGCGATTGCAGACATACCTGTTTAAAATGCCTCTATTGGTGAATAGTCTAATGAGCTGCTCAGTCGTTGGCCATCGCTCCTGAGGATGCCTCGTGCAGAGGCGAAACACGTGTCGAAGAATAGCTGGCGCTTACAGCGGGATACTGCAAGTCAGGTAGCTTCCTGGAACCCATACCATTCCTATATCCCTTATCCTTTTAGAGGAGTTTGGTATTGTCAACCTTTTTCTATTGCAATAGTTGGGGTGGTCAATCCGAGGGTGCGTGGTGGGTTCCTCTTTCCTTCCATTAGGTTACAATGGAGTTCCGCCAAGTAACGCCTGTTGCAATCAACAATAATCTAATGACCTACTAACCGTTGCTTATTTCAATAAATCTTCACAAAACAGATATGGCACAGAGTCTTATTTAACAACATTGGCACACGATCAGGTCCACTGGCGATAACCTTAAACCGATATATCAGAGTCCACGTGTAGCGTGTTAAGTTAGTTCACAGCAGATCTAACAAAAACCGGTAATTAGTAGAAAATGGATACGATGATATTTGATTACTTTGGACTGGACTGTGTATCTTTACTCTAGCTAGGGCATGATTTGTAGTGGATCGATCAAATAATAATATAAAATTAAAGGATTCTAATAGACTCTTACTTGCCTTCATCTAATTCATTTTATATAATTAAGTCTACTTTCGATAGATTCAAAAAACTTACGCTGAACTGTATATTATTTGAGATTCATTATGTGCTTTCTACCCTTGAAGTTTCGTATTCATACACCCAAAAATAGCCTTTATTTAAATCAGAACTTAGTAACTCGTGATCTCTCCTCCCGCGACCACACCCGACTGCGAGGGACAGAAGAACTGTCCCTCGCACCCGCCCCTTTGGACGCATCACATCACAACACTCTTGCAGTGTAAAGCGGCGAGGCGGCCGCCTAAACCGTTACGCCAACCGTGCAGTCATTTGTGATTGATATAAGAATATATAACTCATTTTGTCAACTACTATAAAACGACAATAAATTCCAGTGATTTCCTGAGACAGACAAGGCCGAATACTTCAAAGGATAACAAGGATAAAATCCATAAAGACACAGGGTACAAACTTGTAAACTTTTTTCGATCGTACTTGTGCTATATTAAGTTTTACGTGGAACCCATATGATTGTTACAGTCTGGTTGAGTTCTTAATCTGAAATGTTCGTGCGGTACCTAGGGATGACCTTTTAAGTCAAAGCCATTCGATAGATGACTTGAAGGAAGATATGCTATGAAGGTTCCACTTCATCGCTTCTTTAATAACAACATAAATGAGAGCAATTCCATTTTCTGTCTCTGCTGATTGAATTCGTTGTAAATGTCTCGTTTTTACTATGTAGGAATTCCTACGTCGGGAAAATAGCAAAACACAATTCAATCTAGTATGTGACGTTGTTTTTGTAATTTTTAATGTCAGACGATTAAACTAAAAATAATTATACTATCAAAACTTAGCTTTACTAAAATATTATAAAGACTTTTGGACATTAGAACTATTCCCTTACACCTAATTTAATAATTCACTCAACAAAATTATCCAACACGCAACTGCAAACAATATTCAATTAAGTTTGACAAGTTTTACGAACTGTCATTATGTTAATACAGCAATACTAAATCTGTCCACGATTGTGCCTATGTAGTATAATCTAATACACAAAATTGGTCAACTTTACCCAAGTTTATTTCCGAAGTACGGTGTCCTAGAGTAAGGCTGGCAAGGTACCCAATGGAGCGGACAGCTACGCAAACATCAGCTAAGATCGGCCGCTCGTATCACTAGCTTCGGTTTTATGACAACCTAGTACTTTGTTTGGCGTAGCCTTGATTGCGTACCGTGAGATTTGGCTTCAGGCCTCACCAATAACAGTTTGCATCGGTAAGGAAGGTGCGTCATGTGAATAAATTGTGGTTTATTGTATCGCCTTCGTTACCACCAAGGTCTGTTCGTTCGATTTAAAATATTACTTTTATATTCGGTATGTAAGGAAAACCTCAAATATTGTAACGCTGCAATAATCGTTTAAAGTTCCTCTTTTTGTTAAAAGATGGCAGAGCTTTCTTACAATGATCGATTAGGTTAGGAAAATTTTATGCCTTCAAGTATCAGGGGGAGAAATCCCATTCCATTAGATTGTAGAATGTGAAGAAAAAATTTCCACGCTGTATAAAACTAACCAAACAAATCAAGAAGCTTAGTATAACTTTATTTCTTTTAATAGTTACTTAATTGTAATGTTAAATCTATTGCTCAACCATGCTATAAGCGAGCAGGAGGATTATTCCATGTGCGAGGTTCGAAATAACAGCACAAGTTAAAAACAATGCTTACATTGGTCTGTCGAGTGTCCTAAATACGCCATTAAGGAATCTCGTGACAACGGAGCTGAAAGATGTGATTCCTTGTCACAACACCCTTCAAAATGGCACTTTCCTCGCCGACCAAATGCCTCATCCAAATTTTGCAGACCATTTGACTAAGGCAAACCAGAGTTAACAGCCATACAAGTGTTCCTAAAATTTCACTCCAATCACCCGATAAAAGCAAGTCGGAGACGAGACACTGATCACCATTTATGTTCGACTAGCTACAATGCTGCTCAGCGTGTTGTAAGCTGCCCTCCAAAATATATTATTTTATTGTATGTGAAGATGAAGGTAACGTTTACAGCTGACAATAACTCGTATTAGGCAGCTATATTCTACTACTACTACTTTTGCCCGCTGCTTCGCACGCGTAAATTTTACTTGCATAAAATTTTTTGTACAAACTACCCTACTCACCTCAAGGAACATACGTGCCAAATTTATTTACTTGCGCTCAGTAGTTTCGGCTGTAGGGTGTCTGTCAGTCAGACAGTAACGCAAGGATTTAATTATATATTATACAGATATAAGTAGTGATTAGCCAAGGCATTTACAATCATTTTATCATTATAAGTTTATATATGTAAGCGAACGATCTAATGCCAGTGTCATATGACAATATATGATGAAGCAGCACTGACAGATATACTATGGCACGTGCGCAGCACTCAATTATTACAGAGCATGCAATCTTATGTTCAATAAATAGATTTGTCCCTACAAATTTCGAACCTCCCCACAATATATATATATATATATATATATATATATATATATATATATATATATATATATATATATATATATATATATACATATATATATATATCTAGTATAGTATTACAAACGGAAGAGTAAAAAGAATAGATAGATACTTAATTGTTTGTAAGTAAAAGCTACCTAAAGAATTTTGATAAAACGTTGCACTAATTATAGCATAGGTATATAATACATCAGAATAATACATGATTTACCTTTTGTTGAAAATTGAAAATAGTCTATATTTCCAAACCAACTATACAATCTAAATCATTATTCATACTTCTAAAAGTCGAGTCCTCAACAAATACCCAGCACATAAACAAACAAAGTAAAGTAAGCACTAAGCATAACTAATTTACTCAGTCATTAACTGATGAAGCTGGTTACAATTTTTCCTACGAAGCACCCCATCAAGAAATAAGTACGCAACCGAGAGGACGGGAATTATCCCCTTTTTTTTTGACTCATGGTGGAAACCAAACAATTTACGGGCTGACCCCCCCAGGCTGGGCCCCTAAAGGGGCTCAGTCTAGGGAGAGTGTGGTGACTCCCCGACGAGAAGCGCCGGGACTACCCACTAAAACCACCATGGTGTTCCTCTATCCGATCCCATTGAATGGCAGGGTCACGGGAACTACGTTTGTATAACTGCCGCGACCCCACCTGAGCTGGCCCGCCGAAGCAGGCCCCGTCCCTCGCATGCATCCATCTGCATACATCATTATTTGTCCTCATACATCCTCTTTCATACTACGAGCGGAAAAGAACGACGTAGTCTACTAACGCTACGAGAGGCGCACGCGGAACACACACAGAAAAGTTTGTGGGAATAGGTGGATGAATGTATGGATTGTTTGTAATGCCCCTACGTAAAAGCTATCTCTAATGAATTTTGATAAAACAATGCACATAAGTACACCAGAATCACACAAAGTTTACGTTTTACCGGCATAGTCAACACCCAAGGACCCAGGTTTCGAAACTTGACTTCTCTAATTAAAATATAATCCAGACCAACAATACAGTCTAAAACACAATTCATACTTCTAAAAGTCGAGTCCTAAACAAATACCCAACACATAAACAAACAAACTAAAGTAAAAGCATAACTAATTTACTCAGACATTTACAGATGAAGCTGTTTACAATATTTCCTATGAAGCACCCCATCAAGAAATAAGGACGCAACTGAGAGGTCGGGAATTATCCCCTGCCACTAATTACTTGTCTCCCTCTCGCCTGTCCCCTGTCTTAGTTCTCATACATTTTTCCTGCCCCAAGACCCAAGCAATTTAATCCCACATTTAGAGTGTTGCCAGTCGAATTACTGAATAAAAGCGACCCTCGACGTCTTAAGACAGGTACTCTCTTTATCTCGTAAAAGGTATTATGTATTTTAAAATTAAAATTCTGTGACAAATTTTCGTTTTAATAGAATATAACACCCTTGTGTTATATTCTATTAAAACGAAAATTTGTCACAGAATTACTTTGGTAATAATGTCGTTTATCCTTCTGTTAAATGTTAATGTTGGACTATTTAGTACCTTCAATTTACTTAGGCGTACAATTCTATGTATATTAGGTTTGGTTACCTGGTTAGATAGAGCTAAGACGGACCCTCATATAGACTGGGCTTAATAATCACCAGGCAGAAGAAAACCTGGCTGGGCAGAGTGATAAGGCAGTTTGTATACGTTTTAACCAACAGAAGGCATGCTATTATTTTGCATCGAACTTTTTTTAGAGGATGCTACAGCAACGACCGCAGCTTTTGTAATTGATAAGTACCAGTACCTTAAGGTATAAAAGAACAAAAGCTTACCCAGCACCACATAACGAAGAATGAAACGGGTATTAAACACAAACCATACTTTAGGATAAACATCTGTATGCTTGATATAACACGAATAATCTGATAAACATTTTGAATATGCTTAAAACAACCCATTAAAAGCTTCATATTTGGGCTTCCGGCTCTAAAATGTAATGGCATTTTCTTTTAAAGTACATTCAGAAGTACTATGGGTTGTTATGTTAAAAGAGTACATTGCTCGCATGTGACTGATTAAAACTTAATGTGATATTTCTATACTTATGCCCAGTTTCTGAGGTACTTTTATCGGTGGTTTATCTATCCGTTAGCGTTATTGGTTCGATAACTCAAGAAAATGCGTTTCTGAACAACGCGTCACAACATAAACTCCAGTTATCCTTAGTTTAAGTTAACCGACCAATGTTCGCCATTTATCGGTTCCATAACTTTATTTGAAGTTTAACTTCTGTCAAACGTGTTACCTTTTTTAAGAGTTTAAGGTTTTGATCATAGACTAATATATTATAATTGGAAAGTTTTGATATGATAGGTTTGTGTTTACAACTTTTACATAACCGATACAAAATGTCGTATTCGAGCAGTTCTGCAGTGAGCAGAGAGTTTGATTTTGAAGTGCTCGAGTTTATTGCTAATAAATCAGTTCCTAGAATCCTAAGGTCTAGGAGAAATGCTTTTGAAATGTTTACGGATGAAGAATTTAAAATGAGATATCGTTTTGATAAAGACACCGTGTTAAACATAAGTGATATGATCAGCATTAGTTTAGCTCCAGTTATGTATCGCAAATATACATTGTCTATGTTGGAACAAATTTTCATCATATTACGATTTTACGCCACAGGCACATTTCAAGTAGTGATTGGTGATGATATTAATGTTAAGAATAAGAATAAGAATAAGAATAATTTATTTGTAAAAAAAATAACATAACATAACATAACATATCTTCACGCCTTTTATCCCCGAAGGGGTAGGCAGAGGTGTATTACACACCCACACTTCGCCAGATATGTTTCGGTCCCAATGTAATAGGGGGCGAGCCTATTGCCATCTACCGGGCACATTATTAAGCGAGCGATAATTAACATTTTTAATACACACATTACTTCGAAAAGTCAGAGGTGTGTGCCCGAGGTACCTGGGGATCGAACCCGAGACCAACGTCTCGGCAGTCCGTTACGTACACCACTGGGCTACCGCCGCTTTGTTGTAAAAAAAATGTGGTACATTTATAGGTGTTATGTGTTAGTGTCGAATCACACATTTCGCCAGTATTGGCATACAAATTTAAATACAAAATTAAAGAACATAAAATTAAAACATTATTAAGTAAATTAAAACCAAATTATTTTATGTCATCATCAATTCAATACACGCATCAACATTAAACTACAAAATAAAATCATTTACTTAAAATAATGAATGTTTCAAATATCATAATTATATTCTCTCTTCATCTATTACAAAGTTTCAGGTCAAAAAATTCTTTCATATTATAAAAAGTATGCGTTACAAGCCAGATTTTCAACTCAGACGTCATTTTAAATAGTGGCAGTTCGCGGATTGATTTTGAAATTTTATTAAATACTCTTATGCACATTACGTAACAGTTGTTATGAAATAGGGAGCTCTTACATGTAGGCATTAACAATCTACTGGGGTCTCTCTTACTCATGACTGAGTTATCTCTCGCATTGTTAAATTCATGTGAGAATTTTTTTACATGTACACATATTTCCAATATATATAAGCCAAAAAGAGTAAGTACTTTGTTATTCTTAAACAATGGTCGGCATGAATCTAATGGTCCCACGTTACACAAAGCCCTTAAGCATTTTTTCTGGCAAATAAAAGCCTTATTAATATAAGTTGAATGTCCCCATAACAATAAACCGTATCGTAGTACCGATTCCACATATCCGTAATAAGCAATTTGCGCTGCAGATTTGCCAGCAATTTGATGTAAATTTCTGAGTGCAAATACAAATTTGTTTAGTTTGCTACAGACGTTTTGGACATGTATTTTCCAATTGCAGTGTTGGTCTATGTATAAGCCTAAAAACTTGGTATCAGCTACTCTTGATAGGTTTTCGCCTCGGTACGCAATATTTAATGTTTCCTGTGGAGTCTCATAATTAGAGAATTTAATAAATTTAGTTTTAGATATATTAGCACACGCAAGTTATTGGATTCAAGCCATGTCATTATTAATTTAACTGTATTATTTAAAATAATATCAAAATCATTGTAAATGTCACTTTTGGGTATAATTATAGAAATATCATCAGCAAAGAGTATAGATTGATAGGGTGTTATTGACGGAAGGTCGTTGATATATATGATAAAAAGAAGTGGGCCAAGTATGCTGCCCTGAGGTACGCCATACTGGTTTTCTAAAAAAATTGATCGGTGCGGCGTAACAGTGGCATTTTTATCAACGCGTGAAACTTCTACACACTGTAAACGGTTTTTTAGGTAACTTTCAATCCATCTCAAAGCAGGTCCTCTGATTCCGTATCTTTCGCATTTGTACAAAAGGATATTGTGGTCCACACAATCGAATGCTTTAGACATATCGAAAAATACAGCAACTACTGGTATTTTCTTGTCTATGTACTCTGTTACTTTTTTTAGAAGACAAAAGCCCGCAAGTGTTGTGGATTTTTCTTTTTGAAAGCCATTCTGTTCTTTTCGGAGAATTTCATATCTTATAAGGAAATTGTAGATTCGATTGTACATTGCTTTTTCAAGTATTTTGGAAAATATTGGTATGAGTGTAATGGGTCCATAATTTGTAAGTTCGTGACAGTTATCTTTTTTGAATAATGGCTTAACAATCGATATCTTCATCTTTTCAGGAAATATCCCCTGATCGAAAGATAAGTTAATTAAATGCGTGAGGATAGGTGCAATAAGATCCGCACAGTTCTTTATATTGTTGTAATGGCCGTTGGTTGACGGCATAGAATACAAGTGTCACCACCCCCTATCTTCCCGTGGGTGTCGTAAGAGGCGACTAAGGGATAACACGATGCAAATACCATCTTTGCGTAGAGACGGAAAACTCGACATCAAACCCTATACGACTGCCTCGTTGGTCTCGCGGCATAAATGTGCGCGTGGGATCGGGAGGTCCCGGGTTCGATTCCTGGGTCGGGCAGTGTTATTGGGTTTTTCTGTCACGAAATTCTCAGTAGCAGCACGGAGTCTGGAAATGTGCCCGGTACGGCAATAGGCTCGCCCCTTATTACGTGGGACTAAAGTATATCTGGCGAAAAGTGGGTGTAGAAATACACCTCTGCCTACCCCTTCGGGGATAAAAGGCGTGACGATATGTATGTATGTACCTATGTATTAATGTTCATAAAACCACTGTGTCATGAGTGGTTTATAAAGTAAGTAGAGAAATAGCAAAACTAGCTAGAAGATATATACGAATGCCAAACTCTGAAGATCTGGGAGAAGTTAAAGCGTATTTTTTTAATATAGCTGGTTTTCCAAATGTTATCGATTGTGTAGATGCATCTCATATTCCAATTCAATCTCCTGGAGGAGAGCAAGCAGAACTTTTTAGGAACAGAAAAAAAATATTTTCTGTCAATGTACAAGTTGTATGTGATGCAAAATTATACATCAGATATTTAGATGCTCGTTGGCATGGATCTACTCATGACAGTACAGTGTACCATAATTCGTTTCTACGAGCTCGCCTGCATAACAATTAGATACCTAGATGTTCACATCCTAGGAGACAGTGCCTATCCTTGTGGCAAGTACATAATGACACCATTTTTGAATCCTAATACAACTGCAGAAAAGCTCTACAATGAAGCACAAATCATCATCATCATAAAATGTCAAATGAGTCAAATCTTCTGACAGCGAGGCCTGATTTGACATTTTATTTTTTAAAGTATATAAGTTAGCAGGCGTACAGCCATTACGAATGAGGCATTATCATATTTTTTTTTAGTGAAATAACGAGGAACTAGAGGTTTACTCCTAAAAAAACAATATATGATTAAACAACTAGTTAAACAGACAAATAATAAAAATAATTTTTAAATTAAAAAAAAACTAAACTAAGAAACAAAAAATAATTGGTTATGGAGCCAAAATTTTTGGAGTCGATGCCAAGCCAAGTATTTCTGATCTGACTATAAAACCTCACACACATTTTTATATAACTTTTGTTGTTGATAGAATAGGTAGTTTATAATTTAGTAACTTTTTGCGTAAGGGCTTGGCACCGACTCCAAAAATTTTTGCTCCATAACCAATTATTTTTTGTTTTTTAGTTCCTCAGTGTTTTTTGAAGCCGTTTTTTTTTAATTTAAAAATTATTTTTATTTTTTGCTTTTTAGTGGTATACTTACTAATAAAAATAGTAATAGGTGGTAAGTAGGTATATAGGATAGTGTAGGTGGTACATGATGGGGGGCCTTCCTTACGTGCCTCAATTCTGAAATGTAGGCCTGTACCTTTCTGGCAATTTCAAGTATTATTTTTGTTTTCAACTAACTAGCTTAAACACGTTCGTTTCAGTTCCATCATCAGATCACGGAAATCTCACAATACTAAAGTAATTGCCAAGACAAAACAAACGAGCCTAACCACGATGAGATTGCGTCTTTGTGTTACAAAGATCCCATGGCCACCATCCTGCTCTGAGTTTGGTAAACATTCAGCGCTAAAGTCCATTTAAAGACGAATCAAACGAGCCCAAACTCAATGGGATTGCGTCTTTGTATTACAAAGATCCCATGGCAACCTTCCTGCTCTATCATCAGACCCTGGCAAACATCCAGTACCAAAGTCCATGAAAAGATCCAGCATCAAATTCTATGTAAAGACGACTCAAACGAGCCCAAACTCGATGGGATTGCGTAATTGTTTTACAAATATCCCATGGCTACCTTCCTGCTCCATCATCAGAGTTCGGTAAATATTCAGCACTAAAGTCCATGTAAAGACGAATCAAACGAGCCCAAACTCAATAGGATTGCGTAATTGTATTACAAATATCCCATGACCACCTTCCTGCTGATGATAGATCAGACCCTGCAAAACGTCCAGTACCAAAGTCCATGTAAAGAAGAATCAAACGAGCCTAAACTCGATGAGATTGGGTTATTGTATTACAAAGATCTCATCGTTACTTTCCAACTCTATCATCAGACCATGGAGATCATCCAGCATCAAAATCTATGTAAAGACGACTCAAACGAGCCCAAACTCGACGGCATTGGGTTGTTATCGTCAAATCGCTTCAAGTGTGCTTATAAAATTTGAAGAGATCCTTTGATTTTTTTAGGATTCCATGATCAGATCCTGACCTGATGATCATGGGACCAACTAGGAGGTATTCTCTTTCAATGAAAACAAGAATTTTCAAAATCGGTCCAGGCGTCTTAGAGTAATCGGGGAACATACATAAAAAAAAAAGATTCCGACGAATTGAGAAACTCCTCCTTTTTTGAAGTCGGTTAAAAATATTTAAATAAGTTTTCAACTCGTTTTTTTTAAAACAGAGTCATCTAATGGCAGAAAAAGGACTACGTATTGGTTCAATCACAGATAATATAATACTTTACAGTGTTCAATAGTTATTGAACGCTCCAGTGCGCATTCAGAAATGCAGTGTCAGTTAACCAACGTTTATACTTTCCATAACTTTAATGAATCAATAACTGTTGAGAGTATATCTGGTAACTTCAGAAACCGGGCATTAACCCTTCTTCAAAATATTACCGTTTGACTAATTTATTCTTAGGTAAAGCGCCTGTTTATACGACGTTTATGTAAATATTTTAATACGAAATAATAAAGCTAGACGCTATACAGAGCTAGACAATATTAGTTGTAACGGGTTCTGGTAGTAAAACGCCGAAGAGGTCCTAGATGCGTTTATTGCCGAGTATTGTCTCACTTCCCTTGCCACGAGTATGACCGACCAACAACACGACACTGGCCTGAACACTAAGGGCTGCAGTCTCCCACGCTGTTCCCTCCAGTAGTGTGCAGGGCAGGTTGCTCGAAGGGCTGCGCGTAGCGGCAGATCCTCGCAGGCCGTTAGCTCAGCTGGCAGGTGCCGGCGGTGTGTGTGCGATGAGCGCGGGCAGGCTAGACTCTTCGGCAGAGGTGACGCCGAAGGCGATGCAGCAGGTGTAGCGGTCTAGGTAGCGTAGCCCGGAGCTTAAGGTAAACCTGGAACCTGAAGGAAAGCAGCATTAGGAGAGCCACAACCAATAGAGTCAGGCAGGCGGCGTCAGCCAGCCTCAGCTAGCAGGTAGAGAGATGGGCAGTACGCTAACGCAGTAAATGTAGTAACTTACCCACAGCTGGGACAAGGATACACGTATGAAGTAGTATAATTATAGATATAGCGGTATAGAATTCAGTAGCGGTAGTAGGTTAGTGTAGAGTAGCGGTGCCGGCCTCTCTTTCGGCCCCTTTATATATCGGCCCTCCATCAGGCTGAGTGTCGGCGCATTACCAAATAAGGGCAAAACTTACGGGCGCGCACGATGGCCTTCCCTGATTGGCCGAGCGTATGGACGGTATTATGACGTACACTCGGTAGGTACCGGTCATACATTACAATACCGCCCGCCTTAGGAGAGGATTTTACGTGGCTAACAAGGAAAATCCGACTAGCTGCGTTAGGTCTATGAGTCCGCTACTAAGGAAGGGAAAGTCTTCTACGGTTTGTCACAAATAGTTAGGCACCATAGTGTATAAGTTTTAGGTCCTTAATGTGCCAAAACCCAATAGAATTTCCAGACGCGTCCGACAACTCGTAAACGAGAGGCGACTTTTTATTAATCTCTGTGCACTTCACGAATTTAGGGGCTAGTTTCTTACAAAAGGACTTATCCTTGTCGCTCTGATAAAAAGTCCTTTTCCACACAGTGTCTCCCACAATAAACTCAGCTGGTTTACGGCGTAAATTATACGTTTGGGAATTCCTAGCATGAGCTTGAATGAGGAGTGCCTGAACTTTGTCAAATATGCCTGATAAGTGACCTATGTTTTCTGCGTAATCGTCCCTAGGTATGTATAATATATCATCAGCGTCTGTGTCGACATAGTGTGAGCCGCATGGAACTAGTTCACGTCCATAGACTAAAAAACTAGGTGTATAGCCCGTGACTTCATTAACTGCAGTATTTAATGCAAACTGCACCTTAGGTACGAGAGTGTCCCATAATTTCTGGTCATTTCCTACAAACGCCGCTAAGGTAGAACCAATGGTTTTATTATAGCGTTCGACCGTATTGACATGTGGGCAATATTTAGGAGTATAATGAAGATTAGGGATTTTGTACTTGCGCAACATAGCTTTTAAAGTAGCACTGACAAACTGTTTACCATTGTCCAATATAATTGTAGATGGTATACCATGAACTAAAAATATTTTTTCTTCCAAAATATTAGTTATTATTTCAGCAGTTGCGCGCCTGATAGGAAAAAGTAGACAGTATTTACTAAAACAGCAAGTTACTACAAAGATGTAGGCGTTTTGTTTTCTTGTGACGGGTAGTGGCCCCACCAAATCTACACTAATGGTTTGGAAGGGTCGTGAACACACTTTGGGTCGGCCCATGGTTCCCAATGGTGCATGGTTCTGATGTTTGTGCGCGATACAAGTGTCGCAAGAATTTATGAACTTAACTACGTCATCGCGCATTTTGGGCCAATAGTAACGCAGTGCTAAGCGCTTGTAAGTTTTAAATATACCGAAATGCCCCGAAGTGGGTTCGGCATGGTTCTCTAATATGGCATTATTTCGATCAGAAGAAGGTAGTACTTCTTTCCATTCGAACTCCTTACGTAGCATACACCTAGATTTAATCAAACGATACAATTTATTATTTTTAATAGAATAGTCTGGATAGTCATTAGGCGAAGATAAACAACCATTGTAGGTGGCTGAATACCATTGATCAGTGTCAACATTAGGGTCATTCACGTTATTATTATTCGCGTTAATTATATTTACAGGTAGGGATCGTGATAATGCATCGGCTATAATATTATCCGCGCCGCGCCGATGCTTTATTTCGAAGTTAAAGGCTGACAGACGAACCGACCACCGAGCTAATCTACCAGTCGGGTTGCTCAAGTTTAGGAACCATTTCAGTGCAGAATGGTCAGTATACAGCACGCACTTTAACCCGTTATCTAAATAACAGCGCCAATATTCGAGGGCTGTTAGAACTGCTAATGTCTCCCGTTCTGTTATACTGTAGTTTTGTTCCTGTGCATTTAGTGACCTACTCATGTAAGCGATAGGTAGTTCCACGCCATCTATTTCTTGTGTAAGCAACCCACCGATGCCACTTGCACTCGCATCTGTGTGAACTTGAAAAGGTTTCTCGTAATCGGGACACGATAATATTGGTGCGGAGCTTAACAATTGTTTTAGTTTACAAAACGAGTCATCAGCTTCCACCGACCATTGAAATGGTGCGGCTTTCTTTCCGGTAGAAGTAAGTTTGTTCAAAGGACCGGCAATAGTACTAAAATTTGGTATAAATCGCCGATACCATGATGCAATGCCTAAGAACCTTTTGACTTCTTTATTATTCTTAGGCGTAGCATATTGAAGAATGGCTTCCACCTTACATGGGTCTACTTGTAATCCTTTAGAGTTTACCACGTAGCCCAAGTACTTCAATTCATCACGGAAGAATTTAGATTTTTCTAAATTTATTGTAAGGTTCGCCGATTTTAATTTTTCGTATACTTTATTTAATAGTGACACATGAGCATTAAAAGTTGGCGATATAAGCATGATGTCATCTAAGAAAACGAATACAGAGTTTTCGAATTCAGGGCTGTTCGTAAACAAGTGATCCACCAAACGCTGTTGTGTCGCAGGCGCATTCGTTAAACCAAACGGCATAGTCACAAATCTAAATGTTCCTCTAGTAGGCACATAGAACGCAGTCTTATCACGATCACATTCGCGAAGAGGCGTCTGCCAAAAGGACTTAGATAAGTCTATACTACTTAGATATCTAGCGTTCCTAAGGTTGTCTAAAATTTCGGATACGTAAGGTAGTTTGTACGCGTCTTTTTTAGTAATAGAATTAAGTTTCTGACTATCTAAACAAAACCTTAGTTTACCGTCCGTTAGGCGTTAGTAAAATTGGTGACGACCACGGACTTTCGCATTTTTCTATCACTCCCAATGCAAGCATTTCGTCTAATTCGTCAATAATTATTTTTAATTTTGCCGGCAGTAACCTATAATATCTTTGGCGTATCGGCGCAGAATCGCCAGTGTCTATTGCATGTTCTATTAAGTGAGTTCGTCTTAAACCGGTTTTTTCAGTAGAAATTGACTCGTATTGCTTTATAATTAACTTAGCCGTTCTTTGTTGTGACTCACTCAACTCACTAAAAGATTGCAATACGTTCGTGTTACTCGGCTTATTTTCACTTAACACACTACACAGCAATGTTTTAGACATGCATACGGATGCGATATGGTTAGGCAGTAATTTAAATAGTTTCCAGAAATCGATGCCTAAAATTAAATTACTTGTAACTTCTGGAATAATATAAGCTTTCAATAAGTGGGTTTGATTATTAAAAATAGTGGGTAAGTTGATAAGACCGCGCGGCAACAATATATTTCCATTCGCGGTCCGAATGGAATTAGTGTTGTGACACTGCTGGATTTCTAACCCGGTTTTAGTAATTACCTCCAGATGGGAGTTGTTACCTAAAATTGTAATGGCTGAACCGGAATCGAGCAATCCACAAATAGGTAAACTGTTAATCGTTACGTTAACATAGGGCCGTAGGTCATTTTTAGGTTTATTATCCAGGATCGAGGCGACGGAATAACTTGAGAAATACACTTTTAGAGTGTTTAGCCAATTTCTCCAATCATCTTTGTCAAAATTGGTCGAATAGGTTGTAGAACCTAATTTAGATTTTGACACGCCCCGATCCTGACCAACTAGTTTTTTGGTTTCGACGATTTACAGTTCGGACGGTTAGGGAATGTCACATCCCTACGGTCGCACTTGAAGCAAATTGCGAACCGATCGCGTTTGCATTCATTCAAACTGTGATCATTGATACGGCAGCGCGGGCAGTACTTGGACGTGACTAGAGCGACAGAGCTAGGTTTAGACTTAGGTTTGCTAGGTTCGTTGTTCTCAGTGTATTCGGACGTACCCTCTATAGTAGCAACGGGATAATTATTGTAGGAATTATTACGCGCTCGGTTATTAGGTTTGTGACTGTAAGCTAGGTCTGGTGCCAACGTGTCGTTATTATAATACGGTTCGCGGAATTGAGAGTTCAAACATTTCATCCTTTCATAGTTTAAACATAACGTCTGCAGTGTTGCTATACTGTCTATTGAAGATATTGACGGAGCTAGCACTAGTGAGTAGCATGGACGTATGTTATGCAATAGGATGTCTAACTTTTCGCGTTCGGACAATCGCTTTGACGGTGACAGCCTAGCGAACAGCTGATTCATTATCGAGAGATAAATAATTATAGTTTCGGTAGCACCTTGAGTACGTCGGCGGATTTCATTTAATAACCGGTAGTCATAATCGTACGGTGTGAAATCGTCTATTAATTTAGTGGTGAGTTCTTCCCATGTATTGAAATATTCTTTTAGGCCGCGGTACCAGTGAAGTGCGTTACCGGTGAAAATTTCGGAAGCATATGATAAAATTTTAGTGGAAGGTAGATTACGCGTGGTTTGGAATTCAGTTACGCGTTGTAGGAACGCTCGGACGAATCCCGTACCGTCGTATTTTAGCTTAGACAGTTCGCTAACTCTCAAATGCTCGCAATGCAACACTGGGGCTAACCCTGCCTGCGTCGAGGTAGACGGCGCAGGTTGGGCCTCAGCCACAGCATCAGCTGAGCGAACACCTGATTGTTCAATGGCGGACAGCTCCGCCGAGAGCTTGTCGAACCGGCTGCACAATTCGGTAATTCGTTTTGAATACGCCGTAGGACGTTCCATTCTATGGAGTCTGTGGAATATGTGGTTGTGCAGTGCGGTAGACCTCCTAGCTAGGTTCGCGTCGTAAGAAACAGATAACGAATTTAGTCGCTTGGCCAGCTCAGAGACGGCCTCGCTAGCGCCCTCGAAGTCCACCGCTATGGCTAGACCCGACTCCAAAATGTCATCATTTGGAATGGCTTCCAGTAATTTAGGGAGCTGCTTCCGCAGACCTAGGACAGAGGTAGCCGGCTCCTCACCTCTAATCGCGACCTCGTAAGCTAACTCGTTCTTGTTTAGCAGGAAGTATTTTATGGGGTGCGAGCCCATTGTGTATGAAGGAGTACCGCGTAAGTATAACACTACACACTACACTTAGTGCGCAAGCGTTCCGCCCTTACAAATGGCCTACTTTACGATTAGGCGTAAAAGTTTGACCGTTAGGACTAATTAGAACAAACGTTAGAATTCAAAATTGCGAACTAGTACGTAGTAGGTAGTTACACTAAAAGGTAGACAATTAGTACAACAATACGTACCGGTTCGCTGTAGCCGCACCTGCTCGCTTATAATGATGGAGACCTGCTAGATGAGAACTCGAGCACGGAAAGCGAGACAATAACCCACGTAGGCGCCACTGTAACGGGTTCTGGTAGTAAAACGCAGAAGAGGTCCTAGATGCGTTTATTGCCGAGTATTGTCTCACTTCCCTTGCCACGAGTATGACCGACCAACAACACGACACTGGCCTGAACACTAAGGGCTGCAGTCTCCCACGCTGTTCCCTCCGGTAGTGTGCAGGGCAGGTTGCTCGAAGGGCTGCGCGTAGCGGCAGATCCTCGCAGGCCGTTAGCTCAGCTGGCAGGTGCCGGCGGTGTGTGTGCGATGAGCGGGGGCAGGCCAGACTCTTCGGCAGAGGTGACGCCGAAGGCGATGCAGCAGGTGTAGCAGTCTAAGTAGCGTAGCCCGGAGCTTAAGGTAAACCTGGAACCTGAAGGAAAGCAGCATTAGGAGAGCCACAACCAATAGAGTCAGGCAGGCGGCGTCAGCCAGCCTCAGCTAGCAGGTAGAGAGATGGGCAGTACGCTAACGCAGTAAATGTAGTAACTTACCCACAGCTGGGACCAGGATACACGTATGAAGTAGTATAATTATAGATATAGCGGTATAGAATTTAGTAGCGGTAGTAGGTTAGTGTAGAGTAGCGGTGCCGGCCTCCCTGTCGGCCCCTTTATATACCGGCCCTCCATCAGGCTGAGTGTCGGCGCATTACCTAATAAGGGCAAAACTTACGGGCGCGGACGATGGCCTTCCCTGATTGGCCGAGCGTATGGACGGTATTATGACGTACACTCGGTAGGTACCGGTCATACGTTACATAGTGTAACATAAAAGCCAGCTCAAAGGTCATTGGGCATATCTGACCCGCTTTGCGAACAGTGGCGGACATTAACCAAAATAGTTTTAAACAAAGGGGAATAATATGACCTTTCATTGCATATAATTGTTTGATTAAAAATCGTCGGAGAAAATTGTACAGGATCCTTTAAAAAAGAAAACAAACGGTATCAAAGGTTTTTATTTCATCTTATAAAGGCATAAAAATAATATCGAAATGTGCTAATGTTTAGAGATATGTTATACGCTGTCTCTTTCGCACATTGAACAGGTTTTTTTTTCGAACATATAATAGCTGCGCCCATATCGCTAGCATTGTTTATTATCTGTCTTGGGCCATACACCAGGAAGCAACTGGCGCACCCGCTGCCTTTTTAAATGATCTTATGATTGCTTTGGATCAAATTGAAAAAAAAATATTTTAATGAATTAGCATTTTATTTTTCTTACTTATATCAATTAATAAGCGGACGCCCGCGACTTCATCGGCCTCATTCAGTGATCCCGTGGGAATATCGGGATAAAAAGTAACCTATAACCTTTCTCATGAATGTGTCTATCACACACAAAAAGATTTTTTCAAATCGGATCAGTAGTTTTAGAGATAAAGAGTATGGATATATACATATATAACACTTGAATTTTTTGAGATTCCCGTAGCTCACATTAATGCGACTAATGCCATAGTAAATAAGAGCCGTAGATGAATGCACTCTACTATATTCCGTTTGTGTCCGCCATGGGTATGGTTTCCATACTAAGGTGCCCACACCTTTGTAGAAGTTTTGTGACGCAGGCAATCACTTTGTTGGGTCTCTAGATACTTTAGCACATTCCATCACAAAACGAGGAAATATAACACCATATTCTGTATATAGCACCAACTTTTCCGATTTTATATATACATACTGGTATACATACATATGTAACGGGTGGGGATCTTGTAAGACTTTCAAAGTATAGAGAACATATTATGTTGTATTTTCACCTGACATTTTGACGTCGTCTAGAACATCAAATATTATATACGTATTTCACTCTAACTTTTAAAGGACTTCCTTAGAAATAAGCAATGGAAAACCGTTATAAAACTTATAGAGACTTTTTTCAACTTTATCATAAAATTAGTATCTTTTCGGATCCTTTTTTCGTTCTATTATCCGTCCGAAATCCTTTTTTGTACGAATGTTTATGTTATAATTTTATGTAAAAGTGTTACTTTGTTAACTAAATAAAATTCAATCTATTTAATTTATTATTAACACTGCTAGCACCTTTTTAGCAAAATATTTAAAATGATTGAACAAATATAAACAAAAAAATTTTAATGCTGTTAAAATTTAAACAAAATACAAACAACCATACTCCGAAACAGAAATATTTAATAATATCATATTCGAGCCTTGAAGCCAAATATATAAAACAACGAGGAATAAGTAAAGTGCTTTGTTGGTAATTGGAGACACTGAACCCGACACCAAATTTTGGACAGCTCGGTCCGAGCACGGTTAATTCTGTATACAACTCTCACCCCTTCGGTAGAAGTTTCCTAATCGGAAAAAAGTTGGTGCTACGTGCTGGTGTGTTTTAGACACGTGTAAAGAGGTTATTTTTAGGGTTTCTGTTTTGGGTGGCAGTTTTAGTACAGAGGTACTAAAATGTTGTCTAACTTTATTTATTTTTGTAGAATACACACGCTTTTTTGCACCTATGCTGTAGTGGTTAAAGTGGCTGCGTTGCGGTTAAGCATCGCCCCGTGTGTTGTGGGTTCGATCCCTACACGACATGACACTTTAATTTGATTCATGAACACTTGTTTTGTATAGTATTTGCATCTTCCGACAGTACGTGCTTAATATTTGGACATCTTAATAGTGCCACTTCAAGGATTAACTATACTTACGTACGGCTTAAAAATAAAATCTGTAGTATGTTGTAAAATTGTAAAAGAAAATCTGCTGTATACCTTCAATCTCTTTAAATCCCCTTGTGTTATTTAGGGAAAATACTTTATTATTACAGAATAGGATGTAGAATTTTCCAATTAGAATAATTTTGAAGTTCATATACTTTAACATACACGTAATAAAATGTTAAATACCTTGATATTCCGTATGCTTAGAACTAGCGTCCGTCAACATAAAGTAGTCAAACTTCAAAAGTTCCATCAAAACAATTACAACTAAACTTTAACTAAAAGCGTTCCCCTCCGTAAGTCCTTCGGCTTAACGGGACACACGCTGGCCCAACTAAGACGGTAGTTTAACAGCTTGTCGACATTGTAACGCACTCGAAGCGAAACTCACGAAACGTCGCCACACATCCGAGCCATAGGTCAGTGTTACACATGTGAGGAGATAACTGGGTGTGCTACACTGGGATATAGACGAAAAGCGAGGAAGAGAAATTTCAAAGTGTTTTAACTAAACATAAAAAAGCCTTGACATATTATTTTTAGTTTAAGCATTTCCGCCCGAACCCTCATGAATTTCGGGAAATATTATTTTTTTATTATACTTATTGCACCCCTGTGCTTTGTAACGGAATCCTATGGACCCCAGGCTGATTAAAATTTTAGTTTTCTTAATAACTGGGTCTAAAATATCAATTTCAGCCTGGCCCCGCCAAGTAATTTGTGGCCAGGGTTCCCGCGCCCCTACGCCCGCGCAGGAACTATGGAATTCGTCCCTTCCTCTATATTCCTCTACTGACAGCATTTACCATACGTAAACGCTTATAATTGAATGAAAGTGGTCATCAAAATACTAAAGACAGCGATACATTAGTATTGGTTTGTCATCACAAAATCACTCTCCATATATTCATGCTTCACATATTGGTACTTGAGTACAAGGCAGCGTATCTCAGAGACGGCAGCTCCAGGGAGACGGAGAACATGATCCAGGTATATTAGTCATATAGTATTATCGGCGCCGAGTATTTCAGCGATATCCAGTGTATAGTATTGAACGTACAGTAACAGTCTCAGAACTGATGTCACAAAACGCCTCCTTGCCGCAAGTCACAACATTGAAGCCCATACAAACATAGTCAATTAAAACGTATTAAGCCATCGCGCATAGTTTGCGGGGAAGCTCTCGTTACAATCGCCGCTAGGTTAGCCGCATTAGGTCTTACTGCTACCGCGTGACCGACAGGTGGCTCTTCTTTCGCTCTTTAAAACCTTGTCAGCTGCTATGTACTGGCCTGTACGCAGGTTTAGACAGCGATTGTGAAAGTCCTGCATTCTACCACCTGATTGCAAATACGGAGACTCCCATCATACATCGCTCGTCTTTACATCCATCATCAACAAGGTACGAACCACTACTAATGGTACACGCGGTTATTGATAATATAACTATGTACAATATCTCATAGAGAACTTTATATTTTAGTCAGCCTGGTATATATATATATGGTGTGATATAGACATAGATACACAACAGAGTTATTAATGTTATACAGTTCATGCAATAAATTACAGTAAAGTGAATAACAGACACTCACCGGACTATTAGCTGCGTCACTGCCAAACTTACCCCTTGCCCTGTGCTGATCACCTTCTCTTGAAGCCGCTCGCCTTGTTCTTCGATATCACTAAGCACTAATTATCGACCAACACCGAACCTCTTACGCGCTAGGCCAGGTCCGATCTCTCTCGCGCCAAAAGACCAACTGTCTGAAACACCACGCTAGAGCGTTCCCGTGAACTGCCCTCTTCCGCGTCCTAAGACTGACTGTCCGAGATCCACCCGGTTCCGCGTCCCAACATTGACTGACTCGTACTACCACGCCGCGCTTTCCTGGGACCCGACTCGCTCTGCCTCTTAAGCCCGACTCCCCAGTCAAACACAACTAACGCAACGCCTCTCGAAGCCTTACTACCTGATAGGGTCAGTTTCTTATCGTTGATCCCCTTTTTTATGATCCTCTACTATACCGCATGTGAACACTACAGTGCCAATATTTTCTCATATTTCATGGCTATTTCTTTACTCTTATGCCTGTCACATAATTCTTATAAATTTGTCAAACGCTTAGAATTTATGAGTTTACTAATTGCATAACGTTGGCGCCATCGTAGCGATAAGACAAACACATGTGGAAACAAGTATGCGACCTAAGGACTATATATTATTATTTAATTTGGTGTAGCCAGCAACACCATTACATTCCCCCCTCTGAAAATCAGACGCGTAGACTAAGTCATAGCGTATGAGCTTTCACCACAGATACAATAGCATATGTATTAGAGTACGCCAGTTAAAACTGCATCTTGTCTTCCACCATTAACTATCGGCAAGTAACATACAACTTCCAATAAATAACCACTGCTTTAATACCACTTATCCTAACTCATAGTTGTTTGAGAATAATAACCCTACCATACCTTTTCTAAGGCCGCACCGTACGATACACTAACTAACTATACTCCGCCCATCCCTATACTATGACAACATTGACACTTATAGGAATCTAATTGCAATTGTTGCCTCAACCTCGGTTACCATCTAAAGTTTATGAAAATTAATGGAAAAGCTTATTCTAATCCGTCTATGTACTACTTCTCCTACCAGACCTAACCTTCTTATTAGAACTAGCGCACATAACCAAGATCACAAGTTGCCCGTAACCTATGTTTTCCAATAAGCCAAATGGCGAATTAGCAATAAATTCTCAAAATAGTAGTACAATCTATAAGACATCCTATCCATGCTTAGAATGGAAGTGTACATACCAGATGTCTTCTTGATAAACGGGCAGCGTGGTATGATCAGGGTACCTGATTCGCCATTGTCACTCGTCGAAATCGGGTTCAGTAGTGGGTGTACATAGCGTCAGGTAGCAGTGGCTGGAATAGTTCGCACACACTCGTATAAGAGACTAGTTTTATCAAAAGTGACAGACAAGTAGTTGCAATAGTTTTATATAATGAGCTAAATAGTCGTAAACAATAGTATAGTGCAGCAGTCGTTTTCCCCAGTTGATAGCTCGACAGTCCCTACAATTAAACAATTCTTAACTCGGTCTCACACTAGGAATTATTCCCATTTAGCTAGAAATTGTACGCGCGGGGATCGAACCCACAATGTTCGGCGAGATGGCCGCCAATCAGTTCTTCATTCGGATCATCAAGCGTATCGACATGATATCTGCTTCATTATTAAGGCTCTGATTACAGTTAACGTAAATAACAATTACGATTATTACTCGTGCAGTTGGACGCAGCTGCCAAATATATTATGCCATAAAATAAAGGTTCTATATAACGAACGACACACATAAGGCCCTATGTAACTTAAACCTTCGTTTAATATTGTATGTATATCTGAGAGTTCGGATCAGAGGGAGTCCACTTGCTTGAAGTTAGTCAATGTGCGCGTTTATAGTTAGTACAGATAATGAAAACTTAGCTCTGTGTAAGATGATCCAATGCGAGATATGTCCTTCGACGCATACTGCAGCTACCTTTCACGTTACCGGAACGCCGCTACTTTGTAGTCACAGCCGACGGACGCAACAACACGTGCGGTAGTTGAAGTAAAAGGTGACGTAGGGTCCTGGAATTTTAAATGAAATGCCACGAGTATCAAACTTCCAAGATTAGTCATATAATATACGACTTCTATTTGAGTACTAAACCCGAATACAAACTAACAAATGATTAGAGATGTGATGCGGATCACCAATTAATATTTTTCAGTACGGATGCGTAATAAGTATTTTTGCATGAGTCTAGCAACAAAATATTATTTTTATTTGAACTTCAGAATCAAGTTAGCTGTTTACGGATATCACACGATAGGGCTAAACTATGTCTATGAGTCTAGTATGTATCAAGACGTTTTTAGCATACTGCTTACACACCTCTCGAATCTCATGAGGAATAGGAACTCAATGTCAAGCTCTAAGCAAACCTGGGGCTCGAACCCTGGTACATTGAGCGCTCTTAAAAGTTATGTGTACAATATACCAGGCATAACATATGCATACATCATTGCCACTGGCTATCACATTGTAACGCAGATGAGTAAGTATTGTAAATACTCAGCTAAACTAAAATTTGAGATAGCCTAAACTGTAACAGTTAGGTAAAATACTGATGCTTAAAATTAACACGTGTAGAATATCTATTTCATATGACGCACGGCGGGAATCGAACCCATACCAAAGACGGTAGAAATGACTTACAAAAGCCATTCAGTTTTTCAAAAGAATGCAGCACATGTGCAGTCATATCTTAACAAAGTAGCCGATCTTGGCCCTTGGACAAAGCACGTCAATAATACAAAAGAACTATGGCTTCTTTCACGATGGGAATCGAACCCATCCTAAAAAACGGCGTAAATGACTTTCTAAAGCCATTCAGTTCCTTAAAACAATGCGCCACATGCGCAATCATATCTTAACAAAGTAGCCCATCCTGTCCTTTTCACGTGCGCGTTGGCGCGTTCGGACAAAGCACATCAATAATACAAAAGAACAATAGTTCCTTTCTAGCCTTCTTTCTTTTAACTAATAAACATCTAAAATGTGTTTCCCTTTTTTGTTTTATTCCTTATTTTTTAACACGCTGGCATTTGGAAACAAAACGTGCCAGATGTCGGCTTATTGCATTGCCTTTCTAGTTTGGGAAACATTTTAAAACAAAACATTTTAAAATAATGGTCACTAAACCCAGCTCCAGACAATAATAACAACAATTAACAAAATAGTTTCGTGTTCAACAATAGTGTGCATTCTTTTTATGTTTGGGAATCGAACCCAAAATATTTGAAATCACATTGTGCGACTTCTATAAGGCCGACGCCGATCATTAGGTACATGAGTATAATATCCGCCGACTTTCACCAATGCTCAGGAATCGAACCTAGAGTATACCAAAATGCTGCAGTGGGCTAATATTACCCTAATCTACTTGCTAACACGTTAGGAAACTAAATTTACTGATATATGACCTAAGAATAATCCTTTTCTCAATTATAGCTCGTGTACACTTCATCATTAAAACCCCTATGCATTCTGTAAGAATCTCAACTCAACCAATTTAATAAACTAATAGATGCTTGTCCAAAGAACGCGTATGCATAAGATAGATATTATTACTAGATTTCGTAATTTAATACGTTTGTTGACACCATTTTGAAATATCGTAGCAACAGGAATTGAACCCGCTATTTCAGTAAGTTCTTAGAAACCATTTTAATATATCGTAACAACAGGAATCGAACCCATCATCTCAGTAAGTTTGTTGAAAACATTTTTATAATATCGTAGCAACAGGAGTCGAACCCGCTATCTCAGTAAGTTTGTTGAAAATATTTTAAAACATCGTAGCAACAGGAATCGAACCCGCTATCTCAGTAAGTTTGTTGAAAACATTTTTATAATATCGTAGCAACAGGAGTCGAACCTGCTATTTCAGTACGTTAGTGCAGTAAATTCCTGTCCCGCAACTCCAACAAAATATTATTCATTATTTATCCTTAAATAATTCCCTCTTATTATATACAGTTATCGAACACGCTATTAATAATACGGCGTCTAGTTTGTTGACGTTGCACAACAATATAGTTATAGTCACAGACATTGCTCAGGAGTCTAACCTGATTTAACTACATCTAGATGTTCCACGGAATATTCTGGTGTGCATTATACATTAATCTCAAGACATGTTAATGTTCTACACCAGATTTTCTATAAAAATAATCTTTATAATATAAAATCCTTCTCTTTCCTTATCTAAAATTTGTTCTAACCATCGCTAGTCCGCATCGCGTATCGGACTCAAACAGCGAACCTGATACGCAAGTGCTTGTAACCCATAATATGCTTATTATCGAGAGTCGAACTCGAGATATTAAAATGTAAAGCATTTTCTGTAGCCAATAATATAACCACTGTCGAGACTCGAACTCGACATCCAGTATAAATGACACGCATGAGCTTTATGTAAAGCGGTGGATCTATGTAGCCAATTATATGATTACTTTCGAAATTCAGCGATGTTATAAGAGGAACCAACGTGCTATTAAAATAAATAACACGTGCAAGAGAGCCGTCCTCCGATTATTAAATTTTAAGATGATTGCCGCGCTTTATGGAAAGCGTTTCTATGTACCCAATAATATAACCACTGTCGAGACTCGAACTCGACATACAATATAAATGACACGCATGAGCAGCATTTATGTAAAGCGTTTCAACATATGTAGTCAGTTAAATGTTTACTTTCAAGATACAGCGATATTATAAGAGGAACTACAGTGCCATAAAAATAAATAACACATGCGAAAGTGTGGCACTTAGGTGCAATATCGCCCCCCTCGGACTATTAAATATTGAGATAATTGCCGTGACTTAAATATTATTTCGTCTTTCTGAAATGAACATGATCGTCTATCGATTAATGAATAACAAGTTGTGCCTAATTAGATCGATATTTTCCTACGTTATGTATTGTTATTTCTCTACGTTGTGTTTGTATTTTTCTACGTTGTGTTTGTGTAGTAACCCTTTTGTTCTTCCTCGTTGTTCTGAAGTCAATCAGAACATTTAATGACGAGGTTCCTGGTCACGGCACCAAATGTAACGGAATCCTATGGACCCCAGGCTGATTAAAATTTTAGTTTTCTTAATAACTGGGTCTAAAATATCAATTTCAGCCTGGCCCCGCCAAGTAATTTGTGGCCAGGGTTCCCGCGCCCCTACGCCCGCGCAGGAACTATGGAATTCGTCCCTTCCTCTATATTCCTCTACTGACAGCATTTACCATACGTAAACGCTTATAATTGAATGAAAGTGGTCATCAAAATACTAAAGACAGCGATACATTAGTATTGGTTTGTCATCACAAAATCACTCTCCATATATTCATGCTTCACATATTGGTACTTGAGTACAAGGCAGCGTATCTCAGAGACGGCAGCTCCAGGGAGACGGAGAACATGATCCAGGTATATTAGTCATATAGTATTATCGGCGCCGAGTATTTCAGCGATATCCAGTGTATAGTATTGAACGTACAGTAACAGTCTCAGAACTGATGTCACAAAACGCCTCCTTGCCGCAAGTCACAACATTGAAGCCCATACAAACATAGTCAATTAAAACGTATTAAGCCATCGCGCATAGTTTGCGGGGAAGCTCTCGTTACAATCGCCGCTAGGTTAGCCGCATTAGGTCTTACTGCTACCGCGTGACCGACAGGTGGCTCTTCTTTCGCTCTTTAAAACCTTGTCAGCTGCTATGTACTGGCCTGTACGCAGGTTTAGACAGCGATTGTGAAAGTCCTGCATTCTACCACCTGATCGCAAATACGGAGACTCCCATCATACATCGCTCGTCTTTACATCCATCATCAACAAGGTACGAACCACTACTAATGGTACACGCGGTTATTGATAATATAACTATGTACAATATCTCATAGAGAACTTTATATTTTAGTCAGCCTGGTATATATATATATGGTGTGATATAGACATAGATACACAACAGAATTATTAATGTTATACAGTTCATGCAATAAATTACAGTAAAGTGAATAACAGACACTCACCGGACTATTAGCTGCGTCACTGCCAAACTTACCCCTTGCCCTGTGCTGATCACCTTCTCTTGAAGCCGCTCGCCTTGTTCTTCGATATCACTAAGCACTAATTATCGACCAACACCGAACCTCTTACGCGCTAGGCCAGGTCCGATCTCTCTCGCGCCAAAAGACCAACTGTCTGAAACACCACGCTAGAGCGTTCCCGTGAACTGCCCTCTTCCGCGTCCTAAGACTGACTGTCCGAGATCCACCCGGTTCCGCGTCCCAACATTGACTGACTCGTACTACCACGCCGCGCTTTCCTGGGACCCGACTCGCTCTGCCTCTTAAGCCCGACTCCCCAGTCAAACACAACTAACGCAACGCCTCTCGAAGCCTTACTACCTGATAGGGTCAGTTTCTTATCGTTGATCCCCTTTTTTATGATCCTCTACTATACCGCATGTGAACACTACAGTGCCAATATTTTCTCATATTTCATGGCTATTTCTTTACTCTTATGCCTGTCACATAATTCTTATAAATTTGTCAAACGCTTAGAATTTATGAGTTTACTAATTGCATAACGTTGACGCCATCGTAGCGATAAGACAAACACATGTGGAAACAAGTATGCGACCTAAGGACTATATATTATTATTTAATTTGGTGTAGCCAGCAACACCATTACAGCTTCCAACCACCGCTCGCACCCTCTAAGTCACCGCTCGAAAGATTTGGCAAAAAAGTCGTATCAACGCAAAGGCAATCCTATCTGAATATAGTGACTGTGGTGTTCCAGTTCTCGTGCCAAACCACACAGCCTGATAAGAAACTAGATATTCAAATCACACGAACTTTAATGCGTATTTGATTATAATCTACGATCAAACTAGAATTTCTTCGTTCCAAATATGTTTTTAATCATTTTTAGCGTTCCGTACCTTGAAATTAAAAAATGGAACCCTTATAGCATCACATGGTTGTCCGTTCGTCTATCAAGACCCTTTTTCTCAGAAACGCGTGAAGGTATCAAACTGAAATTAATATTAAATAGTCAAGTCTACGGTCCCATGAAGCTGTAAAAAAATCAAACTTCTAAACCAACGCAACCAAAAGATACAGCCATTTATGCTGCAAATTTCCGCAAATTTTCGAAACTTGCAAGGGAATCAAAACCTACAGGGTACTTCCCGTGACCTCAGTATCTTGAAATTTGGTACGAACCAACGTCTTATAGCATAGATAAAGGAAAAAATACAAAATAATTTGTTACATCATATAAGAAAAAAAAATTCAAAGTTACTAGTCCTTTCCTTATGAACGCGTTGAGGAATTAAATTGAAATTCATATCAAATACTCGGATTTATAATATCTTTATGCTGTAACACAATCAAACTTCTAAGCCGACGTAATCAAAAGATATAGCTGTTTATGCCCCAAATTCTCGCAAATTTTCGAAACTCACAAGAGAATCAAAACCTACAGGGTACTGCTCGTGAGCTTAGAATCTTGAAATTTCATACAAAGCAATTTCTTATAGCACAGATTAAGGAAAAATTTCCAAAAATGTACATTTTTAGTTACATCATACCTATAATAAACTCATTTTTTTATTTTAAACTTATTACCTTTTTCCACATGAACGCGTAGAGTTATTAAATTGAAATTCATATCAAATACTAAGGTCTACAACACCGTGAAGCTGTAATAAAGTCAAACTTATATGTCAACGCAATCGACAGAAACAGCAATTTAAGCATATTTTCAAACTCGCAACTACTCGCAAGGGAATCAAAACCTACAGGGTAATTCCCTTGAACTCATAATCTTGAATTTGGCACGAAGCAATGTCTTAGGGCCTTATAATACTAGCGGATTGCGAACTTTCTCAAAGCGGAGCGGGCGCGTAACGAATTCGTTACGGGCTCACAACGCGTCCGCGACGTCCTTGCCGCGCAGCCGCGGCGTGTTCGCGACGCATTCGCTGCGCGTCCGCCCCGCCCCGTAACCGCTCCCAAACCGCTAGTATGATAACGCCCTTATAGCACAGTTATAGGAAAAATTGCAAAAAGACGTACATTTCTATTAACATCATATAATTAAATTGTTTTTAATAATTTTAAAGGTACTAACCCGTTCCTCATGAACCCGTAGAGATATAAAATTTAAATTCATATCAAAGCTCAAGTCAAAACTAAAGGGTACTCCAGTCGATCTAGAATCTTGAAATTTGGTTTAAAGCAACGTTTTATAGCACATAGGAAAAATACGAAAACCTAAAATTTTTAGTTACATCACATATTTTTTTAGGTTAGGTTTGTATAGAACCCTCGGTGCGCGAGTTCTACTCGCACTTGACCGGTTTATTTTTGTATAACTTTCATAATTAAACCGTAACACAACCTTGCGGCTCCGTAATTATATTTATAATAAAATGTTAAATAATTTTAATGATAAGTATTAAATTAACCGTTTAAGCTACTAACTACTACTATAGTGAATAAGAATAAACTTGCGAAGAGCCCATATTGCTTCATTCCATGCCGTGCTCAAAATTCTTGGAAATGACCAATCGTACTTTGACGTTAACGACACAGGAAGCCGTCTTTAGAAAAAAGTTTCAATCATTATTGTGTGTCCACAGTAGCAACACAACACAACATTTTATCGGTGATAGTAAAAGTTCTGATTAAAAGGCGATGTGGAATCGGCTACACAAACAATACATAAACCAGGCTGTAAACTTTTGAATGAGCTTGTTTCTACTATTTTTGTTTGTAAATTACCGAATGCAATTTTCGTTTGAATTTTTATGGGTCATGCTATTGGTAGAATATATCTTTTTGCAATAAAATAGAACATTTCTGGTTTCAAATGTGCTTTATTTGAAACAAATTGTAGTTTTAAGTGATAGTTATTTTAATAGGAACTTACCTACTTTCGTACTGCCTTTTAGTTTCTGTGTGTGGTCCAATCAAAGTCAAGTTCTTCAAACTTTTAAATATTAAATAATACTTTAACGGATTATAAAATATACTTCAAAATGTTTCGTAGTGCGTAGTAAGGTATGATTTTGTAATTTAGTTTTATAATATAATATTTAGTAAATTAGAGTTATGTTAATGTTAATTTTATCAGAATAAATGCGAGGTGTTTACCGACATTTGCGGAGCCCATAAAGCTTTATGTTTAGTAAAAAATAATTGTTTTTTTTTAATTATTTAATTAATCTAACAGCGTACTAGTGCAAATAGTATTTAACATTTTTGTGAACCATTCATGATTTAATTGGAGTAAGCGATATTTGGTAAAAGCACAGAATAATTAATAGTACTAACGTAGTAAAAGTCACGTATCCGACTAATAGTGGTCCATACTAAATATAACAAAATATAAACTAAAAGTACTACAACCCATCCCAACAAGTTAAAACCGTTGCCAAAAAAATAAATATTATTTTCCACCATCATATTTGGGTACTCGAAAAAAAGTGGCACAAAAAAAATTGAGTACGTGAGTTTGGCATGTCATCAAATACAGCAAAACGTAAATTACGATTGGAATAAAGAAAAAACCGTAACGTTAACCCACGGTGTGCTGTGGCCCACTAATTGCGTCCTCGCTCATTCGTTTTGTATTTCGCTGAGTTGAATTTAAATAAAATTCGTTATTCGGTGACCCCACGGGAATTTTTACACGTGTTTTATATGCCTCCAGCACACCTACAGTAGGTACCAGGGTTGTAGATGTGTGTGTTTAAGTGTTTCAATTTATTTATTTAAAAGGCGATAATGGCTGTTTATTTTGTTTATGTTGCATGTGTCAACTATTTGGTAACTACATATTTATACTATATATTGTGTGATTAATGAATAGTTCAGTTGTCTCTAATCCCTTTGTGTCGTTTGATTAATTGTTATTTATGTCTTACTTAAATACATGAATCCTGCATAGTGCAGGAGACCTTTCAAAATTAAAATAGTGTAGTTGAAATACAATTTTTGGTGGCAGTGAAAACATGATCAAGAAGACAATAGATTATGTTTTTCAATCGTCTTAATAAATATAACAATGTCACACCCGATCCTTAAGTATTTCGATAAAATTTAGGTATAGTTCTAAAATTATGACTATTTGAAGATAAACACAAAGATCTTTGTCATAATATCCCTCCTGACACAAATCCATCTAAAGATTAAAAAACAAGATACGCCACAAAATCCTTCGCAATTATAAAATCTCATTAAACATTTCTAAAATGACAACGAAAGTGAGAACGAGACTTTTCCACTTAAAAATAGAATAAATTCACTCCCTTAGGCGAAAGTGTAGCAAGCAAGGCAATCAATCTTAATTCGTTGGGACATTTGACTCAAAATAATATATTTTTCGTTGACTTGTAGGGACGTACCATTATTTTCATTCTAGCCTTTTGTAAAACTGTGCAGATTTTATAAGGGGTAATCTTTTTGAAATTGATTGTAAATCTCACAGGAATCTGTTAAGTTTTTCTTCATTCTTATGTAAGATGCTTTCTTTGTTTAAAATCAAAATTTATGGTTTTGTATGTAGATTATTTCACTGAATATTATAAATATACCATCTTTGTGTAAAGACGGAAAACTCGACATCAAACCCTATACGACTGCCTGTTGGTCTCGCGGCATAAATGTGCGCGTGGGATCGGGGGAGGTCCTGGGTTCGATTCCTGGGTCGGGCAGTGTTATTGGGTTTTTCTGTCACGAAATTCTCAGTAGCAGCACGGAGTCTAAGTCTAAGTCTAGTCGAAATGTGCCCGGTACGGCAATAGCCTCGCCCCTTATTACGTGGGACTAAAGTATATCTGGCGAAAAGTGGGTGTAGAAATACACCTCTGCCTACCTCTTCGGGGTTATAGGCGTGAGATTATGTATGTATGTATGTATATTATAAACAATAACCAAAAATGTGTTAACGTAAATTTTGGATGTGGTATAGCAAGTAAAAGAAGAAATAAAGATTTTATAGTATTCACTTAGGTCATTTTAACAGCGATGGCGTCTCAATGTTTCTTTTTAAATCGCTTCTTTAACTTTTTTCAAACTATTCATGCTTGTTTTTACCTTATGACAATTGATTGTATACTTTAGTTTTTAGAGATTTGTGTACTTTTAAGTTATAGCAGTTATATACACATTTTAATTTTTCCTCAAGCGACTTGAGATCAATTTCTGACCATTGATTTCTTACATTCTCTTAATTTATTTTAAGTAAATATTCGGAAATGAAAGCATCGGATAACTTCCTAACAAACATTTGTGAGTATATTGAAATCAATGTTCCCAAAATTGATCTGAAAACTTACTTACACATTCGCAAAGAGCTTATGGCTTTTTCAACTCCTCAAAGTGCTATGTGTACTATCGACAACGTAGTTCGAAAAGTTTTGTATTTTTTTCTTCGATGTAAAAGCATTCCAATACCTTATTCAAAGTATCTTCTCAAAGAATCGGGTCGTTGCTTGTTTACATATTGAATATACTCGTAGTTAGGGAACTGCTTCCTAATAGTTTTGTATTTTCTTTTTTTTTTCAAAGTCAAATTATTTATTTGTGAACATAGGTAATGCGAGATGTTATAACATAATAATAAAGTTCATCTATGTTTTGCTTTAGAAAGCATACAAATATTAACACAAACTTAAATACATTGAGAAAACAAAAATCATAATCAATCATAAATAAAACAACTATTGTCAAAATATGTGAATAAATTATTAAAATAGGCATACATCGGCGATAATAATAAATCTAGAATTGTTATATTGTAATATATTTGTCATTTAAAAATTCTGTGACTGTATAGTAGGCTTTTTTAATTAAAATATTATACAATGTCTTTTTAAACACCTCAAATTTGCTCATTTTTGGTAGAGTAGTTGGTAAATGATTATATATTTTTGGGGCCATACCCAAAAAGTTGGCATTATAAATGGCCTTTTTGTGTCTTTTCAGTCAGAATGTCAAACAATTGGATGTTCTTTTTTATAAAAATTGCGACCTCATATATATGAAGAGATGGCAGGGTCATTAATTTCAAAGTAGTAAAATGCGGTTTACATGAATCCGTGATTTTTATACCACATATAGCCCTGACACATTTCTTTTGAGCTTTGAATGCTAATTCCCTATCTGGAGAGTTACTCCAGTATATAACACTATACCTCAATGTTGATGACACATAGCCATGATACGCCGTTAATAGTGCTGGCTTATCTACTACTTTAGCAAGGTTGTAGAGAGCATATGAGTATTGGCTAAGTTTTTTACAAACATTTTCTATGTGTATTTTCCAGTTCATGCTTTCGTCCAACCAGATACCTAAAAATTTTGTGTGATTAATATTAATAATTTTTGTATTATCGTAATGTATGTTTAATTCGATATCTTTTGTCCTTTGCTTAAATTGTATTATTTTAGTATTTTCTAGGTTTATTTTTAAATTATTTGATTTTAACCAGTAAATTATTATTTGTAAATTCAAATTTACATGGTACTCTTTTTCAAGACGCTTGGATATATTGGTCGTAAATGAAACCAAGGTTTAATCAGCTAGCTTAAGCTATCTTATGATACCATAGAAACGCTTCATAATTAAATAAGTTACATATTGACAATGCAATATACATAAATACATTTATATTTAAATAATTTTCCTACCAATTTATAAAATTTAATTTGAAGAATAAATTATTATTGTTTTGCTACAATAATATTTTAACAGACTAATAATATTCTATTATCAAATAATAATGGATTTACAGGTACTACATACATGACATACACCAAATTATTTCATTAATATTGTAATGTTGTCATAAAGAATAATATGAGAAATAGGTACTATAAGCACCTAATTTATATATTATTGAATATATAATAAATATGTTATAATATTCAAAACTTTTATAGTCTATTAAAATTGTAATATACATAGATCTCTCTGTGTGTCGTTTCCTCATTACTGAGGGTCGCGACCTCCCTTCAGGACTTTATCTTTTATAATATTTTTCCATTTTTTGCGATCCTGAGCAAAGTGAATGGCGTTGTGAATGCCGGTGTCGAGTATGGTGCGAATCTGGTCGGTCCATCGTATGGGGCTGCGTCCTCTGGGTCTACGACCTTCAATTTTGCCCGTTAGTGTTAGCCTCTCTAGATTGTCAGGATTACGTCTCGCAATATGCCCGAAGTATTCCATTGTGCGGCGGAGGCATATGGTTGACAGTCTTATAGTAACCCTGAGTTGGCTCAGTATTGAGGTGTTTGTCCTTCGTGCGGTCCACGGTATCCTCAGCATTTTGCGCCAACACCACATCTCAAACGCGTCAATGCGTTTACGGTCTGCCGTCCATGTTTCGGCTCCATAAAGAAAAATAGGGAAGACGAGTGTGTTAACTAATTTTATTTTTGTTGCTGTGGTGATACTTCTGTCATTCCAAATCTTAAGGAGCCGTGTCATGGCTGTTTTTGCCATTCCGATTCTGCGGCGTATCTCTTTTTCCGAAGAGCCGTCACTGCTAAAGCATGACCCCAAGTAGATGAACTCATCGACAGTGTCCAGTTGTAAGCTTCCTGTGTGCTCAAGTTGTTTAGAGCGATCTACGACCATCACCTTGGTTTTGTTCCGGTTTATAGAGAGACCTATTTGGTAGCTTACTTGTTCCACTCTTTCGATGAGTTCGGCCATTTCATTTTCGTTCGCAGCAAATAGCGTTGTATCGTCGGCGTATCTGAGGTTTGTGATCTTCCTACCTCCTATGTTGATACCCCCTTCCCATCCTTCGCAAGCTTGTCTCATAATATACTCGCCGTAGATGTTGAATAGTATCGGCGACAAGATGCAGCCCTGCCTAACTCCTTTCCCGAACTTAAATGGTTCTGATAGGGATTTTTCAATTCTTACCACTCCCCGGCTGCTGGTGTTTAGGGAGTTAATTAGAGCGATAAGATGTTGGGGTACTCCAAACTCGGACAAGACTTGCCACAAGCATGACCAATTGACACAGTCGAAAGCTTTACTGTAATCTATCAAGCACATGACAACAGGCGTGTTGAACTCATAGCATTTTTCAATGATCTGGCGGATGTTTAAAATTTGCTCGCGAGTGCCTCTATCTTTGACGAAACCCGCCTGCTCCTGATGTATTTGCCAGTCGAGAAAGTGGCGTAGTCTGGCGTTGATTATATGCAGCATAACCTTACTGGCATGAGAGATAATAGCGAGCGTGCGATAGTTTTCACACTTTTTCGTGGAGCCTTTTTTGTGAAGTGGCAAGATTATGGATTCTGTCCAGTCTTTTGGTCACCTGCCTGTTCGCCAGATCAAGTCACAGATACTGCGTAGTAAGTCAACAGCCGTGCCTCCAAGCGCTTCAAAACCTCACCTATTATCATGTCAGGACCTGGCGCCTTTTTGGGTTTTAGGCGCTTTATTGCAGCATCAACTTCGCTTCTTAGTATCACTGGTTTGAGTTCCATGTCAACCGGTGGCCATGCCTGAACTGTGCTGGCTGGTGAATCTTTGTATAAATCTTCACAGTATTCACGCCATCTGTTGGTTATGCAATCCAGCTCATGTAACGCGTTACCTTGTTTGTCCTCTACCACCCAAGATTTCGGTTTGAACTCTCTGCACAGCAAGCGAATTTTCATGAAAAGATCAGCTGTTTGTAGTTGTGTAGCATGTCTTTCTATGTCAGTGCAGATATTATTGATGAAACCATTCTTGGCTTGTCGGCAGCTGGTTTGAATTTGCTTACTGAGTCTGCGATAGGTATTTTTAGCGTCATCACTTTGTAGACCGAGCGTTTTGATCTTTTTTCTTTGCTTGATTAGGTCCCATGTGTCTTCCGATATCCAGCATTTCTTAGGTGATAACGTGTTCTCAGATTTTGGTAGCGAAGTGATGGTGTCTTTGATCGTGGTTTTGAGATATTCCCATAGCGTATTGGCGTCGACCTGTGAAGGTGGTGGAGTGGTTTTAAGCTTTTTGTCCACTGTTTGGCCAATGACAGACACTATACATAGATATTGTGATGTAAAATATAATTTGAATACATTATATTTATTAAAATAATCTAGCTTCCTCTCTCCTAATAAAACCTACTATGCTGTGCCCGACAGGGTCCATAATTGTAACATCATGTACTAGATGAACCCGCGTTTACACTAGCGTTATTTAGGGCTACAGTACCGCATCCGTGATTCATAGCGTGATATTATATAGCTTTCCTCGATAATTGGGCTATCAAACAAATAAAATATTATCAGAATGGGACCAGTAGTTCCTTAGCGCATATAACCAAACAGACTCTTCAGCTTTAAAATATTTGTAAATAGATGAATAATTATTATGTGAAAATGTGTGGCAGTGTGCGCATTTATAACAACAGATTAAAAAGTGTCACAACATACCCCGCTGGCTAAATAGTGTTGGCGGGTTAATCGAAACTTCACAACTCTTTGAAAAACTTTTAAGGATTCAGGTTCTTGAAGATGTTTTTCTATTTAAAACTTTGTCAACGGGTCGTCAAGCTTTTGCTTTGTATACTTAGAGAAAATGTAATGAAATGTATCGGGGGGATGGGCCTCGTTAGCCTTGGTTGGCAACCTATCTAGGAGAAGGAAAACTCCGAAATTTAATCAACTTCTAGGGAGCATACCTGACACAAAACCCCGATCTAAGGTGTTAATCGACCCGTGCCGAGGGATTCGTGGCCAGAGGGCAAGCTGGTCGTAAACGGAGGGTGCCTGTGTTGGTGGTCACAGGGCACAGCTGATATTCCACCTTACCCCCGTAAAGGGCTCTGCGGGGGTGGACAGTCTATATCCCTACATCTCGTGGGAACGCTATGGGAACAAAATCTACTTCTTCTCCATACGGTGGCGACGCAGTTCGCAACCCGTCACGTCTCGTTCCCTGCGAGGGTGAAAAGCGGCCTACGGAAAGACGGTTTGCAGAGTTGAACGTTGGAGGAGGGATGGACGGCAAATTGGATGAAGTATGTCAGATGATGGATGATAGAAAGATTGATGTACTTTGTGTGAATGAAACAAAAAGGAAAGAGTGTGACACCACCCAGCATGGCGCATATAGGGCGTATTGGTCTGGGATAGATAGTACCACCAGAGCCTGCAAGGGAGTTGGTGTAATGCTATCTGCGTGAATGAATGAGTGTGTAAAAGAGTTTGATTATGTGAATGCTAGGCTACTATGGATGGGAATGAAAGTAGGACTTACTCGTGTCTTTATTATTGGGGTGTACACCCCGGTCAATATAGTTACGGGTATGTCAGCAAGAGCAAGACGAAAGGCAGGAGTTTTGGAAGAGTTTAAGATATGTTTTGAGGAAATGTAAGGATAACGAAAGATTGATCTTGTTAGGGGATTTCAATGGATGGGTGGGTGTAAAACGAGATGGATTTGAAAAGGTGTTAGGTGCATTCGGTGATGAAAGTGTGAATGAAAATGGAAAGGCACTGCTTGAGGTTTGTTTGGAGTGGAGCCTTTGTGTGACAAACACCATGTTTGATCACAAAAGGATACATATGTATACGCGTGAGGCGAAAAATGTTAGAAGAAGTATGATTGATTTTGTAATAGTAGATGAACGATTGAGAAAGAATTGGATACAAGGGTGTATCGAGGGATCGACATCCACTCAGACCACTTCTTGGTGTTGAGCCGGATAAGTGGGCTCTTTAAAGGATGGCGACACCGAGAGCATAATAAAAATAGAGTCTTGGAAAGAATAAAAGTAGAAAATCTACAAGAGAAAGATGTGAAAGATGAGTATAAACGAAGATTGATAGCAAGATTTGAGAGGTTCGATGGCACAAATGATATGGATGAATTGTGGCAGTCCTTTAAAAAAGAGGTAGTATGTGTAGCGTCTGAAGTATGTGGTGTGATCAAGAGAAGGAAAATACGAAAGGTTAAGAATACATGGTGGGACAAGGATGTACAATCAGCATTGTCAGAGAAGAAGAAAGCTTGGTTAGATTGGTTGGCCGTCAGAGCAAATGAAAGAATGGGTAAAGTAACGAGCGAGGACATAGATGAAGCAAAAAAGGAGTTTGTTAGGTCAAAAAATAATAGTGAAAGAAATGGTTAAAAGGAAAAAAGAGGAAAAGAAAGATGAGTTTGATAGCAGATTATCTGACGATTTCCAGAGAAACATTAAGTTTTTCTGGAAATCCGTTCGTGCAGTTCGAGGAAGAACTCAATCCTCAGAATACACATCGATCAGAGACAAGAATGGAAGGATAGTGAATGGTGAATCGTGCGTGCTGAAGAGATGGAAAGATTTATTTGAAGATTTTTTATTTTTTTATTTGAAGGTTTATTTAAAAGAACGGCGATAGAGACACCGATCGATGAAATGAATGGTAACGATAGCAATGATGCAAGCGTTATTGGCGTGGATGAGATCGTGAAGGCACTGGGAAGTATGAAAGTAGGTAAAGCTGCAGGATATGATAGGATTACAGTCGAAAGCCTAAAGGCTGGACAGGGTACCATAGTTGGTCGGTTGCAGCGGTTATATCATTTGTGCTGGAGCATCGGCCGAGTACCTAGTGACTGGGCCACAGCTGTAGTTGTGCCTCTTTATAAAGAAAAAGGCTCGCAACAAGACTGCAAAAACTATAGAGGCATTAGCCTTCTCAGCATTGTTGGCAAATTGTATGCATAGGTACTGAGTGAAAGAGTTATGAAAGTAACCGATAAACCGGGATGCACGGATCAGGTTTTTTCCTTGCGAAGCATAGCCGAAAAGTTTTTGGCCAAAGGTCAAAAGGGCTATTGTGCATTCGTGGATTTGGAAAAGGCTTACGATAAAATGGTGGAGAATTAAATGTGGTCGGTGCTGTCAATGAATGGGGTGGACAGCAGCCTCATTCGAGCTCTGAAAACCCTTTATGAGGATTCTAGAGCTTGTGTGAATCCTCACACAAGCTCTAGAATCCTCACAAAGGGTTTATCCAAACGAGGCATACACTGACTGGTTTACCATCGAAAAAGGTGTTAGACAGGGATGTGTAGCATCGCCGTGGCTGTTTAACCTCTACATGGACAGTTGTTTGCAAGATTTAAAACATAGTGACTGCGGATAAGGATGAATAGGTTACTCGTCAAATGCCTCCTTTATGTTGATGATCAGGTTTTACTTGCATCTTCAGCGGAGGAGTTGCAGGAGATGGTAACAATCATGCATGGTGCGTTAGAGAGGAAAGGAATGAAAGTGAATGTAAATTAAACGAAAGTTATGGTTTTTGAAAAAGAGGAATGCGTTACGGCTTGTAATGTTTTGATCGATGGACAGCGAGTGAAACAAGTGAATGAGTTTGTTTACTTAGGTACGTTGTTTACAAGAGATGGTAAGAATGAAGAAGATATTGAAAGAAGAGTAAATGCAGGTAATAGTGTGAATGGAGCCCTGAAGGCGTTTATGAACAGTCAAAACGTGTCCAAAAAGGCACGTTTGGTTGTACATAGAGGGGTGTTAGTGCCTACCCTTATGTATGGTAGTGAAAGTTGGGTATGGCAGATAAGACTTGAAAGTAGAATAAATGCTGTAGAAATGAGAGCACTGAGAAGTATGTGTGGTGTGTCTTTGACCGACAGAGTAAAGAATTGTGTGATACGAGAGTTGTGTGGGGTAAAAGAAGCTGTAGTGACAAATGACAAGCATCGAGAAAGGCATGTTAAGATGGTTTGGACACATCGAGAGGATGGATGACGAAAGACTGAAAAAGAAGATATATAAGGCAAGTGTGAATGGGACAGGACGAAGGGGAAGACCTGGTGGACGTTCTCTGACCAGATTGGAGACATCCTAAAAAAAGGACAGGTCAAAAGTACCTTAAACAGAAGAGCATGCATGAGAAACTTGATGGGAGTGAATGAAGCAAGAGAGGTATGTCAGGATCGTTGCAAATGGCGTTCCGACCTTTGTACCGTTCTTATTGCATAGGAAATAAGGATTATAGTTGTACTACAACTGTATAGCTTGAATTTTCGCTGTGATTAAGTCGTCAAGAGGCTGTATACAGGATGATTTGTACTTGCACGCATTCCCTTCGAGAGGCTAATATTCCTTGGGCGAGAATGGACATAGAGGTGTCCATATTGCACAATTTTTCGAATAAAATGGTTTTAAAGATTTTTTGAGCAAGAGAATACGGGCAATTACAAATCATCCTGTTTGATAATATAGAAGAAATCAAAGCATCCAAACTGCTTGTACAACATTCACCTAACAATACTACCGTAGCCATAAACCTCGACTGTATTAACCCAATTCCATCAACCCGCGGCAGGCAGTCACGTTCCAGTGCCCTTTACAACAATATTTGTCTATCAAAGCAATTCAAACAAACCCAGTCCCTTGTTTGAATATCTCAAGTACTCCGCGATTGTGAGACTTAACGGATTAATGGAATATGCGTCTGCTGATTACTGATCCAGGGTTCGATTCCTGGGTCGGGCAAAAGTGTTATTCCGAATTATCAGTAGCAGCGCGGAGTCTGGCAAAGTGCCCGGTAACAGTAATTGGCTCGCCCCTTATTACGGTGAAATGTGGGTATGATATCACACCTCTGCCTAGCGGTTCGGGGATACAGGAAATGTGTTATAAGAGGTTGGTATACTTTTGCCAATGTTGGATCAAATATTTTTACAAGTAGTTTTACACCATCAGCATATAGCCAAAGCATATGGAAAATGTATGCCTCAGACAAGAAGATTACCAATTAAGTCTGTGTTTGCAACAAGGTATTTACCTTGTTGCACACACAGGCTTACTATAACCATTGGCGCAGACAAATTATAGAAGATATGATCTAATTGATTTTAAGCTTCATGTAAATCTTATGACATATTTTAGAAAAAAGACTGCAGAAAGTAACGTCCAATATTACTTTTGTTCCAGGTTTACTAGTAGATACGGCATTCTTCACTGGAAATTACGTACCAAAGTATTCAATACAAGCTGCTTGTTTAACACCTGAAGGTAAGTGCAGAAAATCGACACATTTTTCATGCAATCATATTGACAAATTGGATCGTTCCCTTCTCATAGTGACAAGAGGCCCATGCCCAGAAGTGGGACAATTTATATACAGGGCCGATGATGATGATGATGATGAGTGAATTGTCAAATAATTACATTTATAACCCTGGTCCAAGATATGCTGTTTTACTTATGAGTCTAGGGTAAGGGAGTCATCCAGATATTGAAATATTAATGGATTAACAAGAGTACTTTACAATAGAATATTTTATTGATGAAGAGGTACCAAATATTTACTAAGTATTCAGAATAGTAAATATATTATGTTTATGTCGATGTGTCAGGCTATTTAAATGCGTGGATAAAAGTCTTATAATAGTTAACGAGAAGAGTAATCGTAGCATAAGGTTCACAAGAAATAGCTCATCCAGAACTTCTTTGTTAGAGCTAAATCCTAATTAACCATCGCATAATCATAGCAAAACTAAAACTTATTAGCTTCCTCTTTTTATATTTAAAGGAATTTGCTAAAGAAGCTTATACTACTCTTATTAAAACTTCAAACAAAAAAGTACTCTTGGCTTTATTGAATTCTTAACAACAATAGCTGAGTAAATATTAAAGTTGAAGATTGAAGCCAAAAGTAATTATTGAATTAGGCTCTTTTAATTTATTCTTATACTAAACACTTTTGCCATGTTGAATATATTAATAAAAAATACTACATAGAAAAGTATTTTCAAACAAATTAGGGCGCAACAGAAGTTCGCTGAAGCAAAGAATTATCTACGAACAGCATATTTTAATAGAAACAGTCTAAGTAAAAAATATTGTAACTATTTTATTACGCTTAGAAACCATTTTAGTGATTTTACTATATTTGACACCATTTATCTAACAAGTCTGAATCCTTATCAGATTTGAAATTAGATGTCAAAACCCCTTTACACTCTATATTTACATAAACTCAAAGTAAATTTTGATCCCTGCAATTACTTTTACATAGGTACTTATAATATCACATTTCGGGGTATTCCTGAAAGCGCAACCATTTTTGAGCGCAACTTAAAAAGCGCAACTAAAAAAGCGCAACTACTTTATTCCACAAAGCGCAACCACGTCGAAAAATAGTAAATGCCCCATGATAGATGCATAAAGGACTTTTTATCGATAGAATTTTGAAATCTGCCCATTTTTTATTTATTATGGCGATCGTTTCCAAAAGTACCAGGATAACAGAAATGAACAAAGGTTGTTTATAGAATCTAGTAAAAAAGGTATCAATTAGTAAAATGTTTTGAAAAGTACCAGGGTAACATAAATGAACAGCAGTTAGTAGCCTAATAAAAAACCGTTTTTTTTAATGATGAATCAGAAATAAGGCACTGCATGGTATAGGTAAAACTCATAACAATTTTAAAAGTAGTAGTGTGTAATTAGGTCCCAAAATACCTTACTAAATTAAATATGTAGTAAATAAAAACAGATAACCTCTTTCCACACTTAGTATTGTTTAATCATCAGGTATAAGAGGATACATCAAATCACAGTTTGAGTAATAATCATAATAAGAACAATATAAAATCTAAAATATGAAAGGTCTTAACTAAATATTTATTAAAACTCACAGATGGTTTTTATTATCACATTAGAAATTGTGTATTAGCTTAATATTAAGGTACATACAATCAGCCTTAATCGTTATCTCAATAAAACAATTTTAAACTTATAGTATTTAGGCCGTGTGGTTGACGGCATAGAATACAAGTGTCACCACCCCCTTCCCGTGGGTGTCGTAAGAGGCGACTAAGGGATAACACGATGCAAATACCATCTTTGCGTAGAGACGGAAAACTCGACATCAAACCCTATTACGACTGCCTCGTTGGTCTCGCGGCATAAATGTGCGCGTGGGATCGGGAGGTCCCGGGTTCGATTCCTGGGTCGAGCAGTGTTATTGGGTTTTTCTGTCACGAAATTCTCAGTAGCAGCACGGAGTCTGGAAATGTGCCCGGTACGGCAATAGGCTCGCCCCTTATTACGTGGGACTAAAGTATATCTGGCGAAAAGTGGGTGTAGAAATACTCCTCTGCCTACCCCTTCGGGGATAAAAGGCGTGACGATATGTATGTATGTATGTATGTAGTATTTAGTAAAACAGTGAAACATTAAACTTAAATATGCCGCGTCTCAGCCAACATGAGACTGTTTTATTTTCTTATGTAAATTGATCAAAAAATCACAAATAGTTGTCTTGACAATATAAGAACATTTAAAACAATAAAAATTGTATTGTATTTTAAGCATTATACATAATGAAAAATGGTTACAATATATATATATATATATATATATATATATATATATATATATATATATATATATATATATATATATATATATATCCCCTTCATCACAATGTTGATCAAGCGTGCCATATAAGTAGCTTTTGTTTGATCCGTTTTCACTTGTTGATCCGGCCATGATTTCTTGATCCATTGCGAGCGCCCAATTCTCATGTGGTTCCCTTCGGATCAACTAACGCCAACGTCGTTGCTAATAATAATTACGCCATTTTTATACAAATCCACACTTTAGGTATTTTAGATTTACTTGATCCGATTCAAATGGGCCAATCGCAGCGCAGTATTCTTAACGGAGGGCAGTCATTGGTTTTTGGTTACTTTTATGTATTATTATTCTGTATTTCTTATCAATTCTCATAACTTGCGGCATTTCTTACATTAACTTGGTTTCTATGTCCATTTTTCCAGCAGTTTCATTTTAGTTTATTTTAGGGGATATATATATATATTTATTCATCACAATGTTGATCAAGCGTGCCATATAAGTAGCTTTTGTTTGATCCGTTTTCACTTGTTGATCCGGCCATGATTTCTTGATCCATTGCGAGCGCCCAATTCTCATGTGGTTCCCTTCGGATCAACTAACGCCAACGTCGTTGCTAATAATAATTACGCCATTTTTATACAAATCCACACTTTAGGTATTTTAGATTTACTTGATCCGATTCAAATGGGCCAATCGCAGCGCAGTATTCTTAACGGAGGGCAGTCATTGGTTTTTGGTTACTTTTATGTATTATTATTCTGTATTTCTTATCAATTCTCATAACTTGCGGCATTTCTTACATTAACTTGGTTTCTATGTCCATTTTTCCAGCAGTTTCATTTTACTTCGGAGTTTTTAGTTAAATATTTGTAGTAGGTAGGTACATTACCTACCAGAGGGGCCCGTGACAAAGTGGCGACCACTCGAATCTTTCAAAAATTCACGAGGTAAAACGCGTTCGTCACCGTCTGGTTTATAGATGGGTCATCATCGTCATCCTCCGAGTGATATCCCGGTTGCATCCAGGCCTTTGCCTTGGACCCCGGGCTCCGCTTTCTAGTCTAACCAGATTTGACTAAATATTAGTAGTTTTCCACAGAGCGACTGTTTTTTTACTATAACATGTATAACCATTTAATTTAGGGCACGGAGGCTGTGACTTTTTGTGGCTGGTCACCCATCTATAAACCAGACGGTGACGAACGCTAAGCGCGTTCGTCACCGTCTGGTTTATAGATGGGTACCTTGCGAATCGATAGATTCGAGCGGTAACCACTTTGCCACGGGCCGCTCACTTTATACGCCACATGTGCGTACTTATTTGAATCCAAAACTTTATAATATAGACCTGCTGGTCAATATTATGTGGCTCCAGGATTATGTTACTTGAGTAGTTTTGTTTGAATATTTTAGCTTACTACTTAACGCATAATTGTATACCATAATCTGTATTTATTTGGCTCCTTTAAGACATACATATACCCGTCAATCAATACTTAATGGTTTCACATTAGAATTTTAGTTTTCCATGCATAGGATGATCCAGTGGATTTATATTCATTACGTCCATGCATTGTCAAATCCGAAAGCATACTATATTAATCCGCTTTAAATATGAACTGATACTGATAATCTTATGCACGATAGCTTATATGAATATTATGTGGCTCCATTACGTATGTACGCCACGCCATATCTGCGTACTTATATGAATTTGGGTCGTTTGGCTGATATGAAATATCATCATCATATCAGCCAAACGACGTCCACTGCTGGACATAGGGTGACTGGCCACAACAGACCACATCCCTCCGTGCCTCGTAATGCACATAAAGCCATCGGTTTCGGTTATCATCTTTGACAGTCGTTAGGGCACTCAGTGCCCTTCAAATATCTGGTCTAAACCATAAAATATGCCTATGCCTTCGGGTTGTAGAGGTCAGACGGCAGTGGCAGTCTATTATGATAATGTTTCTGAAATTTCTTTCGAAACACAATACCCACGATGGAGTTCCTTCGGACATCTTTTTTTATTAATGTGAAACATTTACAGAAAAGAAAATAATAGTTTATTTGTTGGAATACTGCTTACAAAGTTGTTAACCGTTTTTAAGTCCATAGTATTTTGCCGTCACCGGCGTACAAATGTTCCTTTTACATTAAAAATAATCTTAAATATTATAGTGTTATTACATAAGTCTTACTGTTCATCACACTGTATGACACATTTTAAATAAAAGGTAAACATAAATAAAATTTGCACGTCATGTCATAAGTTCTATTGAATAATATAGATAGAGTACTAATATCATCATTTAAAAGTGATAGGAATTAAGCATTTGGTAGAAAATGGTGACTGGCAGAACTTGTAGCTTTGGCAGAAAATTTGGCTGAATCTGTGGTAGAAAATGGTTACTTTGAAAGAAATTGTAGTTTTGGAAGATATGGTTGTTTTTTTATGAATAGTAGTTTTGGTGGAAATTTTAGTTGTGGTAGAAATGTTAGTAATGACACAAATTGTAGAAATGGTAGGTTTGGTAATTTTGAAAGAAATTGTTTTTTGGTAGAAAACGGTAATAGTAGTCAACCAAAACTACCATATTACCGGAATAACGTTCTGAAAATGATGATTGGTAGTAGGTGCTTTATGATTATTACAATGCCCGCTATTGTATATAAACTTCTTTGGTGTCTTAATGATGATCTGATAGTGTAGGAAGCTGGACACAATAAATTGATGATGCCTTTTGCAGTCCACTACAGGACTTAAGCCTCCCTACATGGTGGTTTTGGTAGCAGGACAGTAGTAGATAAAACAACGCATTTATAATATCTAGTTGGTATTATTAGTATTACATGGCTATGATTAGCTGCTTACTATCAGGCGGGCAGACAGTAGCTCGTTTGCCACCTCTACTGTATAAAAGCGGTCAAGTGCGTGTCGGGCCACGTTTTTTGGTGTAGTGTACCCATGGGAGCTACCCGTATACATAACTTTTATCAAAATAATTTACTGTTCAGTTTTGTCCGCGTGGTAACAATGCATAACCATGGCAAATTTCAGCTCTCTAGTGCTTATAGTTTTATCCTTGTAGTTTACTACGGAACCCTAAAATGGATTTATAGCTAGGTATTCATGACTAAATCCTTGTGTGACAAGCATAAACATAAGTGTGAGTTCTATGTCTGGATGTAATTTGTGTATAATTATAACATATATTATTTATCTGACTGCCTCATTGTTCTACGGATAATTCACTACTGTTGATCATGAGTTCCGGGTCGAGTTTGTTTCCTTGGTACGGCTGACCAATTTTTGCTAAGATTCTTAATAATTAGTTTCGACCGCGATCGTCAGAAAAACAATTTCAAGTCATGTGACCCGAATGTCATGAAAATCTAAAGAAGTCAGCATTTGAGGCCAGCTCAGCTAATTGCGAGTACCTGAGAGGATTCTGATAAAAATTTGAACAGTGCCTTTCATCCTGCTTCTTTTCCCTCCTTCTCTTCCTCCTGGTAGGAGGAGGAGTTGGATGTGTTTCTTTGCTATTTCTTCTGTAATGCTGAGAAAACACAGGCATGTGTATGAACCACAGATAGCTTGCCATCAAGTATGCCGCTGGCTCGTCAGCCGCCGATGAATGCAATCAATAAATTAACCAAGTCGCAGACTAAGATCATAAAGTATGCCTGACGAGGTAAGTACGATTAGATATATTAGACGTAACTACATGCTCCTGTTACACAAGATTCATACTGGAAGGCTACTACAGCACTTAAATTGGTAACTGCATTAATAAAGTGTTATGTATGTACCTAATTACTATTTACAAGTAATTAATTACAATGTGAACCAGTTGCAGCTCCTTACAAAAACAAAATATGTTCCATAACACTGGCGATTAAAAAGAGTGGCCACGAGTTTTATTGCCCGTTCTTTCTCGTGGTTCTACCTATTGCTTTGCGAACGAGGCAGTAAATGTAAATGAAGAAGCATTAAGTGATTTACTTTAAAATTTGACGTTCATAAGCGTCACCTTGTGACCTAGATGAATAAATGATTTAAACTTTGACTATAATACATGACTGTAGCTAGAATCAAATCAGTCGTAGATTTAGATCGTATCATAATATCTAATAATATTCCTGTCATGGTGAGTCAAGTCATACTTTCCAAGACTTGTATGACCTTTTACTGGAGCCAATTAAGTAAACAGAATGTGGCATATAATTTAGAGTATAATTGTAATAATAGTTTTAAACAGAAAATAGTTTACTATACTACTAATAATCATGCAATTAATGAAGTTAATCCTGGAGCTTCATAGTATTGATCGGTTGGTTAGCTGGTAGTATTATGACTGGGCTTATATAAGGGTACTTCTACAAAAGTTGGGCGACTTTTACCTTCATTTTGTTTACACACTTTTTGAAGAAAAGTAGATTTTCTTTTTATATGGGGTGGTGGGTAATATTATACTAAAACTATTCCAAATAGGGCCAGTAACTTTCTTAATTCGTTTTTGAAATATCTGGATTTTTGTAAAATTGAGCGCCACGGGACTGACGAGACTAACACGGTACTGATTAAAAGACACAATTTTTAGAAAGTTTTAGATTTATCGCAAATATCTTGATATCTAATAATGGCACTTATATCTAAGGTTCAAATGACATGTATGGCAATACTGAGTATTTAGTTTGAAATATCTGGATTTTTGTAAAATTGAGCGCCACGGGACTGACGAGACTAACACGGTACTGATTAAAAGACACAATTTTTAGGAAGTTTTAGATTTCTCGCAAATATCTTGATATCTAATAATGGCACTTATATCTAAGGTTCAAATGACATGTATGGCAATACTGAGTATTTAGTTTACTTTAACAAAATTCGAGGTTGCTTACTTACTCTACAAAAAAAGTCTCACTGAAATTTTATTAGTACTGAGGTATTTTCCTATCAATTGACAAAATATTAAGCATTAGCTATGGAATATTTAACGAACAACTTATTGTCATAAAATGAAATTCGCAGAATAGAAATCATAGTCATAAACTTTTCAATATTAACAAAAAATAACAACTAAATAAGTATCTGCAAACCAAGGCAGTGTCTTTAAAATTAAACAACATTATATATATTAATTAGTTGTTAAGAAACACATTAGGAAAATAGAAAACTTAGCATTCAATAATCACTTTTAAAAAACATCAACAGTTTAATTAAATTCGAAAAATACCCTATTTCCTTTCATTACAAGGCTTGCAACAGGAAGCTTTTTTACTATCTGCTCTACTGGCATATTTGACAGTCGTTTCGTCTAGTTTAAGCTGAGTACCGTCCTTATTGCAGACTTGGAGGAATGTCACTCAGCTCTTCCTCTTCCTCGTCCACTAATGAACAGATTCCTGCATTACAGCTTTGCGTTATTGGTGCAGCGTAATACATAATCACCATGACGGACAAGATGATAAAAAATACTCTGAACCTTCATGACGTCGTTACCTCCAGGCGACTCATTTATCTTCTTGTTTCGCAAAATGGTGGAAAGAGACACATTATCTTCCTCTTCCGAATCCGTAAATGTCGTAGAAATATTTACAGCCTTGTCAATAACCTCGGACTTGTGCTTGATAGTTCCAGGCTGGAAGTGCTCACAACCTTGCCAATCGCAAAAAAACTGCGCGACTTCAATACAAACTGATTTTGTGAAATCCCAGAGCCTGAAACCTGATGCACTGCTAGCATCCCTTTAAATGCGACTGATTTGTGTGAGACTCTCAATCAAAGCATTGATACTGCTGACACTCTCATCAATAACATTTACTTGAATGGATGAACAATTTTGGTGCACTTGTATCAAGATCTTCAGCTTCACCAGTGGTGGATGGTGTTGTATTTTGCTGAAATTATCCGTTTTCCGATTTAACAATTGTTCGCGTCTATAATCTATAGAATATTTCTTTCATGTTCTTCTGGTTGTGCGTTTTTTTCCCTCAGTGTCGTCTCTTTTATACTTTTTCTTTATTGTATTTATTTTTCAAATATATTAAACGCTCGGTTTCTTTGTACTCAGCTGATTTTACAGGGTCATTTCTTATTCTAGCCAACTGGGCCTTTTCACCCTTCCTCTTCTATTTCCACACCTCTTCTCTGTTCAATTTTTTATTTTTATTTGCTGGTGCCATGTTGTTTGTATCAGAAATGACAAAAATGTATTGTTTACCTACCAGTATCTATTAAAATTTAAAGGCCCTAACATAAAGTCATCAGTACCGTGGTAATACGTCAGTCCCTTGTCGGAGTATCGCACATAGGACTGACGACACGGTACTGATGGATTAGACACAAATTCTAAGTTATAGTGCTAAGCAATGTTTTTACTGGTCAATTTCGTGAGTAGGATGCATTATTAAAAAAAATAGACTAAGGTGAAATGAAATTAAGGAAAATATTTTAAAATAAGGAAATAATTGGTCACCACGGTACTGATATATTGACTGGCACCACACGCTCGCTGACCACTGCCGGCTCGCTGCCACTGTATTTAAGATGCAGGCTTGACCAATGAAGCTTCGGTAGATAACTTTACTACATGGACCATAGATAGATCCAGGAATTGATGTTTGAAATTACATAATTTGCGGGATTTTTTAATTTTAATATTGCACACGGAACTGATGAGGAAAAACAAACACAAAGTTTAGACTAATTTTTTTTAACTATTAATAATTGAGTTTATTTCGAAATATGGAAAATACATTACAAAATGTTTCCTAGTTTGCATTGTAGAAGCAAAATTTATAATAAATGACATACTTATCGAGAAAAATACAGTCTACTGGGTAATTTGGGAGTTGTGACACGCCACAGTACTGACGATTTGAACATTGATTACATTTTTTAAATAACTTAATATTGAAATAAAACGTCAAAATTTAGTGGACAGCTTGTGTCAAAATTTAGTGGACAGCAGCAAGTGTCTTGGATTAATTTAAATGATAAGAAAGCTTTTATATAATTAAAAGAATATGTGTTTTATTGACTGATGACATCAAGTCGCCCAACTTTTGTAGAATCGCCCATAAGTATACAGATATGGCATGTAAAGTATAATATGGAGCCCCACATCACATTGATTTGTTTTTATATAAGTTTACTGGATTCAAATAAGTACGTACTATGCAGCATGTAATCAGAGTTAAATAATACGTAAATACAAAACATAATGCCAGCAAATAACTTCATGGCTGCTATAATTTCACTCGTGGATCTAACAATGCATGGTTATAATAAATATAAATCTTCTGGCTCAACTTATGTATGGAAAAAAGATAAGGATTTCACATTGTCACTCAGAGGGCGATGGAGAGAGCTATTCTTGGAGGTTTCCTGTGCGAGATCGAATCAGAAATGAGGAGATCCTCAGGAGAACCAAAGACAAAGCTCTCCGGATAGTCAAGCTGAAGTGGTAGTAGTCAGGGCACATATCTCAAAGTTGAGGCCGTGGAGGAAGAAAGGTTCTGAAGTGGTGGCCACATACCAAAGGTGGATCGACAATCTCGTTAATAACGCGGGTAGCGGTTGGATGCGGGCGGCTCAAGACCAGTATGTGTGGAGAACCTTGGGGGAGGCCTACGTCAAGCAGTGGACGTTGTATGGCTGACATGATGATGAATTGATGATATTTCATCATACCAGCCAAACGACCCAAATTCATATAAGCACGCAGATACGGCGCGGCGTGTATAGTAATGTAGCCACATAATATCCATAAGCTTGTGTGTATAAGATTATCAGTATCAGTTCATAATATTTAAAGCGGATCAATATAGTATGCTTTCGGATTTGACAATGTATGGACGTAATGAATATAAATTCAATGGATCATCTTATGAATGGAAAACTAAAATTTAAATAAGTCAAAGTCAAAGTCAAAATCATTTATTCATCTAGGTCACAAGGTGGCGCTTATGAACGTCAATTTTAAAATTAAATTACTTAATGCTTCTACATTTACATTTACTGCCTCGTTCGCAAAGCAATAGGTAGAGCCACGAGAAAGAACGGGCAATAAAACTCGAGGCCACTCTTTTAAATCGCCAATATTATGGTACATATTTTTATTTTTGTAAGGAGCTGCAACTGTTACACATTGTACTAAATTACTTGTAAATAGTATTAGTTACAGACGTAATACTTAAGTAATTAATGCAGTTACTAAATTATGTGTTTTAGTTAGCCTTCCAATGCAAACAGCGAATATTGTGTAACAGGAGCATCCACTTACGACTTATAATGTATACAACTCGTGACCATGTTCAGGACTATGGCGGAAATGTATGTTACAGAAGTGACGATATATGAATACACAAAATCACAAAAACGTTAGTTCACAGACCATGATAACGAGTTATCTACATCTTACAGTACAGTAAATTGTAATAAAATTAGTGGAACAACAATGCAAATGTAAATGTAGTAAGTGGAGTGACCTAATTATAATAAACGAATAATAATTTAAAAGAACTAGAAATGTTATATAATAATAAACTGAAAAATGCTAAGTATCTATATAAATTCTAAATAAGTAGTAGATCATGAGTTGTCTAGTGTAAGTGACCATCTATCCTTATCACTAAAATAATCATTAACAGTATAATAACCTTTCCTAATAAGGCAGTCTTTTATTTTACTTTTAAACGTATTAAATGGTAATTCTAAGAGACTAATTGGTATTTTATTGTAAATACGAATACCTAGCCCTACAAAAGAATTGTTAACTTTATGTAAACGATGATAAGGGGCATATAACTTATGCCTGTTCCTAGTATTTATATTATGTATGTCACTTTTTGTAGTAAATAAACCTATATTTTGCGTAATATACAATATATTAGCAAATAAGAACTGCGAGGCTACTGTTAGAATTCCTATAGACTTAAAGCGTTCCCTAAGAGTATCTTTAGCACCTAACATGTATATTGCTCGTACCGCTCGTTTCTGTAGAACAAAGATATTCTGAATATCCACAGCTTTGCCCCATAACAAAATGCCGTAAGACATGACACTATGAAAATAGCTAAAATAAACTAGATGAGCTGTGTCAACATCAGTAAGTTGTCTAACTTTTCTGACGGCATACGCTGCAGAGCTGAGCTTACCTGCAAGACATGCTATATGTGCACCCCATTGTAACTTATTATCTAATGTAATGCCTAGAAACACTGTAGAGTCAACTGTCTCAAGTTCCTCCCTATCTAGCATAATATTAGGTCCCAGTTGTCTAACGTTAGGTAAGGCAAATTTAACACATTTAGTTTTTTTAGAATTAAGTACTAGGTTGTTTGCTGTAAACCATTGTGTAACTTGTATAAGTGCATTATTTACATCATCAAATACATTCCTATTCCTGTCTACTTTAAAAATAAGTGACGTATCATCTGCAAAAAGTACAACATCACAGATGTTTTTTAAATAAAAAGGTAAGTCATTAATATATACAAGGAACAGAAATGGACCTAGAATTGAACCTTGTGGAACGCCTAACTGTATAGGTAATTTAGAGGATGTAGTCCCATTTACATCGACACACTGAAATCTCTGCCGCAGGTACGACTCGACAACACTAAGTGCGGTTTCCTCTACGACATAGTGGCGGAGCTTACGCAGTAGTGTGTCGTGATGAACGCAATCAAATGCTTTTGATAGGTCACAAAATACTCCGATAGCATTTTTAGATGACTCCCAAGCATTATAGACGTGTTTTATGAGAGCAACATTGTACAGAGCAACAAATAATTGTAATGTGAAACCATTAAGTACTGATTGACGGGAATATGTATGTCTTAAAGGAGCCAAATAAAGATACAGATTTTGGTACATACTAAAACGTAACATACTAAAAATACTGTAGTAAGTGATTATATATTTTATTATATCTAACTAGCCCTGATCGCCTGAAACACAGGTTTATCCTAGTTCAGGCATATAATTTTATATAGGGAACCTTAAACTAAGCTTTTGTACTTGAAACAAGTAAACTGTACTATTTTAATTAACAGAATAATTTGAATTTGGATTTGGTATACAATTATGCGTTAAATAGTAACCTAAAGTATTCAAACAAAAATACTCAAGTAACATAATCCTGGAGCCACATAGTACTAACCAGCAGGTCTAATATAATTTATAGTTTTGGATTCAAATAAGTACGCACATGTGGCGTATAAAGTGAGCGGCCCGTGGCAAAGTGGCGACCGCTCGAGTCTATCGATTCGCAAGGTTAAGCGGGTTCGTCACCGTCTGGTTTATAGATGGGTGACCGGCCACAAAAAGTCACACCCTCCGTGCCTCGGAGAGCACGTTAATCCGTCGGTCCCAGCTGTCATCAAAAAGATCCTTGACAGTCGTTACGAGGAATTAGTACCCGCGAACATCCTGACTATCCCTTCGGGTTGCAGAGGTCAGACGGCAGTCGCTCTGTGGAAAAGCTAATATTCTGTCAAATCTGGTTAAACTAGAAAGCGGAGCCCGGGCTTCAAGGCGAAGACCTGGATGCAACTGGCATAACGCTCGGAGGATGGTGATGATTTGGCATAATTATTATACAATATAAAGACAAATAGTATACAATAAATGGAAAATATCGGACTTAAATAGTATTTAAATTATCAAGTAGAAATAGGATCATTATAGTGCTGGTAAGAATGTATAACATGGTTATATCATATATTATTATTATAACACGGAGCAAGTACTGAAGTAACTTGTCCCTGGAACCACATATTTATAATTGTCACGTCTGGATTCCAATAAGAACAGACGCATGGCATATAATTCGGAGCCAAAAAGTCGACGTCGGTCTGAGATATATGGCCGTTACGGATCTAGTTTTGTTCGGAAATTCAGCCAAATTTATCACGAATACATCTAAATTTTATTGAATATGTTTGGCAACGTCTTGCCATGAATGACAACATTGTGAAAAAATCAAAAATATATTCCATAGAGCAAATGTCATTCGAGTGCAAAGGTGGATCAAGTAAGGAACGGCAATACCGCGTGATCAACCAAGTCCGCAAACAGTCGTTTATATATATATATATATTATCACAGTATTGCCGCAGATACCCTAATAGTTGTGCTAAATTTACACCACGTTTCCTGTTTTCTTTTTTATAAATTTTATTATTTTCACCGTAGGATGCAAATTTATTTTTCCAAAATTTATGCTCTGGCCATTGAGAAACCATGTAGTCATTGAACTTTGTAACATTTTTATCTTGTGGGGAGTGGCTCATTATGTAAATCCAAGCATCATTTAAATCATCTAAAATATGTTTTCTAAAAATACTATTTTTAGAAAGACCTAGTTCCTTAGATTTTCTCTGTACCGCTTGTTTAAAATGAAAATAGCACCCACTCGCAAGTGCATTGGGGAATACCGCTAGAAAACCTTGAACTGCAGCTTCCTCAAAATCACTTTTAAAAAAATCTACATTCATGTTAGGCACAGAGGCTTTTATAATTGAACGGGCAACGGGCGCACAGCAACAGCTCTGTCCTGTGGTCACTGCTCCCCGCACCGCACCCTACGCCCCGCTGCATTGTATTATTTTTATATCCATCAAATGTCATAAACTATTATACTAAAATGTCCTGTCTTATGATGAACTATCGATATTTTCCGTAAGTTATTAACCAGCACTATTGCACCCTGATATTTAGTTGCGCTTAGTGGAATATTTTTTTTTTTAATTTATGAGCGCAACTAATGGTTGCGTTTTGTGGAATAAAGTAGTTGCGCTTTTTTAGTTGCGCTCAAAAATGGTTGCGCTTTCAGGAATACCCCCACATTTCTATTGGAATCATTACACGTTGGTAGTAAATCAAAAGCTATTCGAGAACTGTACATGGTTCGTTTGTCACAAATATTGAAGTAGAAGTCACAAAGCACTTAGTACCAGTCCAATGAGGCGAGGTCTGGCAATCCGCCAACGCTAATTACCGGACACCCGTTATTTTTGCCCGAGAAAGGTCTGGAAACGTAAGGTGTTGATTTCAATACTTACATTTTAATGATAAAATTCTATTTAATTTTACGAAAAATAATATGAATAAAGAAATGGTTCTGGTAAAATATGGCGCCGTTCAAAAATCTAAACGCATAATTACTAAAAAATAAAAGATATTTAGGCATCATTGGTGGTTCGAAAAACCAGATAAAAAACATTAAATATGTGAACAGTTGTTCCACCATTTTCACCGTTCAAAACTTCACCCATAGCAATCCATTACAAACGTTCATTTGAAAGTCCCAATATCAATGTTATTTTTGTTGTTACAGAGGAAGACTGTTTGCCATAGAGAATATCCGAAATGGGCACGGCGTGCAACAAATTCGACTTGGAACAGATCGAACGACTTAACTTTGACAAATGGCATGAGATAATGCCTGTTACTGCCCTGCGGCCGTGCTATGAGGAAACCAGGCTCAATTTCCAGAAGGTAGGTTAAAAATAAAAACTGTTTTATTTGCAAATGAAATGATTGAAGATGATTCTTGAATATCTTTATTTTGACAGTGAAGGAGAGAAATTTCATTTTAATTATCTCTTGAGAATTCAAATTCGTCTGATTCGTGACAAAAGCACAGCAAGCTTTATTGAATAGAAGATATTTGTATAAGTATGAGCGGAAATTTGCGGAGTCGAGACAAAATAATAGTCGTAGGCGTCAAAATCGTACAAAGTATATTAATATCGAGTTCTTACTTATTTTAATTGATATTAATCTGTAATAGCCTACGGTGTACGAACACATTGTAAAATCCCTACAATTTCAATGAGGTGAAATGCTTATCTACCTGATGAAAACATTTGAAAATGACGAAATGTTCTTGACTGATCTGTGCGTAAATGATGGCTTACAATTCTGCCTGTTCGCGTATTCAAAACAATGAGCTTGTGTTCTATTGTTCGTCTATGTTGTCAAAAGTTATTGATCATGCCATCGTGAATGGCTTTTCATGAAATATCTCCTGACAGACTCTGTTAATTATTGTACACTTACCATTGTTTACAAGGCATTATGTTTTATGTCATTTCATTTAAATGTTGAAAGCGTATTATGTATTCGAAGCTGTTCTTGAAATATGCTTACTTCAGTATTGTGAGTGCTCCGAATAGCTCTTTCAACTAATCCCACCCTCTCCTTTCCTATCCCGAACGACACGTGCTAGGTTGAGGTGCCACTCTTACACGGTAGAAAAGATACCGTCACGCACCAAACGGTTCGGCGCACCTTATCTCTGCCGTACCATTAAGATGTGGAACTCTTTACCAGTCCACGTGTTTCCCCCCACTTATGATCCCGGGTCCTTTAAGCGGGGCGTGAAAAAGCTTTACTCTAGGCCGTCAAGGTGAGGGCCATCATGCCATAATGCCATGCTGGCTGCTGGGATGATGGCCATCACTATGGGACTTCACTGACTGCTTAGCATCAGGCAGCATGGAGTCAATTTGTTCGGCAGAAATTAAAAAAAAATATTGTAGTATTTGAAGATATCATTATCTATGACTAGTATGAGTTTCTAGAGCTACTAGGGTAATTTTAGTTGGTTTGTTCGGTTCTGATGCAGATCCGACTCCCTTTCGAATATTAGCCTTAGGTGAAAAGGACAGTATGGTATTTATTTCATGTTCAACAAATCCAAACAAATAAATAAGACTTTGAGCTAAATAAAATTTCTAAAACAATGATACCTTTACAGAAAATACATATTACAATATTTTTATATTTTAGACGTTGTGTATTATTTTGGCAGCTATGCACACCAAAATTTAATTTTGTAATCTTCAAAAATACAAAAGGGTTCATTTTTATAATAACTTTACAGATACGAACGAAATTGAGTTAGATCCTTGTCTGTGCGATATAAAACGGAGCGACGATGATTGACTCCTTTGGAGCAAATACCAATTTATATAAATCCCCTATAAATATTGCATTGCTTTCGAATGGCAACTTTTTCGGAATTGCACCACGTCTCGATCGAATTTCTTAAGGAAAGACGAATTGGTTGTATCTGTAATGCAAGACTAAAACTAAATCCAATCAAGTTCAGTAATTGACTGTTACGTAGGTTTTTGATAAATAATACTGCTGACAAACAAATATTCGATATCTTTGTTTGTTAAATTGAAATTCAGTAAATTAATTTACGATTACGTAATCGAGAAAATTTTTGTATTTTCGCTGAAACCTGTTACCTTTGAACCTCTGCTTAGAAAGACACTTCAAAGTCATTTTATTTTTAAGCACCCAAAATTAAGGACTCTGCAGAAATTATACCAAACCTTGTTTTACAGATATATATTAATATTTCCAACTTTTAATAAATTACGAAATATCAGAATGTAAATCCAGCCAGCAAACCCATAACTTCATATTAAAAGTTTGAAAAATTTGCGTATTTTCACACTACTAATAATTTAGTGCACACTGGTGAAATTTAATATTCACGAACAAAAATGTTAAATGGAAACATGTGACTTTACTCAAGATATTTTATTTCAGGTGTTAAGCGATGACGCGTGGACACATATTAGGGTGAATATGTATCCCGATGGAGGGATTGCTCGCCTGAGGGTGTTTGGAGAAGCGCGTTCCGAAGCGCCTCCGAGAAATCAAATTATAGATCTCGTTTCTGTGCTGAATGGTACTACGTGTCAAGGTAAGAATACTGATCGTTTAAACATACTCGTGAATAAATATTTTTTTGATGACGCAGTAAAAAGCTCTTTGGTTGGAGGCTCCACTATTCAAAGTCAAATTGGACCCGGGTGGAGGAAATATGTGTGACCCCTTAACGCATTTCGGCCTATGCCCTAAACTGACGAAGTGTCCTCCACTTTCCATAGATGCAGTCACGTGACCTTTGATAATTTAAATTGAAGAAACGTTTGTTTTACGCTTTAAATGAAAATAAAGATAATTTATATTATATTTTTATTCTTTTTAGGATTCTCAAATGCGCACTACGGCCACCCAAAGAATGCAATTAAGCCTTCGAAGAGTGAATGCATGTCTGATGGTTGGGAAACAGCAAGAAAGTTAGACAGACCTGAAGTAACTGAAGCTAATAGACTGCAGGCCCATGACTAAAATGGATGGGTCATATGAACCACCAGGTGACGTATATAGGACGATATAACAAAGTCGGTAATTTTTTGCAAATTGTCAGAAAATCAAAAAAAAAAACCGACTTTGTGGCGCACCATTTTTTTACAGCATTGTGCGCTTTCTTATTATTTTTCAGGGATCTATCGATGGTAAAAATGCCGTACAAAAATATATGACCAAAATGCGTACTCACTATACCTGCACTTTTGAATTTTCACCAGCACTCAGTTGGACAGCTTACAAGTGACGGCATAGTGCTGAATCTTATTATTTTATGCTCTTATATCGTCCTATGTACGTCACCTGGTGGTTCATATGACCTATCCATTTTGGACATGGGCCTGTAGTCTATAATGATGATGGAACAATGAAAGTTACAGGTAATAAAAAAAGACATGTCTTAAAATCTATAAAAATCCGGCAGTAAGAATAGATAGTTTAACGCTACCTGGTGGTACTAAGCATTGCTGTTTTAACATCTCGATACCTTTTCAATAGAAAATTACATTCGTCTTTCCCCTTTTTTCTATACATGGCTCGGGTAACGTAGTGGTTGATGTGGTCGCCTCGCCGTATAGTGCGACACCTTATTGTGTATGATACATTAAGGTTCTGTGCCTAGATGATTTTTGTATTTGTCGATTAGGATTGTTAAATCACAATACCCACGTCCTTGATTTATAAAACACTGGCGACCCGCCACGGCTTTGTACGGGTGCATATAATAAAAAACCGCATTAAAATCCGTTGCGTAGTTTTAAAGATTTAAGGATACGTAGGGACCGACAGAAGACAGACTTTGTTTTATACTATGTAGTGATCAAACTAACCAAATTTTTTGTTAAAGGTGAAGAATAGGCAGTATTCAAACTCGGCTTCCGAGGACGTATTAAACAAATCTGCGTTGATACAAAGCACTTCAAAGGCAATTATCCTGAGTGCGTGAAGATTGAGGGGGCGTGTTTAAGTCGGGCTGATTGGTGCCCGGAGACACATTGTAGCTGGCATAACATTCTGTTGCCGAGCAAGGTAAGATAAATAATGACTATTTTATTTTCCTCTTTGTTTCTAGCGAACTTTGTAATTTATATTCAGGGCCTTATATATAATTATATAGACTCACGCTGTGTCACAGATATATTTACCAATAATATCACCATTATGAAATTATGGCATGACTACTAAATTGGTTTAAATGAAACAATGCGCTAGCCTATATAATATTATAATAATACATAAGCTAACGCTTACACCGGTATGACTTGATAATCTAGTCAATAATATTTTCCAGGTTGTAATCAAATTATGCCAAAAAGTGCTGTATTAGACCGATGCCTAATGCTAAGTGCTGTATTAGTCGTGATTTCAGTATCTATTTTCTGAATCCGTTACCAAAAGTCCCTGTAAATCTTGAATTTGAATACATTCGTACCTACATCTTACTTAGTATTAAATGTTCTATCTTTGTTACAGCTATCAGCCCATAAAGAACACTGGTTTGACTGCGATTCGGTAGCCGTCACACACATTAGAGTAACGATGGCCCCAGATGGTGGCTTCAGTAGAATTAGAGCCTTCGGATATGTTGACGATGCTGCCATTATTTGAACTATTTGAGTCAAGCACACGCCGTTGAAGTAACCTTTACTTCAAGTTAACAATAGCAGTGCTAGAGACAGTTATGGGGAAAGTACACAGGAATTTTTTTAGCTATTGCTTGGCAGCAGTTCTCAGTGGCCATTGGAGATATTTAATAAGCAATCTGAAGCCATGTAAACCAAAACACGGTTTCTTGCTCCTTGTATTCCGTAGCTGTCGTTAGATAAACATATCTAAATGTTCGGTGACGGAAGCATTTTTAAATACATAGATAATAAAGTAATTGAAGAATAAGGTCTTGCTGAAGTTTCTTCAACGAATGATTTATTACAACTGACAACTGCTGAGACAAACCTTTTCTGGGAATTTGACTGGTGTAAACGCACCTTTCACACATATATCCAGGTCAATATAGATACAGAGTACATCAGATGCGACAAAGGGCAAAGGAGCAATTGTGTGACCAATTCTAGAGCGTTGCACTAAGGTGCACCATATCTATTATCGCATACGTATTGGACCTCTCGTTGTACTGTATGTGTACCCTCTGTGGTACATTTATGTTGATAACATGTTAGAAGATGACGGAACCTTCAAATATGAATGGACCTGCGTTCATGCTTCGTTCATCTCTTAGCAGTACTGAGGGGTGAATGACGAAAACTCATTAAACCTTTTTTGGCGAATCTTTTTTTGTGATAATGTAGATGGGTGTATTCTGACACAATGCTCAGATAGGATCGCACTTGGTAGGCTCACAACCTGTCTCAAAATAGAATTGACCTGCAATCAGTTGTTAAATTGAAGGTTAGGTTACATATAATAAGGACAAGTTTGATTTGTATTATCCGTCACGTATTATTAGATACATAAGGTGTTGGCTTAAATTATTGCATCAAATGTAAAACATTTGATTTGTTGAATTTGATTCTTATTATTAATGCTAGAAGTGATTTTGCTTTATGGTATATTGTGTAGTAGCATATGAATGTGTAAAATTAAGCCTTTATGTAATAAGTACAATGATAATCCTATAGCAAGATAATGACAATAATTTAAATTTAGAAGAAGATTGTTATATTCAGTCTTAGCCTTAGATTTCACTTAGTAATTTTAAGTAGTGTTATGTTACTTTGGTGAAATGTTTCCTATTGAATTAAGACATTTTATAGAAATGTGTTAGAATAAGAGCCTAAGTATTACTATGAAATAAAACTTGTTTATTGCCTATACATTATAGTGTTATTGCTCTATCCTAAGATCTTCCCAATATATACAGGGTGGCGCTACCATAGGGGCACTTTTTGAACAGAGGCATAGCGTACAACATTCTGAAGCCTTGTACCAAAAATCAATTAAATCGGTGCAGTAGTTTAGCCTCAATATCGATTTTAGGTTCCGCAATTTTTGCACATGCTTTAAATTCCACACAGCTGATAGCAAACGGTCAACGACCCTACATTGCGCGCCACGACTCACGACGATGCGGGCGCCGACTCGACGCCGCGCGAGGATTCCCGCATATCTTCGAGGACGCGCGAATGTTTTTTGTCAGGTTCAAGCATTTATGCACTTTATTTTAAAAAAAATATAGTTTATTTTCAAGTGCGTTAATAAAATCCTCTCCGCTGCGCTCCGTTTTATCTGCGCTGAGCCTAACTTCGGATGACGTCGAGGCGTCGCGTCGGAGCGAGTCGGGGCGTGCAATGTAGGGTCGTTGACCGTTTTGTATCAGCTGTGTGGAATTCAAAGCATGTGCAAAAATTGCGGAACTTAAAATCGATATTGTGGCTAAACTACTGCACCGATTTAATTGATTTTTGGTACAAGGCTTCAGAATGTTGTACGCTATGCCTCTGTTCAAAAAGTGCCCCTATGGTAGCGCCACCCTGTATAGCTTTCGTGTATTTTATTACTGGTAATATTGATAATAGTAGAAAATTTAGATTGTGCCACAATATGGTTCACTAACGATATCGTTTATATTTATTTGACTCGGTATGAGTACAGATATGTAATAAAGATACATACATATATTAGTAATATTTGATACAACGTAGCGGCGATAGCCTAGTGGAAAGACCGACGGACTGCTACGCAGAGGGTCTCGGGTTTGAATCCACGGCGCACACCAATGACTTTTCGAAGTTATAATAATAATAATAATTAATGAAGTTATGTGCGTATTAAATTGTTAATTATCGCTTGCTAAACGGTGAAGGAAAACATTGTGAGGAAACCTGCATGTCTGAGAGTTCTCCATAATGTTCTCGAAAGCCATGTGAAGTCTGCTAACCCGCACTTGGCCAGCTTGGTGGACTATGGCCTTACCCTTCTCGTGGTAAGAAGAGACCCGTGCCCAGCAGTGGGACAGTTTATATTCAGGGCCGATGATGATGATGACAACATACTTGAAATTTGAAAACATTTAAACAGTTACCTAAGTATTTTGTAGTAGTATTTGTTCAAATGGCTTTTTCGAGTTTTCGATCTAATGTCAGTGTCATACTCATGTCAAAAATGGTATTCTCTTAAATCAACTAATGTTTGAATACCTACTATTGCAATGTTATCGTAACTAGATCGTAAATTGAACAATGTTTTAACAACTATAGAAGTCGATAATGACATTAAATTAGCAGAATACCGATTCTGAGTCAATTCAAAATCTAATCTCATTTCATTCAAAATATATTTTCAATGTTATATAAAATCCGAGAATTGGCCCCCAGATATTCCTGCAGCTAAATAAATCATCATTGTCACAATACAAATATTTTGACACAATAGACATAAATGCAGTAAACTGGTTTGCAAGACTTTCAACATTATTATCACTGTATAGAGATTATAGAAAAAAGTTTCGCCACCATTTACATGACAGGATTTCAAGTTACAATTTTAACACATATTGTTTTGAGCAGCCGATATTTCAGCAGTATATTAGAAACGCCATGACCACGGATGTACCTACCTACTTGTACCTATTAAAAATCAAGTTTGATATTCATCGATATTATTAAATGACAAAATCTATAGTAAAGTAATAAAGCTGAGGAGTATGTTTGTTTGGTTGGTTGAACGTGCTAATCTAAGGAATTACTGGTGTGATTTGATTATTTCTTCAGTTACTTTGCTTGTTTCGTGTGTGGCCAACTCTGGTGTCGAAGTTTTTAGGTCTTAAGGCTACCCACTTGGCCTAACTATTCTTGTCTTGAGATAATGACCGGGATCGACAGTTTTACGTGCCCTTCAAACACGGTAGCGGTCTGATGTAAATGCCACACACGGTCACCCATCTAAGTGGCTACCTGTGCTCGCATTGCTTAAGTTTGCGGACCTATTACGATCGGCAAGCCAATTCACGCCATGAACAGACACAAACATCTTTTGATGTATTCAATACAAGTCTAAAACTAGCGTTGTCGTCTTGCAAAAGCCCTTATAAACACTACTTAAATAAACCTAAGACGTTATTTTTAGGAAAGCCCACAGCAGGTAGATAAGACCTTAAGTGCGGTAAGAGAAAATTCCTGAAACCCTTTTTACGTGTCTAATTCGATTGTACTTACAGCTGGATTAGGTATACAGAGGATAGCTTTATTTACGTTGACAAAATAGTGGAAATAAAATAGTAAGCGTTGTCTTATTTAGCTACAAGTTTACTTTTTAATATTGCTAATCGGATACAGATGGCCATAGCTAGATATGACGTTATGTATACTTTTAAATTTTCGTAATTACACAATAATATGTATGTAACGCTTCAAAAATAAACATACGTAGACTCACGCCTGTTTCCCGGAGGAGTAGGCAGAGACTACGGAACGCCATTTGCAACGATCCTGACATATCTGTCTTACTTCATTCACTCCCATCAGATTCCTCATGGATGCTCTTCTGTTCAGGGTACTTCTAACCTGTCCTGTTTTTAGGATGTCTCCGATCTGGTCAGAGAACGTCCGCCTTGGTTCTCCTCTTCGTCCTGTCCCACTCACACTTGCCTTATATATCTGCTTGGTCAGTCTTTCGTCATCCATCCTCTCCACGTGCCCAAACCACCATAGCATACCTTTCTCGTTGCTTGTCACTACCTCTTCTTTTACCCCACAACACTCTCTTATCATACAATTCTTTACTCTGACAGTCAAAGACACACCACACATACTTCTCAGTCCTCTCATTTCTACAACATTTATTCTACTTTCATGACTCTTCTGTCATACCCAACTTTCACTACCATAAATAAGGACAACGTGTCAAAATTATAAGGACGACATAGACCCGTTAATTAAATTATTATTACGTAATGTCTTTCAATCGTCTTTACTCGTCTGTATCTTGCATTTTATGGTTTCGTAAGATAGGGATAAAATATGCTCATATCAAAATCTTTAAATACTATTTTACCTTTTTGATTTTCGGTGACTTGCTAACACGAAAGTATAGGTTTTAGAAATCGTTATATCCTCTTAGCGTTATCCCAGTTGCAAACCAGGGTGCACTTACTAATCTAACCTGATTTGACTGAATATTAGCTTTTCCACAGAGCGACTGCCTGTCTGACCTCCGCAACCCAAAGGGGTAGCGATCGATAACATCAGTTTACAGAGGTATTGACTTCCTATAACGAGTATCAAAGATCTTCATGATAGCTGGGACCGAAGGCTTACCATGCTCTCCGAGGCTCGGCTCAAGCGGTAGTTAACAATTCAGTACGCACGTAACTCCGAAAAGTCAGGGGTGCGCGCCGTGGATTCGAATCTGCTGCCCTCTGCATGGCAGTCTGTTGGTATATCTACTAGGGTATCACTGCCTTAAATATTATCATATTTTATATGATCATATTTTTGTGTGTTAATAAACATTATATTTTGAAACCTCAAACATAGCTGTCGAACTTTTACGTGGAGCAATACCCACATGAATCTACGAACAACTGAATCCTTTAAAACTTTGGCTTCCATCTACAAGGCCCACCTTATTTCGCCTTCCAAAGACAGGCCTTCAAGACACATAAAGGTTCATTGCTTAGTACCCTATGCATTAAGGAAATGAGCAAGCTTAACGATACCAGTATAAAGTTAGCGACATTTTAAGTACTGCTAGGTATATTTTTGTGTGCGAACATATTTCGAGCTTTTAGTGTATGGTATAAGAGTATTTTATTGCCTGTTATCATTGTGGAGTGCGTTTTTATGGTGATGTAAATTGATGAACAGTACGACAGAGTATCAACGTGTCTTGGGATATGGGTCGTCGATTTGCACGGCGAAAGGTGTTGAGACGCAGTTATGTAAGAAGTCGCATAGTGGACCATTTATACGACAAAAATAAAAACGATTTATGACATCTCAAGCATTATGTACTTAAAAGAAGCTACTCCTGCAATAAATATATGTATAATAATATTAGATTCTATGCTTATACACATAGTTTTACAGCCATTAAACAGACTTATACCAATAGTGAGAATAAATCGGAATAGATTGCAGTATCTAAACAAATATAAATTTTTAAACATTTGCCTAGAGCCAAAAGTCTCGTCTTATCTCATTATTGCAGGCTACTGTTCGGCATAGGCTACGCCTTGGTACGCCACAACACGGAGGCGGCGCGTGTCCTCGCCGAGCCGAGCTTTGTGAGGTGATGAATGCGAGAAGTTTGATGGATGATTGCGAGATCATAACGAGACGGGGCTCGCCAAGGCGGGCCAATCCCGGGCGGGGTTGCAAGAAAGTATGCTATCCGCGAATCGCGTGACCCCGCCAACATACGGGATCCGTAGGGACACCGCGTTGGGTTTTAGTGGGTATGCCCCGAACGACTTTAGGGGAGAGCCTTCACATACCTCCTCCGCCAGTCTCAAGCCCAGCCGTTCTAATGGCTGGGTTGGCGGAGTTGAGATGACTCATAAGGAGAGTTTCCCACCGTAGTGAACAAAAAAAAAATAAAAGGTACGCCACAACACCCGATGTCCTGTTAACGCTCTCTTTCAGCATCCGACTACCCGTATACATACAAACAGAGATAGGTAGAGACTACGGAACGCCATTTGCAATGATCCTTACATATCTCTCTTGCTTCTTTCACTGTCATAAAATTTCTCATGCATGCTCTTCGGTTAAGGATACTTCTAACCTGTCCTTTTTTTAGGATGACTCCAATCTGGGCAGAAAACGTCCGCCTAGGTCATCCCTTTCCTCCTGTCCCATTCATATTTGCCTTATATAACTGCTTGGTCAGTCTTTCATCATCCATTCGTCACCATATACGTCACCCATATTCGCAAAAGAACATGTTGCTGTGTCAGGTGACTTGAATGAATGAATTGATCTTAATATAAAAGTGCATAAGTCTATAGTCTTGGTACTTTTATATTAACACTAAACCTCATCCTACTAGCGTTATCCTAGTTACAATAAGGGGTTGACTTAATAGTATAACCGGATTTCTCTGACCTCCTAGCTGTATTCCATTGTTGTCTTTGAGAGTCGTTACAGGGGTCGCCCTGTAACGACTTTCAAAGATCTTCATGACAGCTGCGACCGACTGCTGAGCATGCTCTCTGAGGTTTAAAGCAAGCGATAACTACCATTTCAATACGAACATTACTCCGGAAAGTAAGTGGTGCGCGCCGTAGATTCAAACCCGATACTCCCTGCATGGCAGTCTGTTGGTATCTTCACTAGGCTATAGCTGTCTCTAAGACAAATTTGCCTATGCGTCAAAATTCACAGCGAAAAACTTCTCATCAACATCATAACAATATATTGTACGTTGTTTCCCAACATCTGTATCTCTAAGGCATCCCAAGTTGCCTAACTTGGTACACGTGAACCTTGAACTTCCAAGCCGGATATTGTTCAGGAGATTGCACAACTCTGCTAAACGCCCACTGGGGGATTGTCAAGGGTATTTTGTTATTTTAAACGCCCCTTCAGATATATTGGCAATATTGCCGTTTTATAGTGGCGATATACAGTTTGGTATCGGATTACGTGTAAAGCTATCCGTTGAGGCGTTTGTTTAAAGGATGTTTTGCATGTTATGTCGAAATATGAGTTTTCTTGTACTATTATATAAATAAAGTTTTTGGAAAATATCTGATCCGTTGTCACTAGGGCCCTTTTCAACTTATCCGACAGATATTTACAGTGAATCAAAATATAAATTATTTAGTTCAAACATCAACTCAATAAGCTTTGATTTTTGTTGATTTGTTTTGATTATCATGAATTACACATACAATAAAATTATAAACATTAACAGCTTCTGTTGAGCAATATCTTTGCTGCAACATGAATATGAAGGTAGAGGGGACGATAAGGGCGAGGGAGAATGAGAAAATATGGACTGTAAAAGAAATAGAGTTAGGTAAATTATGTATTGTCGGGTGACAGAAAAGTATGGAGATGAAATGAATACTGCGCCGATCACAAATAAATTAGAATTAGGTCAAGAGGATGATGTTGATACCCAGTGTTTTTCTAATAGGTATATATTTTACACGTATTTAAAGTTCAATGAAACTTAACATGAGGATAATTATATTAATGTTCATAGACGCGTAATACCAGAAATATCTGGCGTGACGCTTTTTGTATATAATCATTATATTTGATTGAAAAGAGTGGTTCTTTCTCGTGGTTCTACCTATTGCATTGCGAATGTGGCAGTAAATATAAATGTAGAATCATTAAGTAATTAACTTAAATTTTGATGTCCACAAGCGTCACTTTGTGGCCTAGATGAATAAATGATTTTGACTTTGACTTTGATTATGCAAATTAATGGTTATTTATTGATTTGATGTTTACAATATTTGTGTTCAATGATTTGAATTTAAAAGAGAGACATTAGAACTTGAAGAATTGCACATAGCCTTACTTATCGAAATAGATCGACAAAGTAAAGCCACTTTCATAGAGATCATATACTTGGAGGGGTAACCACATGGCGCTACCTTGCAGGCATTTCATTTATAGAGATTTTAACTCAATCAGAAACTACTTAAGTCAATTTCAAAGTGTAAATAACCACGATGTCGACAACCTTTTCAATTGCGTAAAAAATCATTGTGTCTCAGTGTCTCATTACCAACATTAAACTGCTAATGACTATCTCTATAAGGAAGCGATAACCAATCAATATTCAACACATATATTGTTACTATCAATATCTACCTACTAATATATTAAATTTAAAACCACAGTTACACCTTGATACACTTTTCAAAATTAACTTTGTAATCTGTGTAGACATAATAGGCCGATGTGTTAAAATTCATTTCATGTGGATCATAGCAGACAATGATGCATATCATGGTTGCCTGGAAGAGATCGCTCTATTAGCGATAAGGCCGCCAACTGCACACTAGTTTTAAGTAATATACTTCTGTAAAGACTTTGTTTGTTTTGGTGTTCAATAAAGTATAATCTATCTATCTATCCATCATGTGACTATAAAAGTGAGGAATTTGAGATTGGACGGACATAAAGCAATAGGGAGACCAAAGAAAAGATGCATGGATCGTGTGAAAGATGACATGAATGAAAAGGGAGTGAATGTTCAGATGACATCTGACAGAAGAGAAAGACATTCTGCGCCGACCCCAAATGATATGAGCACAGGGCAGGCAGAAGAAGAAGTCAATCAAAGCACACGTAACTGTTAAGAATGCCTTTAATATTATAGTGAATAAACGAATGACCTACTAACCGTAGCTTCCTTCTTCACAAAACAGATGTGGCACAGAGTCGTATGTACATTGGCACACGATCAGGTCATATACCGATAACCTTAAACCGATATATCAGTGCCAGTGTCCACGTGCAGCGTGTTAAGTTAGTTCACATCAGATCTAACAATAACCGGTAAATAGTAAAAAATGGATACGATCATATTTGATTACTTTGGACTGGACTGTGTATCTTTACTCTAGTTAGGGCATGATTTGTAGTGGATCGATCACATAATAATATGAAATTAAAGGATTCTAATAGACTCTTACTTGCCTTTATCTAATACATATTATATAATTAAATCTAATTTCGATAGATTCAAAAAACTTACGCTGAACTGTATATTATTTGAGATTCATGAAGTGCTTTCTACATTCATGTACCCAAAAATAGCCTTTATTTAAATCAGAACGAATAAAGGGAATACTTATATTTGGTGCTGAGCAGAATTTCAAGTAACACACTCAAGTAGATTAGGACTACCAAATATATATATAGTTTTGAAATCTGTTTCTTACAGATTTATGTATTTTATTTATCACTATCAGTATAATTGTAATAATTGTATGATAATTTAGCTATTCCTGACGTATTTAGCCGCACCATTTGTTTTTTGAGTCAATTTTGCATTAAATTCAACACCTATCTAGGCTAATCTTCACAATAAACTTACGTTTTATAATAATTCGAGTTTAGTCCAACCGAAAAAAAATTAAATGATATAAATACATTTATCAAAAGCAATACGACTTCAACAAAGTTGAGTGTAACTTCAAAGTTTATAATAAGCACTTAATTCTAAATAAATTTACTTATTAATCACAAGCTAGTGTACACTTCAGTAATTATTAAACTACAAGTCGAAACATGGTTGTAAATAAATAAACATAATATTTAAATAACATCTTATCCTTGTAGCCGCAGCCAAGCAGGTGTGACGTACCCTAGGGCTGCTCCATAATTGCCACTTCGCGATCCCATGTCACACCCGTATCAAACTCTTGCTATTTGCACTGAAATATTCGCTATAAATTGGCTTTTATAATACCCTGACGACGGTTTATCAATAACCTCTTGGGCTCTGTCGGATTATCAAACGGATAAATTGGATTTTTCATTCATGTTGCTCTGTTTGTGGACGGTCAGGAATGACTGTCGTAAAGTTATTGTACGAGATGTTTATGGGGTTTGAAAGGTGTGCCGTTTGGGGACGATGTGACGGTGTATGAATGTAATGGCCATTGGGCAAAAAGTCTTGCATCTCACGGAGATTATTGTTAATTAACATCTGAACTAAAATATATATGACTTGATAATATTACAAACTATTCTAAGCTGAACGCTGCTGCTGAAGCTGAAGATTATAGCAATTTGAGTACTAAACTTTGGCAAAACTGCAAAAACATACGAAGCACATACCTACGAAAATTATTACGTGAACTAGCCCCTGGCTGACAAATATACTATGTAAAATTAAGACAATTTCAATTAGCGCTGTCAGTTGTATATTTAAAAACCATGATTCGAATATTTACCAAACTATATCGTCTAAACCAAAATATTACAGTGGTAATATAGATGTTATGTTATCTCAGACAACACTGTTCGTACCAACAGCTCACTAAATCAAAACCAAGAAGTCGTATTCTTGGCACGACCAAACGAATAGGTGTCCCAGTTTTTACGCATCCCGCAATTCAGATAAGCGTAGTTGTATCTCTTCATACACTTTACTTATGACCAAGGCGAACAATAAACAGTATAATCTATTGTAGTCCTTGCTATTCAAATCAGTGAACTGCCGAGGCGAATGGGCAAATACAAATGAATGGGTAAATGGGTAAATTCACATGAATATATGACCCTCTCATGGTGTAGTTTGTCGCGGTTGTAGGGAAAAATAGGCTGAGTTATCCCTTCCTGTCTTATTGTGGGGGATGTATTTAGAGATATGCTGCTACGTTTTATATGCTCGTAAAGAAAATATACCGATGTGGGGAATAATTGGGGTAATTCTGTATTCTGGAATGGAACATGAAAGTACGATGGTGTGGTTTGGTATCTTACAATATACCTATCTGAATTGTTAGGATGCTATCAAAATAAATAATAGATTCAAGTTTTGAATTATATTTGCCACAAAGTAACTTTTTTATGTATCCCAGTTGCACTTAATACTTTTTTCCTTGAAACATGAGATCCTTTTTCTAAACTAATTAAAAAAAAGTAGGATTTCTCACAAAGTGACAGCCATTTGATAAAGGACAAATTTAAACGGCTTTCTACAAAATATTATAGACTAGTAATCGATTTTAAACTTTCGCGATTTGTATACATCATACAAAATAAATTAGCGGGTCTTAATCGCATACAATTAATTTATTTAAGGTATTAATACCTATTTGTTGCCGACGTTTCGCTCGTCTTGCACCGAGCGTGGTCGCGGAGAGACTGATGAGAGCTCAGCGCCGCCTTGTGGAAGTGCGGGTTTCGGCACCTACCCTCACTTGGTCTTTATTTAAGTTCGCACTGTCGGTACTCCGACACACTACACTAATGACGTCTACTGTTGAGATTTATCACTGCGGCTGTGTTTACATCGTCAACGTCGGAAATAAATAGGTATTTATACCTTAAATAAATTAATTGCACGCGATTAAGACTCGCTAATTTATTTTGTATGATTATAGACTAGTGTCAAAATATTTGGGGTATTGATTTCTATGACGACATGGCAAGATCTTCATGACGGTCAAACCGACATGACCGGCAGGGTGTGTTTTTTGACCTGCTACTTAACAAAAGTGCTTATACGAATCGGTAGAGACACCATTGTATCATGAATTCCTCCGTCGAGGCGGTGCAGAACGAAATGATGGCGCCCACCTATAACAAACGGCCAGTCTATACCAGTGGGGCAGCAAAGTATCCTAACCGTGATTCACCAGACCACTTTGCTACGGGACATCAAGGACATCGCACTGGTTTTAATAAGTAGGAGCCCTGTTCGTTTAAAAGGAGAGTTTCATACAACTCCACTAGCCCTAATTTATTTATTTATATTTATTAATAGTCTCACGCTTGTATCCCCGAAGGTAGGCAGAGGTGTAAATATTACACCCACATTTCGCCATGAAATCTTAGGTCCCACGTAATAGGGGGCGAGCCTTTTGCCGTTACCGTATAGCCCTAATTCAAATCATAATTTCGAAGAGTGGCACAAAGGATAGCTTGCAATCAAGTTTCTATTGCAAGTCTAGTAGAAAACAGAATAAAAAACTGTAATTTTGTTCTATTTTTACAAATATTGCAGCTTTATAAGATCAAATCAAAATCAAATCAAATCATTTATTTCGGTATCTTATATACCTAACTATTACAGTGTCTTACACGCACGGGGTCTCCTTTTAAGTAAAATAATTACTTGTGCTAGGAGGCCCTGCTCTTCACAACTTTAACAATAACATCGAAAGTGCTTACATAATCGTGTTTCAATCATATATCACTGAATTAAAATTAATATTAAATTAAATTAAGTGAAAATTAAATACAAATAAAATTTGTATTTAATTTTAAATAAATAAAATTACTTCTTTGCGTTCATTTCTATCTTTCGTATCTTTTGAAATAAATATGTAGATTATAAAGTTATAAAATAAAACAAGATAAAATTTGTGGAAATAAAACATGCAAAAGGCTATTTATGTGATGTGTGTGGGTGTGTGTGTATCTGTGCGTGTGTGTGTGTGTGTGTGTCGCGCATGCGCCATCATTCAAAAATTTGTAAAGGACTCGGATTGAACACATCTGCGAATGGATTCCATCCCTAAATATATTAAGTGTATTTAAGTTGTTTTAACTTGTATTACAGAATAAAGGATATAACATTTCGACGAATAAAAGTCACATAAATACAAAACTATCATAATAAAACTTTTCTCAAATGTTACTGTTTTCTTATCTTCTAGATGAGTTTTACATTTATAGCTGTACTTTTAGTTAAACGCCTAATTTAAGCGCATTATTTATTCATGTAAGCCAGACGTATAAAAGTTCAAAGTTACAATTTACTTAAGTACTTAGTAACACTGACTTTACTTACTTATTATAAGCATAAATTACCTAATCAATATTTAAAATTGATATAGTTAAGTACGCATAAAAAAATATTTTAAGGTTTTCACGATTTCGTCCAAGATTTCCACCCTAGTACTTGGAGACCGCTTTCTAAACTAACCAGATTTGACGTAGGTTTAAGTTTTATATAGAGCGACTGTCGTTTGACCTTCAGAACGTCTACACGCCAGAGAGAGTAACCTGTATTATAGTCTATTGTTTAGACTAGCGTCAGGTTATTTGTAGGTATTCTTTATTTTAATTTCGTGTGAGTGTGCGTATCAGAATTTTCAAACTGCCCAAGGGCCTCCAACGTGGCCTAACGAGATTTTGGAAATTCCTATCCAGAGACAAAAACGGAAGGGACAGATTTACGTGCCCTTTAAAACACGGTATAGCTCTAATGTAAGTGCCGCTCATGTTGATAAAAACGCAGTCACTCAGCCAAGTGGGGACCTATGCAAGCGATGCTTAAATTTGCCGACCTAACTTTGCCGGTGGGCAAGCCAAGTCATGTTACTGATGGTATTAACTTCTGGTAATGACTGTCACAGATCCTTACCATACTCGGGACCAACGTCATGCGAGCGTGCGAACTCACTGAAGTATTACGGAATAATATCAGACTCTTCAGTTTTTGTGGCTGGTCACTCAACAAATTGGATTTATATTCTTTTATGTGTTTGTTATTGTCCGGCGAAGGTATGTTTGAAAAAATATTAAAATAAATAATGGCAAAGTTTGCTGAGTCAGCTAGTTTAAAATAAAAGTATGTAACAACTTGTAAATTCAGAGAAATCTCATTAGTTCTTGAAACTCCTAAAAGAGGTTATAATAACATAAATCACTCCGCATACGTTAGCTAGTAAAAACGTACCTAAAATATCAGTATTCATCCAAGTTAGGTATAAAAGTATGATAATTTTTCTTAGCGCTTTTAGGAACCCTTACACTTTTAGGCATCCTTCCATTCTTACGATTATCCTTTGAAAAATGTTTTCGTTCTCACGCATTAGGCATTATTTTTGGCGAATCTTATTCAAAACTAAAATTATATTATGTACTTAAGTGATTCAATATATTATTATTATTATTGTATATATGAAGGCATTGCGTTACTGACTGAGTGACTGCCAACGCACAGCCAAAACAATAGGGCGCAGGAAGCTGATATTTGAGATAAGTATATATATATTTAGGGACTGCAGGGGTGCATTAAGAAGAGATCTACCACTGGACTGGGAAAAATGTGTGGGCGTAGCTGTGAGTATCTTCTACTAAGACGCAAACGTCGTCTCATCTATCTTGCCAATCAAACTTTGGTGACTTGTGACACCGGCTGCAGCACCAATCGCATCTATCTGTATTTTTAAATCATCCAAAATTTCACACAAAATTTCACACAAAATTGGCCCAGCCATTTAGGAGGAGTTAAGTAAGATACACACGTATAGAAAAATGTATTTCAAGATATTTGAAATGTTGTTTACAATACAGAATGCAGAATTGTCCACTTGCCTACACATACGCTGCCAGTATAACTAAGCTTTAACTTATAAAGAGATACGTTAAATTATCATTACGTAAAAATAAATTAGTATCCATCTCCATCTTGTCCATTATACGAGATTCCATTAAAAGCAGACGTAAAATCCAATTTTATTTTCTTATTACTTCGACCAAATAATTATTTGTTGTCAAACAATTTGAAGAAGCATTATATTTGGTTCTCTGGCAGGCTTCTTCGTGTGATAATGAATTAGATGGACAACAAACTCTGTTGGGTGTCTGACTTAATCATGAGGTACTGTACTGATTGTATGCGACTAATAAGTTGGGAGTAGTCAAGTTTGGATGGTTCCAGCAAGAATCTACTCCTACAAACTTATTTATTTCTCTTTCGATTAAAATATTATTTTCGGTTTAAGCAAAAAGGTAGTTCCGAATAAATATTTATCCAATGTTTTGAATTGTTAATTATTGCTTGCCTCGTGCCTCAGAGAGCCGTCGGTCTAGGCAGTAACTTCAATTCAATATTCGAATAACACAAAGGAGATCTTCTAAGACCGTAATAGTTACTAAATACCTTCACTTCTAAAACCTGGTAATATACAATCACGTTTTATTCCATAGAAACTATCAACCAGCGTTTATGACTGACGAAGCTATCTGAGGGGTCACCATTATTAATATCAACTAAGTATGTCTCAGAGAACTTTAGACAAAGTATACAATAACTTAAGCTGTACCTGCAAAGCCTTAATGGGGTCTCAGAAAATCACAGTTCATATCTGCGTTTAGAATTACAGTGTCGTAAAGATAAATTATTGGGTGTGTTTACACCGTTAATGTCTCAAGTATTATCTTAGTAAGAGTTTTATTACAAGCAAAAGTGATTACGAGATGCATATTTTATATGAAGCGGCCTTTAAGCGCTGTTTAAAAAAGAAGTCTTTTGCGGTAAAATGGAGAGGTTGTTGAAGAAATTCATGCGATATTTTGGTTTTAAAATATTGACTGAGTGGGTCTTTGATATTACATGTTTCAAATACTGCGCTAGTAAGTGGCACATATTTTTTTTTATTTCTCCTCCGTTATATCATAGGCAAAAGAAGATTCGGAGTAGGATCAAGTTTCTGAATCGACCAATTCTGAGACCGTTGTAAGGCAATTCTAAACCGCACATACATTCTATTCATATAAACTAGGTTTGCATGCTTCTATGTTTGTATTACGGAATCGAACCCACAACACTCGCGCAGTATCAAGCGGCGAGGCGGCCGCCTAAATCATTACGCCAACCGTGCAGTCAAATGTGATTGGAGACATGGACATATGTAAGAATAAATAACTAATTTTGTCAACCACTATAAAACGACAATAAATTCCAGTGATTTCCTGAGACAGACAAGGCCGAATACTTCAAAGGATAACAAGGATAAAATTCATAAAGTCTCAGGTATAAACTTGTAAACTTGTTTTGTTCGTACTTGAGCTATATTTAGTTTTACGTGGAACCTGTACGATTGTTACAGTCCGGTTGGGTTCTTAATCTGAAATGTTCGTGCGGTACCTAGGGATGACCTTTTAAGTCAAAGCCATTCGATAGATGACTTGAAAGAAGATGTGCTATGAAGGCATATGCCACTTCATTGCTTCTTTAATAACAACATAAATGGAAGCAATTCCATCTTCTGTCTCTGCTGATTGAATTCGTTATAAATGTCTCGTTTTTACTATGTAGGAATTCCTACGTCGGGAAAATAGCAAAGCACAATAAAATTCGATCTAGTATGTGACGTTGTTTTTGGAATTTTTAATGTCAGACGATTAAACTAAAAATAATTATACTATCAAAACTTAGCTTTACTAAAATATTATAAAGACTTTTGGACATTAGAACTATTCCCTTACACCTAATTTAATAATTCACTCAACAAAATTATCCTGCACGCAACTGCAAACAATGTTCAATTAAGTTTGATAAGTTTTACGAACTGTAATAATGTTAATACAGCAATACTAAATATGTCCACGATTGTGCCTATGTAGTATAATCTAAAACACAAAATTGGTCAACTTTACCCACGTTCATTTCCGAACTACGGTGTCACATAGTGGCTGGCAAGGTGCCCAATGGAGCGGCCAGCTACGCAAACATCAGCTAAGATCGGCCGCTCGTATCACTAGCTTCGGTTTTATGACAACCTAGTACTTTGTTTGGCGTAGCCTTGATTGCGTACCGAGAGATTTGGCTTCAGGCCTCACCAATAACAGTTTGCATCGGTAAGAAAGGTGCTTCATGTGAATAAATTGCGGTATATTGTATTGCCTTCGTAACCACCAAGGTCTGATCGTTCGATTTAAAAGATTACTTTCGTATTCGGTATGTAAGGAAAACCTCAAATATTGTAACGCTGTAATAATCGTAAAAGTTTAAAATATGGTAGAGCTTTCTAACAATGATAGAATGACATCTGATCCTATAAGGTAAGGAAAAATTGATGCCTTCAAGTAACAGTGGGAGGAACCTCATGCTCAGAATGCGTTGTAATATCAGATTGTAGAATGTGAAGGAAAACTTTCCACGCTGTACAAAAATACCCAAACAAATCAAATACGTTAGTATAACTTTATTTCTTTTCATATTTACTTATTTGGAATGTTAAATCTATTGCATAAATATGTTATAATCAGAAGCGAGCAGGAGGATCTTAGGTTATTACATGTGCGAGGTTTGATACAACAGCACAAATTAAATCCGCAAACAATGTTACCTTGGTCTGTTGAGTGTCCTAAATACGCCATCACGGAATCTCGTAACAACAGAGCTCTAGGGCGTGATTCCTTGTCATAGCACCCTTCACAATGGCACGTTCCTCGTCGACCAAATACCTCATGCGGATTTTTGTGACCGTTTGACTAAGGCAAACCAGAGTTACAGCCATACAAGTGTTCGTGAAATTCCACTCCAAATAACCGTTAAAAGCAAGTCGGAAGCAAGGCGCTGACCACTATAATTTATATTCAACTAGGCACAATACTGCTCAGCGAGTGGTAAGCTCCGCTCATATACATGTTTTTATTATTTATGAAGGTGAAAGTAATATTTAAAACTGATAATAACTCGTATTAGGCAACTGTATCCTATGTATATAGTGTGCATAACATAACACTTTTTATGAGGTCAACTTTATATAGGAGCAAATTATTTTAGAGCTGAATATAACACTTTATATTTTATATATCATACTATTACAAACGGAAAAGGTAAAATCCAAACCAATAATACAATCTAAAACATACTTCATAGTTTTAAAAGTCGAAACTTCAACTAATACCCAACACAAAAACAAACAAACGTAAAAGCATAACTAATTTACTCAGTCATTAACTGATGTTTACAATTTTTCCTACGAAGCACCCCATCAGGAAATAAGTACGCAACCGTGAGGTCGGGAGTACCTTGCCACTAATTGCTTGTCTTCCTCTCGCCTGTCCCCTGTCTTAGTTCTCATACATTTTTCCTGCCCCAAGACCCGAGCAATTTAATCCCACATTTAGAGTGTTGCCAGTCAAATTACTGAATAAAAGCGACCCTCGACGTCTTAAGACAGGTACCCTCTTTATCTCTTTAAAGGTATTATGTATTTTGAAATTAATATTCTGTGACAAATTTTCGTTTTAATACAATATAACGTAAGGAATTATTTTAGTATTAATGTCGTTTATCCTTCTGTCAAATGTTAATGTTGGACTGTTTTGTAGCTTCAATTTGCTTAAACGCACGATTCTATGTACGCCTAAGTTACCTGGTTACTTGGTTGGGTAGAGCTGAGGCGGACAAGGCCAATCAAATAAAACAAGGGCACAATTAATAATCACCAGGCAGAAGAAAACCTGGCTGGGCAGTGTGATAAGGAAGTTTGTATTCGTTTTAACCAACAGAAGGCATGCTATTATTTTGCACCGAACTATTTTTAGTGGATGCTACAGCAACAACCGCAGCTTTAGTAATTGATAAATACCAGTACCTACAGGTATAAAAGGACAAAAGCTCACCCACCACTACATAACGAAGAATGAAACGGGTATTTAACACAAACCATACTTTAGGATAAACATCTGTATGCTTAATATAACACGAATAATCTGATAAAAATTTGAATACGTTTACAACCAATTAAAAGCTTCATATTTGGGCTGCCGGCTGTAAAATGTAATGGAATTTTCTTTTATAGAACATTCAAAAGTATTATGGGTTGTAATGTTAAAAGGGTACATTGCTCGTCCTTGACTGATTAAAACTTAATGTGATATTTCTATACTTAACCATTCGTCAAAACATTACCATTTGACTAATTTATTCTTAGGTAAAGCGCCTGTTTATGCGACGTTTATGTTAATAAGCCAGCTCAAATTTGTAGAATTTTTGTGACGCAGGCAATCACTTTGTTGGGTGTCTAAATACTCTAGCACATTCCATAACAAAACGAGGAAATATAACACCATATTCTATATATAACACCAACTTTTCCGATTTTTATATATACATACTGGTATATATACATATGTATGTAACGGGTGGGGATCGTGTAAAGCTTTCAAAGTAAAGAGAACATATGCTGTATTTTCACCTGACATTTTGACGTCGGCTAGATCAGCAAATACTATAAACGTATTTCTCTCTAATTTTTAAAGGACTTCCTTAGAAATAAGTGATGGAAAACCGTTATAAAACTTATAGAGATTTTTTTCAACGTTATGATAAAATTAGTATCTTTTCGCTTCCTTTTTTGTTCTATTATCTGTCCGAACCCTTTTTTCTACGAATGCTTATGTTATAATTTTATGTAAAAGTATTACTTTGTAAACTAAATAAAATTTAATCTTTTTATTTTATTATTAACACTGCTAGCACTTTTTTTAGCAAAATATTTAAAATAATTGAACAAATATAAACAAAAAAATTAAATGTTGTTAAAATTTAAACAAAATACAAACAACCTTTCTCCGAAACAAAAATATTTAATAATATCACATTCAAGCCGTTAAACCAAATATATAAAACAACGATAATAATAAGTAAAATGCTTCGTTGGTAATTGGAGAGACTGAACCCGACACCAAACTTTGGACAGCTCGGACCGTGCACGGCTAATTCTGTATACAACTCTCACCCCTTCGGTAGAAGTTTTCTAATCGGAAAAAAGTTGGTGCTAAGTGCTAGTGTGTTTTAGACACCGTGTAAAGAGGTTATTTTAAATGTTTCCGTTTTGGGTGACAGTTTTAGTACGGAGGTCGCCCCGTGTGTCGTGGGTTCGATCCCTACACTACATAACACTTTAATTTTATTCATGAACACTTGTTTTATATAGTTTTTGCATCTTCAGACAGTACTTGCTTAATATTTGACCATCGTAATAGCTTAAAAATAAAATCTGTTGTATGCTGTAAAATTGTAAAAAAAAATTTGCTGTATAATTTTAATCTGTTTAAATTCCTGTGTGTTATTTAGGGATAATACTTTATTAAGCCCGAGCCTATTAGAAAAGTGAAATTTACAAGCTATATCATACACAAACTTATATAAAACTGTAGAAGACTTAGACTATAATAGCATCGACGAGGAATATATTAGATTAGAGGAAGCAATCCGGTCAGCAATAATCAAAAATAAAATAGTTAATACTAAAATACTAAACCCTCCAAGGGGTAATTGGATAAAAACGGACATAGTTAATCAAATAAACAAAAGAAATGAACTGTGGAAAATTTACAAGAGCAATCCAAATAACCGAGAATGTGAAGAGGCATTTAAAAAAGAGAGAAACGGAGTTTTTGAAGATATCCAAGTGACACAAAAAGTAAATTTTATCATAAATCTTTTGAAGAATGCGAGCGTATACCCTTCAAGATGTGGCAGTTAATAAATAGCTTATCTAATAATAAATTAAAGAGAAGTGTTGCTCCCTCTAAATTACAATCATCTACAGAGCTGATTACTGATGAAAAGGAAATATGTAAGTTTTTTAATGATTACTTCTCTAGTATAGGTACACTTTTAGCTTATCAGATACCCGCTAAATATCACAACAGTCAGACTAACACTATAACGCCAAACAAAGTTGTGGATGCAGCTTCACTTTCTCAGATAACACCAGCTACGGCTGATGAAATTAGGAAAATAATTGATAACCTAAATACCAATACCAGCACAGGTTTGGATGGTATTAGTGTCAAATCACTCAAATATATAAAAAATCTCATATTACCTAGTCTCACCCAATGTATCAACAAATACATGAGAGAAGGTCACTTCCCTGACACATTAAAGTACGCCAAAGTCACCCCTATCTTTAAAGCTGGCTCTAAACTCTCCCCGGGCAATTATAGACCTATTTCGGTCTTGCCTGTGATGTCTAAAGTTTTTGAAAAGCTACTGCATATTCGGCTGAGTCTATATTTAAATTCACTTAACTATCTTTCTCAACGACAGTATGGCTTAAGATCAAAGTCCAATACTCTTTCAGCAGCAACAGACTTAATCACAACTCTTAAAACTAACATAGACAAGAGATACATTGCTTTAGGTATCTTCATCGACCTAAAAAAGGCGTTTGATACTATAAGCCATAGACTGTTAATAAATAAACTTGCCCCGATCGGTATAACTGGGAATGCTCTAAAAATTTTTGAATCATATCTTCAGGGGCGCCGACAGGTTGATAAAATCGGTGACAATGTTAGCGCGCCTAAGATAATCAACTGCGGCGTGCCCAAGGCTCAATTTGTGGTCCCCTTTTATTCCTATACCACATTAACAACAAAGACAATATAGGCTCGAAGGGGCAAATTTCTTTATGTGCTGATTACACTTGCCTTTTTATTCATCATCATCCTAGCGCTGTCCCGGTTGCACTCCAAAACCCACGCCTTGGAGCCCGGGGTCCGCTTTCCGGCTGTGTCTCCTCCATTTCGCACGGTCTTCAGCATCCCTGGTGGTTAGTTGGTTGGCACGCATGTCATCCCTTCCCCGTTTACCGGGGCCCGGCGGAGGTAGCATGGCAAGGGATTTGTTACCCACGTAAGATGCCGGTTGACGTAAGACGTGGCCATACCAGCGTAAACGACACTCTTGCAGTTTGTCAGCAATGTCACGGACATGAAGGCAACCCCGGATGCGGGAGTTCCTAATGCGGTCTATCCGCGTGACTCCACACATCCAGCGCAGCATGTTCATCTCCGTGACACGCAGACTCTGCTTGTGTCGCTCAAGCACAGGCCACGTCACTTGCCTTTTTATTATGATGAGTCAATTGACTCAATAATACACGATGCACAAGAAGATCTTATAATCTTGGAAAAATGGTTTCTAAATAACCTGTTAACTATTAATGCATCCAAGACCAACTATATAATATTTGCAGCTAAAAACAAAAAAATCCCAGATCACAAACCTCTAAGTATTAATGGAGTAAATTTAAAAAAAGTCAATGAAGTGAAATATTTCGGATTTATCCTAGATAATCAACTTACATGGAAACCACATATAGAAAAAAGCCGTTATAAAATACTGAGCCTAACGGGGGCATAACGTCGAATTGTGAATTGCTTTCCTCTAAAAGTTCGCCACACTATTTACAATTCATTACTGAAACCGCACATCGAATATCTTATAGAACTGTGGGGTTCAGCAGCTAAAACCTACCTAAAAAGCTACAAAGAGCGGAAACAGAATTATAAAAGTCCTGTTCCACTACCACTATTTGACTCCTACACACAAAATTTACAAAGAAACCAAGCTTTTCAACATCTCCGACATATATTTTTATGACACATGTGTTTTGGTTCGTAAAACTCTTTCCAAAGACTTACACACACAAATAACATTCACAAAAATATACAGGTGCGAAAACGTCTTCTGAGGCGAGCACAAGACTTACACATACCTAGTTCTAGAACTAACTATGGAAAATACTGTAATACATGAGGGAGCAAAGCTTTATAACTCACTACCTAAAGTTATAAAAAATACACAATCGATATCACTATTCAAGAAACTATTAAAATGCCACATGTTAAAAAGTCATAAAATAATTAATTAAATTAACCAATAACATTTATTTCCTCCTAGTGTAAACGTGCCAATTAGAATTCAAAACAAAGTTACCAAGCCATTGCACAGCGAGCGCGTCATCACGCCGCATGGCGGTAGGCAATACAAAACTCTTAATAACTACCTTCTTACTTTTAATTATCAAACTGTTAACATTGTAAGTCCTTGCTACTGTGGACAACAAAAATGTACTTAATTAAGTATTGTTAAGTATTTATTTCTCTATAAGTGATTTGTAATCTTTAGAAATAAATGAATTCAAACCGTAATACCTTGATATTCCGTATGCTTAGAACGAGCGTCCAGTAACATAAAGTAGTCAAACTTCAAAAGTTTCATCAAAACAATTAAAGATAAACTTTAACTAAAAGCATTTCCCTCGGCGGTAAGTCCTTCGGGTCAACGAGAAATACGGCTGCTCATTTAAGACAGTAGTTTAACAGCTTGTCGACATTGTAATGCACTCAAAGCTCTCACGAAACGTCGCCACACATCCGAGCCACGGATAGCTCAGTGTTACACATGTGTGGGACGATAACTTGATGTACTACACTGAGATATAGACGAAAAGCGAGGAAGGAAATTTCACCGTTTTAATAGAACAGAAATTTGTGAAGAAAAACATAAAGTGTTTTAACTAAACATAGAAAAGCCTTGACATATTATTTTTAATTTACCTCCTTATTGCACCCCTGCGCTCCCAAAGGAATATACACGCCAAATGTAACCTTCCAGCGCGCTATAAGCTTCGGCTGTGCGTTTTCTCTCAAGTAACACAAGAATATTTAGATCGATAGATAATAGACACATAAATATTAATCCAATGAATTACAGATACATAGATATGGGTCGAATAAATATTGAAAATTCTAACGATGAACCCATTTATAAGTCCCACAGATGTCCATATAATCAACGATTGACATATTATAACATGCAGTCACTACGCGATCGCCGTACGATGCACGATTTATTGCTACTATATAAATGTATAAACGGCTCGGTTCAGTGTGAAGCCATACTGGAATGTTTATGTTTTGCTGTACCATACAAATATCCAAGACAACGTATTGGCAAAATTTTCCATGTACCACCCTGTAAAACTAACCTGGGCCAACATTCGCCGATTTCCAGAATATGCTCTGAATATAACGAATTTAACATATTATACCCAGACATAGATGTGTTTTCTAACCCGCTCGCTAAATACAGACGTGTAATATTGTCCAAAACAAGTTCTTCTTCATAGAATTAAGCTTTAAACAATTTTTATATCATTTTGTTATTGTTTTTGTATATTATGTTTTTCTTATTGTATTTATAGTTTAGTTTTTTATAATAACTGAGTGCTTCAGTGGTGAATGTTGTGTATACCTGTAATTGGCATATGTATCAGACCGTTTCCATGTTCCTATTGTTGTGACTTTAAAATATGTATGCTGTTGGTGTACCTAATTAAATAAATAAATAAATAAGTCATAGTTCTTGTAACGAAGTTTTGTTTGTAAACGTTTTTTAAGTAAAAACTTTCAGCCTCCAGGAAAGACATGTTTATCTTCAAACATCTTCAACAAAAACGAAAATTAAATAATTTTTTTAAACTCACTTTTTTACCCTCTCAAATCCTTTAAAATTATTGCAAAACTTTGTGTCAAAAGTATTTCAGAAAAAAAAGGGAAAGTTTTAAAGGAAAAATGTTAATATACTCGTACATAAATCGTCTTGTCAAATGCAAACAGTGAATTTAGAAAGTGGGCAGGCACAAGTAGCTAAAAGTTTTGTCTAAATACAGTGAAACGGAGCTCAGTCAGAGTTTTGGGGAGTTCTTCCATTGTCCTTCATCTAACTTGGAATGTAAAAAATGAAAGAAAGTTGTGATCTGCGATTAGAGCTTTTTTACCCGACTGCGCGACGCAAAGGAGGGTAATGTGTTTATCAGTCTATGTATGTATGTATGTATGTATGTATGTTTGTTTCTATGTGGCGTTCTAGAGACCAAATGCGTAGGCCGATTTTGATGATTGTTACGTCAATCGATTCGTCTTAGCCTTGCGAGTGTCACTAAAGACATGACAGTAATCAAAATTCACCACAGCCTCAACCAGACGCCATATTGTCAAAATGAAAAAATAAAATGTCGATGAACTATGCCATGTGGGGTGTCGTTGAATAGGTATTTTAAAATCATCTTTAGGTTCCTTTTATCATTTTTCATTTTAAATAATAGTTTAGGATATATAAAGATTTAAAGTTGTTTAACAAAACAATAATTCTCGCTAATGTTGTTACTAATTGATTTAAGTTTTTACTTCAAGTATAAACGATAAACAAACAAAAAACAGTGAGTAACAAAAAAGTATAAAATAAAAAAATAATTTAAAGAAAAACTAAAAACCCGACTGCGTAAAAAATAATAAAAACTAAAAAGAAAGAAACAAGGCCAGTAGTTTAGAATTCTAATGCAGAACTGAACGACTCACAGTCGGGGCCCATTCAAATTTTACCAATCAAATGTTCCCAAGGGTACGCAGTCGGGTTTTTAGTTTTTCTTTAAATTATTTTTTTCTTGCTTTAATTAGAATGGGTATTGAAGAAACGGTTGTAATTATATTGTATGCAAAATATCACATTTTAAAATATTTTCTTAGAAATACTTATGATTTTCCATTTCAAATCATTGAATTTTACAGAACAATACATTTAAGAGACGCTACTTTCGTGTAATAGATAATACGTGATCTTCTTAGGGAATATAAATTCTCGATGTCATCCAAAATGTTGAATACACTGTGTAACCTATGGAATTGTATTCTTACTTCGAAAAGCAGACATACACAATCATTTTCAATAAATAGGTACCTTTTATGTGTCAAATGCAAACAGTGAATTTAGAAAGTAGGCAGGCGGAAGTAGCTAAAAGTTTTGTCTAACTACAGTAAAACGGAGCTCAGCCAGAGTTTTGGGGAATTCTACCATTGTCTTCATCTAACTTGCAATTGGAGTGGGTATTGGAGAAAGGTTAGTAAATATATCGTATGCAAAATATCACATATAATAATATTGTCGCAGAAATACTTACGATTTTTCACGTAGAATCATAGAATTTTACAGAACAGTCGGCTTAAGAAACGCTATTTTCATGTGAAAATTATAGGTTTGTGACCTTTCTTGGGAATATGAATTCTCAATGTCTTCCAAAATGCTGAATACACTACATATGTAACCTATGCGATTTTAGGAATATGGTATGCGTAACAACCTCCAATCTTACTTCAACTATCAGACTTCACTCAACCGTTTTTAACAACTACCTTTCTAATCATACAATTTTATTTAGCGGGTCTTAGTCGCGACAATATAGGTCTCTCCGCAACCACGACCGTTGTAAGCCTGTAGAAACGTAGGAGAATAACAGAGGTATTTATTCCTTTAAATAAGTCAATTATCGCGACTAAGACCTGTTATATAATATTGTATGATGTATACAAATTGCTAGAGTTTAAAATCGATTACCTTTCTAATAGCGTATAGCGTCTTATTGAAAATGTCATATTTTTAAGTTTATACTATCAATGTCGTTAACTTTAAACCACCGCTCGAAAGGTTTGGCAAAAACTTCATATCAACGCAATAAAGGCAGTCCTATTTGAATATAGCGACTGAGGTGTTCCAGTTCTCGTGCAAAGCCACACAGCCTGATAAAGAAACTAGATATTCAAATCACAATCATTAAATAAAGACCAAGTGAGGGTAGGTGCCAAAACCCGCACTTCCACAAGACGGCGCTGAGCTCTCATCAGTCTCTCCGCGACCAAGCTCGGTGCAAGACGAGCGAAACGTCGGAAACAAATAGGTATTTATAGCTTAAATAAATTAATTGTACGCGATTAAGACCCGGTAAATTATTTTTTATGAAACGAATAGGTGTCCCAGTTTTTGCGCATCCCACAATTCAGATAAGCGTAGTTGTATCTCTTCATACACTTTACTTATGACCAAGTCGAACAATAAACAAATTTGCTTGCCTTGCTATTCAAATCAGTGAACTGCCGAGGCGAATGGGCAAATACAAATGAATGGGTAAATGGGTAAATTCACATGAATATATGACATCCTCATGGTGTAGTTTGCCGCGGTTGTAGGGAAAAATAGGCTGAGTTATCCCTTCCTGTCTTATTATGGGGGATGTATTTAGAGATATACTGCTTCGCTTTATTTGCTCGTAAAGAAAATATACCGATGTGGGGAATAATTGCGATAATTCTGTCTTCTAGAATGGGACGTTGCTGTGGTAGGTTTGCAAATGGTTGATGTTTCGGTATATCTTTATATATCTGAAATGAGGATGCCATTAAATACATAGGTGCAATTAAGTAGCTTGATTTGATTTACATATTTATATTACCCAATGGCTCATTTAAGTGTTGTCTCAATATCGTGTTCCTTGAAACGTCACATACGTTATCTTACCAGATTTAACAACGTAGAAGGATTTTTACAGAGTGACAACAAAGTCTGTTATAGTCAGTCGGCTTTCCACTGCAGATTACAGACTGTATCAAAATAATTTGGGTACTGTCTATCATGACTTGCCAAGATCTTCATGACAATCGAAGCCGACAAATTTACGTCCAAGGTAGCACAATGTTTATTTCACCTGTGACTCAACAACTATACTTACACTCACGAAGAGATAGAGACACCATTACGCCACGAATTCCTTTGTAGAGGTGGCGCTTCGAAACGAAATGACAAGACCTGCCAATGCAAAACGGTGGGATCATACATCATTGCGTGACCCTAAAGAATGTCAAAGACACCGCGGTGGTTTTAGTAAGTAGAAGCGCCGCTCCGCTCGTTAAGCAAAGTCTCCACCAAGCCCCAGTTTAAATCATCATCTCAATAAGTTTGAAACAGAGTTTCCATCGCAGAAAACAGATTAAAAAAATGTAATTTCGTTGTACATTTCGACGAATAAAAGGCACATAAATACAAAACTATCATTATAACACTTTATAATTATAATGTTACTGTTTTCTTATCGCTAGATGAGTTTTACAGTTATAGCTCCACTTATACTCGTAGTTAAAAGCATAATTGAAGCACATTATTTATTCATGTAGGCTAGACTTCTAAAAGTTTTAAGTTACAATTTACTTAATTACTTAGCAAAGATGACGTAACTCACTTCTTAAAGTAACCAGTATTTAAAATTAGTAAAGTCAAGCTTAATCTAATAAATCACTGCCTATTAAAATGTTTGCTGGATGGTGTCATTATCCTTCTACAGTTTGTCTGATTCCTAGCATGATTTTCGTCCTGCTACTTGATGTCAACCTTCTAATCTAATAACATTTGAAATAGGTACTAGTTTTTCTATAAATCTACTGTCGTTTGACACACAACGCCTAGCCACCAAAAGGGGTATTCTATTTAGTATGCTGTTTAGACCAGCGTCAGGTGAAGCGCTTATACCGTGACTTGGCTTGTCTTTCGTAATGGGTCGGCAAAGTTAATCAACGCTTGCACAGGGCACCACTTGGGTCAGTGACCGTGTGCGGCATTTACATCATAGCGCTACTTTGTTTCGGAGGGCACGTAATGCTGTCGGTCCCGGTTGTTGTCCCCGGACAAGAACCGTTAGGCCATGGTGGTGGCTTTCAGTCGGTCTGATAACTACGACACTAGAGTTGACCACAAGAAAAAAGAAAATAAGGAAGCTGTCTTGAAGGTATAACCTCACCGTAACGACTGTCGGAACCGACTTCATGCGAGCGTTACAACGTGCGAGCTCTCTGAGGTACCTAATAAAGATTCTAACTTCTTGTGATTAGTCACACACATTCACGAATCAAACGTTGTTCTTTCGTTAGCCATAAGCGCGTTCATCACATCCGTTTATTGATTTCATCAATTCTCGTATTGGATATTATCCTGTTCAGAATCTACTAGAAATCATGTAAGGTCATTATGTAAATACAGTCACGTCAAAACACAAGATTCTCACTCTAACTAATTATCTTCTTTAAAATAAAAAGTTTGTAACGACTAAACTTTTCGTCGTGTCTGTACTGTCATTGTAGGAGGTGGTGGTTGTATGTATTATGTCGCTACAGGTATATAGATTTGTGTAGAAGTCAGTTGCAACCGTGATGAGGTCTTTTCTGTTATATAGAGCATTTTGCGAGGTTTTCGACCTTTTCAAACTTTCTATCCATTGTTTGTTTGTTCTGAGCGCTTTAAATCCTTTTTTTGTACTACCAGACTGCTCTATATATTTTTCTAAGGTGTTGAGTCGATATTTTGTGTAATCTCTTCTTATGTATTTGTTGACCAGTTTGTATAGTGCGGATAATTCGTTTTTCATGGCTCTGGTTTTTATTCTAGTTTTCTGTAGTTCTTTTCTTCTCTGTAGTAAGTTTATTGTTTGCGTTGATAAAATTTTGTGATGATTGGGCTCCTGGATCGTTGTTTTAGCATGGTGTAGACTTTGGTTGATGGCGTTTACTATTTTGTCATACTCATTTTGTACTGAGGTAGATCCCTGTCTATGGGCAGAGTTGTGAAGTATGGATGATAGATTCTCTATGTATTTTGTTTTTTTCTCCTCGCTATTTAGTTGATTTTGATTTTTTTTGTTTCTGTTGAATTTAGCTCTACTTATTACTTGTTTGTGTAGTTTTATTGTCGCTCTGATCGGTCTATGATCTGACGGGTAGTTTATATTCAGTGTCCCTATATCTTGGAATATTCCCGGTCTGTTTGATATGATGAAGTCGATTTCATTCTTGTGTTGACCGTTAGGGGACTGCCAAGTCCATCGCCGATTGGTCTTTTTCTTGAAGCAGGTATTAATAATTGTCATCTTGTTTTCTAGTGCAAAGTCTATTAATCTCTGACCTCTATCATTCCTTTTACCGTATCCGTATTGTTTCATAGCAAGATATTCTTCGCGCCTTGGTTCGCCAATTTTCGCGTTGAAGTCGCCCATCAGTACAAAATTGCTATGTGATGTTTCCATGGCTTTATATATGGTCTTGTAGAATTGGTCAATTTCTTCTTCATTTGCTGCTTCTGTTGGAGCGTAAACTTGTATTATGGTTATTTTGTAGCCTTGTATATCTAGATTTAGTTGCGCTACACGTTCGGTTATTCCTTTAAAGCTTTCTATATACTGTTTCATACTTTTTTTTAATATAAACCAACGCCGTATTTTCCACGTGTAAGTCCAATGTGACAGAGTATAAATTCCTCGTATTCTTCGATTTTATTGCCCATTCGCCTTACTTCTGATATTCCTATAACGTCATATTTTATTTCTTTTAGTGCTTGTTCTAGTTTAATGAGCCTGTCGTAAGACGATAGAGTTCGCATGTTGTATGTTGCAATATATAGTCGGGGTATCTCCTTCTTTTTAACAATGCTCTTGAGTACCAAGCTATTCTTTGGAGGGTTTTGGTCGTTGTCTCCCACGGTGACCAGCCGGCTTGGGAGAATGGTTTTGTGTTTTATACGTTTGTTGTTACTTTTGTGATTTGAGGGAGGCTGTGGAGTTCGTTGCTATATGTTTTTGTCGCTAGTATGTTTTGCGTTTGATGTGGTTTTGGTGTTTTTATTTATAAGAAAATTAAGCATGCCGGGTTTCACTACTCCTTCTGAAAAACTAGATGTCCTTTGGGTAGAGGTAGAGGGTGTCGTTTGGGTTTTATTTTTCTTGTTTGTTTGTGTTTTGTAGTTCTCCTCGTCTTGTTTTTTATTTTCAGGAGAGTTTGAAAGGTTTCTCTTTTTGTTTCCCAATGTGTTTTCAGAGTTTTGTTTAATTATAACAAGCTTATCATACTTTAATATCGCTAAATTTCCTTTCTCTTTTTCATTTTTTATTTGTGCTTGTAATTCTTTCCTTTTTTTCAGCACTTGTTGGGGATAGTCTTCCTTTATATAGTACGCAGTATCCTTTAAAGCTCCTTTGTTTTTAAGAATTTCAATTTTTAATCCGAGTGTCGCAAATGTTATGACAATTGGCCGGGGTTTGTTAGCTTTCTTTCCTATTCTTCTGATTGATTGTAAGTCTCTAAAATCCACTTTTATTGATAAGTATTTTTGTAGAAAGGTTATGATGTTACTTTCCAGGTTAAAATAAGATTTTTCGTCTTCCTCCACTCCAAAGAAAACAAAATTGCGCTGACGTGCCTGTTTCTCCAGATAGTAAAGCCTTTCTTCTTGATTTTCCACTCTTTCTTTAAGATTTTCATACTTTTGGTCCCATATCTGAAGTTTTTCCTCTATGATCTTGTTGACATTTACTGTTACGTTTTCTGTTACCTTTTCTGCACTTTCTAGAACCATTGTTTTGTTGTCGGATAGCTCGTTTTGAATTTTACTAAGTACTAGCATGATTTCATCCATGTTTTATAACTTGTTTGAATGTCAAATCAAAGTTTCAAATAATTTTGTAAACATAAACACGCACGTAGTGCCCTCTCACTAGCCTTTGTGACAACTCAATGATCTATAGGTTACTTTAAACAATTTTATTGTCCAGGTAGGACGCGTACATTGTAAGTAGTTTCAGTTGTTATCAATAGATGGTGTTATAGTACAAGGACTAGTCCATTGATTTTAGAATATTTTTCTTCGTGAAACTAGGCGTGAGGTTGTCGTCGCCGTTGTCGTCGTAGTGTTTTGAGTAAGTTCACATAGATGGCGTAAGTAGTTCTACGATGTACAATGCAGGCGTGTAGTAAACTTAGGTTAACTTTGTTTGTCACTGCAGAAAAATCATCAATCCACTTCACTTTTTATGCACTGTTCACGACATTTTAATTTTATGTCCTTAAAGTTCCTTTCGTAATAGGTTCGATATCAGTTTATGCACTTTAGAGACGATTGTTCGTTTTCACAAAACATTTGATGGATCCTTGTAATCACTTGGTTTTTACTCTGTTCTTCATATCAATATTGTGTCTCGTAGTCTTAGATACACTTTAAACGCGTTTTTACAACTTTATCGCACTAAAATTATATTTATTTTAAAAACTTTGTGGGGACCCGATGTAAACGCGAGGGTAGGCGCCACTGTGCAGTGGCGCCTACCCTCGCGTTTAGAATTACAGTGTCGTAAAGATAAATGATCGGGTGTGTTTACACCGTTAATGTCTCAAGTTTTATTACAAGGGAAAGTAATTATGGGATGCATATTTTATATGAAGCGGCCTTTAAGCGCTGTTTAGAAAAAGTTATTTTGGTATAAAATCAAGAGGATCTTGAAGAAATTCAAGCGAATTTTTGGTTTTAAAATATTGACTGAGTAGGTTTATGACATTGTATGTTTCAAATGCTACGCTAGTAGGAGCGGCATGAGTCCAGCAGAAAATATGCCAAAGTAACTAAGATTTAGTGTAAGGTTGAATTGCATAAATTGCGAATCGCGAGATCAAAATACTAATTTCTGTTTAGCAACTCTAAATCATAAATCGACAAAATAATATGATCTCGTAAGGTTTGTTTGCTGAGATGTTTTTATTTTTTACGCAAAACTGCTTAGCAGATTTAAATGCAGTATGGCACATAATTATAATATTCGTGGTAGTATTAGTCGTAGTACATAGAATTTGGGTGGAAATACTACGCGAGAAAAATTACGAAAACCTAGCGTTTGCATGGGTTTTTTTTGGCTGTATCAAAAACGTTCCATCGACGGGCTAATGTATCGACAGTACCCCAAATCGATGGTACGCTACATAACCGCTTGACCGCGCACAAGTGACTATTCTCCCTTTTTCGAAATTCCGTAGACCGCGCACAAGTGACTATTTTCCCTTTTTGGTTACAGCGCTATACTCGGTCTGAATTTACTGTTTCTTTCTATTACGTAATGTTTTAAATTCTTTTTCTCTGTTCTATTCAAATCATTGAACATTTCTTCATGCTAAAAATACGAAGCGAGTCTTAAAATCGGTAACCCGGAACGAAAAAATAATGTCAAATGCCACTCTTGGTTTCGCGCGCTCCGTGATTACGTGCTTATCGTATGCGTGTAATTAAATATTTTTATACTATGATACATGTTTTTTTTATTTAATTCGGTGTAGATAGTATCCCTCTACAGTGAAAACTCATAAAATATGTATGTCATCGATTTACTTTTTAAAATAATCCTGTTATACACAAAGTGTTTTTTTCAACGATAGTCAATGTTCGCTGCTTAGTATAATAAATTAGAAAGTAAATATCAACAAAAAATTCATACGACTTGAAAGAGTCATTTATAAGGTTGAAGAAAAATATCACTTCAACTTACTCATGTTACCGACTTATCAACAATAAATGTTTAAGTTAGCGCGCCCATCTGGCGAGTAGCGGCGCGACATTTTGTTTAGAACGTGAGCGGTCGAGTGAATTCGGCGAATTGGCGCTAGCGGTCAAGCGGTTAACAGGAAACCAAATCGATAGTACGCTGCATCGACTACCCGAGCAAGTAACTCCTAGTATTTACCAGCATGAGTTGGTAAATGTCCGATTTTTTTTAATAAAAAGAACACTAAGTTGACGGAGCCCTACTTCGCAGGGCTCCTATTTTTGGATGAAGGGTCACAAGACAACCTAACATAACCTACTTACTTGAGTTACAGTCGCACCTAACATGCAATTCTTTTTGTCTTGGCAAATTGTGATTAAAATTTAAAAAAATCCTGTGTTTTTATTTAAATCTGGCTCGGGTCGGGTAGTCGATGCAGCGTACTATCGATTTGGTTTACTATCCATCGATAGTAAACCAAATCGATAGTACGCTGCATCGACGCTACATCTAGCGTACCGTCGTTTAAGTGTACTAACGATGAAGCGTACCAATGATTTGGGGTACTGTCGATGTAGCGAACCATCGAATTGGGATACTGTCGATGCATTAGCCCGTCGATGGAACGTTTTCGATACAGCGACCATCGATGTAGTGACTGTCGATATTAGGAACGGCTACCGTGTAGCCTTGTCTGTTTAAGAATAACTGGAATAAAATTTATAGAATCCATAGATACATCAAAAAATCCATAAAGTCTCAGGTATAAACTTGTAAACTTGTTTTGTTCGTACTTGAGCTATATTTAGTTTTACGTGGAACCCGTACGATTGTTACAGTCCGGTTGAGTACTTTATCTGAAATGTTAGTGCGGTCCCTAGGGATGACATTTTAAGCCAAAGCCATTCGATAGATGACTTGACATGAAAGATTAAGTTCGACGATGTGCTATGAAGGTTCCACTTCATCGCTTCTTTAATAACAACATAAATGGGAGCAATTCCATCTTCTGTCTCTGCTGATTGGATTCGTTGTAAATGTCTTTGGAATTTTTAATGTAAGACGATTAAACTAAAAATAATTATACTATCAAAACTTAGCTTCACTAAAATATTATAAAGACTTTTGGACATTAGAACTATTCCCTTACACCTAATTTAATAATTCACTTAAGAAAATTATCCAGCACGCAACTGCAAACAATCTTCAATTACGTTTGATGAGTTTTACAAACTGTAATAATGTTAATACAGCAATACTAAATCTGTCCACGATTGTGCCTATGTAGTATAATCTAATACACAAAATTGGTCAACTTTACCCAAGTTTATTTCCAAAGTACGGTGTCATATAGTAAGGCTGGCAAGGTGCCCAATGGAGCGGCCAGCTACGCAAACATCAGCTAAGATCGGCCGCTCGTATAACTAGCTTCGGTTTTATGACAACCTAGTACTTTGTTTGGCGTAGCCTTGATTGCGTACCGTGAGATTTGGCTTCAGGTCTCACCAATAACAGTTTGCATCGGTAAGGAAGGTGTTTCATGTGAATAAATTGCGGTTTATTGTATTGCCTTCGTAACTACGAAGGTCTGTTCGTTCGATTTCAAAGATTCCTTTTATATTCGGTATGTAGAGAAAACCTCAAATAGTGTAACGCTGCTATAATCGTTTAAAGTTACTCGTTTTGTTAATAGATGGTAGAGCTTTCCGACAATGGTTGATTGACATTTGATGTTATTGGTGAAGATTGGAAAATTTTGATGTATTCAAGTAACAGGGGGAGTAACTCCATTTTCAGAATGCGTTGTAAAAAGATTATAGAACGTAAAAGAAAACTTACCACGCTGTATAAAAATACCTACCCAAACAAATCAAACAGGTTAGTATAACTTTATTTATTTTTATCGGTACTAATGTGTAATGTTAAATCTATTGGATGCAACCATGTTTTAATCAGAAGGGAACAGGAGGATCTTAGGTTATTACATGTGCGAGGTTTGATACAACAGCACAAATTAAATCCGCAAACAATGCTTACCTTGGTCTGTTGAGTAAATATGCCATCACGGAATCTCGTGACAACGGAGCTCCATAAAGTGCTTCCCGTTCATAGCACCCTGTGAAATGGCACTTTTCTCCCCAAATACTTCATCAGGTTGTTTTTATGGTTGACCAAGGCAAACCAGAATTAACAGCTACCCAAGTGTTCGTGAAATACCACACAATAAAGACAAGTAAGAGACGAGACCTTGACCACCATTTATATTCAGCTAGCCTCAAATCTGCTCTGCAGTCTGTATGATGTCTTTCTATAATATTACAATTGTATAGTATGTGAAGATGAAGCTGATGTTTAAAGCTGATAAAAGTTCTTATTAGGAATCCGTATCCTATAAACATATACAGCATATCCAGCAAACATTACAGGGTAGAAAATTCTCTCAGAAGTAAATATAACATTTCACGCCAAACAGAAAAGTTTGTGGGAATAGGTGGATGAATGTATGGATTGTTTGTAACGCCCCTACGTAAAAGCTACCTACCTAATGAATTTTGATATAACGTTGCATATAAGTACACCAGAATCACACAAAGTTTACCTTTTACCGGTATAGTCAACACCGAAGGACTCAGGTTTCGAAACTTGACTTCTCTAATAAAAATATAACCCAGACCAACAATACAGTCTAAAACACAATTCATACTTCTAAAAGTCAAGTCCTTAACAAATACCCAACACAAAAACAAACAAACTAAAGTAAACGCATAACTAATTTACTCAGTCGTTAACAGATGAAGCTGTTTACAATTTTTCCTACGAAGCACCCCATCAAGATATATAAGGACGCAGCCGAGAGGTCGGGAATTATCCTCTGCCACTAATTACTTGTCTCCCTCTCGCCTTTACCCTGTCTTAGTTCTCATACATTTTTCCTGCTCAAGACCCGAGCAATTTAATCCCACATTTAGAGTGTTTCCAGTCGAATTACTGAATAAAAGCGACCCTTGACTTCTTAAGACAGGTACCCTCTTTATCTCGTAAAAGGTATCATGTATTTTAAAATTAAAATTCTGTGACAAATATTCGTTTTAATATAATATAACACAAGGAATTACTTTGGTAATAATGTCGTTTATCCTTCTGTTAAATGTTAATGTTGGACTATTTAGTACCTTCAATTTGCTTAGGCGTACAATTCTATGTATATTAGGTTTGGTTATTTGGTTGGATAGAGCCAAGGCGGACCCTGATATAGACCGGGCTTAATAATCACCAGGCAGAAGAAAACCTGGCTGGACAGAGTGGTAAGGAAGTTACGTTTTAACCAACAGAAGGCATGCAATTATTTTACATCGAACTTTTTTTAGAGAATGCTACAGCACCAACTGCAGCTTTAGTAATTGATGAGTACCAGTACCTACAGGTATAAAAGAACAAAAGCTTACACAGCACTACACAATGAAGAATAAAACGGATATTTAACACAAACCATACTTAAGGATAAAAATCTGTTATGCTAAATATAACACAAATAATCAGATAAACATTTTGTATACGTTTACAACCAATTAAAAGCTTCATATTTCAAGCTTCTGCTTAGTTTGGGACTAGATGGTGTTGTGTGAATGTGGTAGAATATTATTATTATTAAATATATAATAATATTATTATTATATATTATTATTATTATTATTCACTTTATTTATTATATTTCTCATAATACATTTTATATTAATAAACTACATTAAAAACGTTTAAAAATATAAAAGGGACCACGGAGACCCACCGGTGTCGGGTACAGGGACCAAGCCACCGGTGGTTAGGTCCTCAGAGACAGGAACTTCCTCACGATGCGCGCCGTGTCGAGAAGAACTGCCTTCTGAATCAAGGACTTGATCCAGCTGCCCAGTGCGAGCCTCTTTAGCTGTTGATCGAGGCTCTTGGCGATTAGCCCATTTACCGACACGACTATCGGCACAATGATCGCCGAATCCACATCCCACATGTCAACAATCTCGTGAGCTATGTCCAAATATTTAATCTCCTTCTCTTTTTCTGCCTTCACGAGATTGCCGTCATGCGGTATGGTGATATCGATTATCATTGCGAGTCGCTCTGCTCGGTCTATCACTACAATATCAGGCTTATTGGCTACAATAGTCCTGTCTGTAATGATAGACCGATCCCAGTACAATAATGCACGACCATTCTCGAGAACTGGGTCGGGCACATATCTGTAGAACGGTACCTCTGAACCAACGAGATTATATTTAAGGGCTAGTTGCTGATGGATTATCCTGGCTACTTGGTTGTGTCTGTGCAAATACTGACCGTTGGCAAGACTCGAACAACCGGACACTATATGCCTGAGCGATTCCCCGGGTTGGTGACACGCCCGACATATGTCAACCGTCCCATCCCTCAGAATATACTTCCGGTAGTTGTTTGTCATGACAACTTCGTCCATAATTGCAAAGACAAAACCTTCGGTTTCTCCAAAGAGATCACCGAATCGCAGCCAGGAGATTGAAGCTTTAAAATTTACATCGGGCCCATGTAAGGCTCGGTAGAATCGTCCATGCAGCTCCTTGCCCCTCCATACTTCCCGTCGGTCCTCAGTACTAAGTACTGCAGGTTTGTGCCAGTTCTCTTTAGCCAGAGCGAGCGGGGTAAGTCCGGTATCAATTGTGACTACGTCGCGATGCACATCCACACTCATCTGCAGAAAATAATCTCTGAGGTTACACACCTCGCGGTTGTGGAGGGTCTTAGCACATAAAAAGCCTCGACCCCCACATTTACCCCCTCATTACCGATGAGCGAGGATGATGCATACGAGATGCAGTCAACATTGAACGGACTTTTCTATCCAGGGCATCTAGTTCAGTCTGGGTCCACCTGAGTATGCCGAAGGAATACATTAGGACTGGCATGGCCCACCCGTTGCAGGCCCGCACCTTGTTGCCACCTGATAAAAGACTGTTAAGTACTTTTCTCGGGCGGCCAAAGAACCGAGCCTGCAACGTCTGTTTCATGTCAGTCTCAGAAATATTCAAAGACTGCGACATACCCAGGTATTTGTAGGTATCAGTTGGGGAGAGGGATCTAAGTTGTATGGAATCTGAGAGTTGTGTCCCTGCAGATTCCATAATCCTGCCTCTCTTCACATGCATGACCGCACATTTATCCACACCAAATTCCATCCTGATAGAATTACTAAAGGTTTCGGTTACCTTAAGTAATGCAGTCAGTTGGAATTTGTTGGGGGCAAATAATTTCAGGTCATCCATGAAAAGGAGGTGAGATGTAACATGACCTCCACTCCTCAACTGATAGCCTAGCCCTGAAGCATCTAATAAGGTACTTAGGGGGTTCGGAGCCAGGCAAAACCACAACGGACTCAGGCTGTCGCCCTGGAATATACCTCGCTCGATCATTATGGAAGCGCCGCAACCCAAGGTCGATCGACACCCTGGATAGCGCAATACGGTCCTCCATTGCCCCATACACGCCCTTAAGAAGGTGCATAGAGTTGTATCTACTTTGTACAACTCCAGCACCCTCAAAAGCCACGCATGAGGCACGGAGTCGTATGCCTTTTTGTAATCTATCCAGCATGTCGATAGATTCTTCCGGTTACGGCGCACCTGTTGGCTAATGGCCATGTCTAACAGAAGGAGCTCTTTAGTACCACAAGCCCCACTCTTACATCCATTTTGAGAAACAGATAAAATTGAATTATCAAACATATGTTTAGATAATTTCGTTCTCAAAATGGATGTAAGAAGTTTATATAACGTTGGTAAGCACGTAATTGGCCTATAATTCTTGGGGTCCGTGGTATTACCAGACTTATAAAGTAGGTGTGTAACGCCGGATGTTAAAAAATCAGGCAGCGACCATGATTCCTATGATGATTGAAATTGAGATGCTAAGCAAGCATGCGAACTTCGGAGCCATTTAAGCCAAAAATTGTGCAGTCCGTCCGGTCCTGCTGACTTCCAATTTTGTAACGGACGGACTGCACTGGCTATGTCGTCAGTTGTTATATTTATTGGCTCCATAGATGGAATTCGTTCACATGCTCGCTCAACATCCCCAATCCAATCACCCTCTTCATGGTTGAAGGGCATCGACCAGATGCTGCGCCAAAATGCAACAGTGGCATCATCATTTGGTCGACACCCATCACCATTACTGGCCGAGGAATCAGGGTGCTCCCATCCGCGGTACACACACTTTTCGTCTCTCTGGAATGTGCGATTCAGGAAATATCGATCCACTCTTTTTTTATATCGCCGAATACGGTTTGCCCATGCATAAAGCTTTTGTTTTAGAAAGTCGATGCGCTCTGTAACTCGAGACGAATAATCTTGGGAACTGATACCAGTTCCCGCGAAGGCCCGAGTCACAAAGCGCATCACTCTCGGTCGTGTATTACCGGCTCTAAAAGAAGACAGCTTGCCTATGAGTGCCCTAGTCTCAGCGATACGACTCTCAATCCTGCGTTGCCATGCTGGCACTATAACGGACCGTCGAGTAGCGGTATTATCTACAGGAAATTTAACTCCTGCTACTCGACATGCCGTAACAGCCGCACAATACAGGATTGACTGTGTATCGCTGAGATTTTCACTATTGTCAAAATAGATTGACAAGAGTGAATCTAAGGCACTCACTAGCGCTATGTTTTTGTTATGCATGGGCAACCGAGGCAAACGAGGCCGCATACTTGGATTCATAGATCGGTATTCCCCAATAGCACATTCCAAAGTGCTCCTTAACTGATCATTATACTGGGTACTTACATGAGAAGTCTCCTCATCTACCTCTTCATCGACGACATTAATAATTGTTAATAACTGTTGCTGTTGATCAATCTCTGTCCCAGTTTGCGATGAAGAAGTGATGGGGAGACTTCTCCGCGCGTCAGAGCGAAGTCTCTCAAGCACGGTATCATCCAGCAGACGACACCGCTGGATGGCCCGCACTTGATCCGATAGCCGGTGTGTTGACACGTTGACAGCTGGCTCAAGCGCCTGAAACAAAGGCAGCATTCGATCACGGTACGCACTGAGGTTAGTTCCTCCCTCTGTGGCCGCAAAATATGCCCGCATGACGTTTTCATTCATTGAACTTGTCCTTCTCATGCGGTGCACATCACCACCGGTAGCGGGGGCCCTGTTCGAGACCGGTGGGCCTCGGGGTCCCAAGCGTGTCGGTAGCCGGCCTCTCCCACTCCGACGTACAGGTGGTGGCGACGTCGGCGGAGAGAAATACTCGTCGCTCGACGAGCTCGACGCCTCAACACTCGCCGACGACGCTGGTGCAGGTGCCGGCGGCTGTGAGGCGGAGCTGAGCGACGAGCCCGGGGATCTCAGGCGTGCAGCAGCTGCTCTTGTCAACATTTTCTCATGGTTTTATTTGTTTAAATCTCATTTGTATTCTCATTTCTCAAGTTTTTGTTTGTTTATATCACGTCTTTCCTTTGACATTATATGTCATTAATCTTCGTAATATTTTGGCAATATTTTCTTTAAATATTTTATGGTTTCTTTGATTTATAATAATATTTATCATAAAAGAAGTCCTTGTAATATTGTAAATATATAACGGCACAAAACTATGAAATAAAATACAAATAAAATTATCCAAGAGAAAAATTTGGTTTTCTTGTTGACGTGTTGCTATGTTATTATTATTATTCTCTTTATTTTAAAATTCTCTCATAAATTATATTTTACATTTTTATGTGATTTAGAAAAAAACTATATAAAAATATAAAATAAATTTACGGGGCTCACCGGTATCGGGTTCAGGGACCAAGTTACCGGTGGTTAGGGCTCCAGAGAGAGGAACCTCCTGACGATACGAGCCATGGCCAGCAATACTGCCTTCTGTATAGAGGACTTAATCCAACCGTCTAACGCGAGCCTCTTGACGTGGTGATCGAGGCTCTTGGCAATGAGACCATTAACTGACACGACTATCGGTACAATGATCGCCGAGTCCACATCCCACATGTCGACAATCTCGTGAGCCAAATCCAAATATTTTATTTGTTTATCTTTCTCGGCTTTCACGAGATTCTCGTCATGGGGAATGGTGACATCGATGATCATTGCAAGGCGCTTAGATCGATCTATCACTACTATATCTGGCTTGTTAGCCACAATAGTTCTATCAGTAATGATAGATCGATCCCAATACATGGTGGCACGACCATTTTCAAGAACTGGGTCGGGCACATACCTGTAGTACGGTATCTCAGAGTCTACAAGATTGTACTTTAAGGCAAGTTGCTGATGGATGATCCTAGCTACTTGGTTGTGCCTGTGCAAATATTCGCCGTTGGTAAGACGAGAACAACCAGATACTATATGTCTGAGAGATTCACCAGGCTGGTGACATGCCCGACATATGTCAACCGTCCCATCCCTCAGGATATACTTCCGGTAGTTATTCGTCATGACAACCTCGTCCATAATCGCAAAGACAAAACCTTCTGTTTCGGCGAACAGATCGCCAAAACGTAGCCAGGACACAGAAGCTGGTAAGTCTACATCGGGTCCATGCAGGGCCCGATAAAAACGTCCATGCAGCTCTTTACCTTTCCATACCTCCTTGCGCTCCTCAACACCAAGTACGGCAGGTTTGCGCCAGTTCTCCTTAGCCAGACCCAACGGGGTAAGCCCGTTGTCCACAGTGACCACATCACGGTGGACACCCGCGTCAGTGCTGAGAAAATATTCCCTGAGATTGCACACCTCGCGGTTATGGAGGGTCTTGGCACTTAAGAAGCCGCGACCCCCGCACTTCCGCGGGATGTACAATCTCATTACTGATGACCGCGGGTGATGCATCCGGTATGTAGTCAATAGACAACGGACTTTTCTATCCAAGGCATCAAGTTCTGTTTGAGTCCATCTAAGTATGCCGAAGGAGTACATTAAGACTGGCATGGCCCAACCATTACAGGCGCGCACCCTGTTACCGCCTGATAAAAAACTATTTAAGATTTTTCTCAGACGGCCAAAGAAGCGCTCCTGCAACGCCTGTTTCATGCCAGCCTCATCAATACCTAGTGCCTGCGACATACCTAGATATTTGTAGGTTTCGGTTGCAGATAGAGATCTAAGTTGTGTGAAATCTGATAGTTCTATACCATCAGATTCCACAACCCTGCCCTTCTTTACATGCAAGACCGCACATTTATCTACACCGAACTCCATCTTGATAGACTTACTAAAGTTTTCAGTTACCTTTATTAACTCTGTCAACTGGAGGTCAGTGGAGGCAAATAGTTTTAAGTCATCCATGAAAAGAAGGTGAGATATTACTTGACCTCTGCTGTGCAACCGATAGCCTAGCCCCGAATTCTCGAGCAAAGTGCTAAGAGGATTCAGTGCTAGACAAAACCATAAGGGACTCAAACTGTCACCTTGGAAGATTCCTCGTTGGATCTTTATAGGATCGCCGCATCCGAGAGTCCGTCGACATCCTGGATAGCGAAGAACCGTACTCCACTGCCCCATACACGTCTTCAGGAAAGTGCATAGAGTTGGATCCACTTTGTACAACTCTAGCACTCTCAAGAGCCATGTATGTGGCACAGAGTCGTAGGCCTTCTTATAATCTATCCAGCATGTTGCCTTTCGGCTACGGCGAACCTGTTGGCTAATGGTCATGTCTATAAGGAGTAGCTCTTTAGTACCACGTGACCCACTTTTACATCCATTTTGAGAACTGGACATGATTTTGTTAGTATATATATGTTTGGCGAGTTTGGTTCTCAAAATGGATGTAAAAAGTTTATAGACCGTCGGTAGGCAGGTTATAGGTCTATAATTTTTTGGATCCGTGGTACTCCCTGTTTTGAAGAGCAGGTGGGTAATGCCAGTTGTTAAGAAAATTGGCAGCGTCCCTGATTCTAGAGATGATTGGAATTGGGACGCAAAACGAGCATGTGCACTACGCAGCCACTTCAACCAAAAGTTGTGCAATCCGTCCGGACCTGCCGCTTTCCAGTTTGGTAACGGACGGACTGCACAACTAACATCCGTAGCTGTAATAGCTACGGCATCCATATTAGGGATTGCTGCACATGATCGCTCGACATCCCTAAACCAACCACCCTCCGTGTGGCTAACGGCGGTCGACCAGATGCTACTCCAGAACGTATTTGTAGTTTCATCATCTGGTAGACCTCCATCATCCACACATAGACCGGGTCGCTCCCAATTTCTATACACCCACCTTTCATCTTTTTGGAATGTGCGATTCTGGGAATATCTGCCTATACGTTTTTTATAACGTTTGATACGATTTGCCCACGCATAAATCTTCTGCTTCAGGAAGTCGATGCGTTCTGTGACCCGCGACGTGTATTCTTGTGGCCTAATACCCGTTCCTGCAAAGGCGCAGGTCACAAAACGCATCACTCTCGGGCGAGTATTGCCCGACCTGAAGCAGATCAGCTTGCCAATGAGTGCCCTAGACTCAGCGATACGACGCTCAATCCTGCACTGCCAAGCCGGCACAGCATTATTTCGGGTAGCCATATCAATGTTCTTTTCTATCTTGACATTGGCTATCCGACATGCCGCTACAGCCGCACAGTACAGAATTGAGTGTGTATCACTGAGATTTTCACTATTGTCTAGGTATGTAGACAATAGTGAATCCAGGGCACACACCAGCGCCAAATTTTTCTTATGCGTGGGCAAACGCGGCACTCGAGGCCTATTTACTAAGGCCTCGTAACGATATTCCCTGATGGCACATTCCAAAGTACTCCTTACATTATCCATGTCCTGGGCACTTACTTGTATATCCCCACCATCCACTTCTTCAACACTTTGCGGCCTTAGTGTGTCAACTATCACTGCCGTTACACGTTCACGCGTGGAAGGAGGAATGGGAGGGTTACCTTGCAAGTCCGAGCGTAGCCTCTCAAGTGCATCGTCATCCAGCAAACGACAGCGCTGGATTGCGCGCACTTGATCCGACAGTCGCTGCGCCGAAACGTTGACGGCCGGTTCCAAGTCCTGAAACAGAGGCAGCATGCGATCACGGTACGCCGTAAGGTTGGTTCCACCCTCTGTAGCCACATAATATGCCCGCATGACATTCTCATTCATGGATCTAGTCCACCTCATGCGGTGCACATCACCACCGGTAGCGGGGGCCCTGTTCGAGACCGATGAGCCTCGGGGTCCTAAGCCATTCGGTGGCCGGCCTCTCCCTCGTCGGCGGACAGGTGGTGGCGACGACGGCGGGGAGAAAAACTCGTCGCTAGACGTGCTCGACGCCTCAACACTCACCGGCGATGCTGTTGCTGGTGCCGGCGGCTGTGAGGCGGAGCTGAGCGACGAGTCCGGAGGTGTTAATCGTGCTGCAGCTGCTTTCCTGGCTCTGGTCAACATTTATATTACATTTCCTTGCCTTTATATTTGTTATTGTTTGTGTTTTTCATTTTGACATATGGTGTCATCTTCAGTATATTTATCTATAATATTATTTCTTAAATTTTATGGCTTTTATAAGTAAATCCGTATATTTTAGGTATTATAACTTCTTGTTATGGTATAAATATATAAATTGTATCGTAAAACTGTAATATAAATTCAAATAAAAATATGCAAGAAAATTTGGTTGTTGACTTTACGGTGTTGCCAGGTATTTTATTATTATTATTATTATTATTATATATTTGGCTTGCTTATAGGTTGTAATGTTAAAAGGATACATTGCTCGCCAGTGACTGATTAAAACTTAATGTGATATTTCTCTACTTAACCCTCATTCAAAACATAACTGTTTGACAAATTTATTCTTAGCTAAAGCGCCTGTTTATACGACGTTTATATTAATATTTTAGTACTTAATTAGCTAGACTATAGAATCTCATCATCTCTAAATAATATCAGTTTAATATAAAGGCCAGCTTAAATGTGAAGAAATTTTGTGACACAAGCAACCGCTTTGTTGGGTGGATAGATACTTTAGCACATTCCATCACAAAACAAGATGATATAATACCGTTCTGTATATATGTATAACACCAAATTTTACGATTTTTATACTTACATTTATGTAAAGAGTCATAATTGCGTAATTATTTGAAAAAGTGCCGTCTGGTTGACGGCCTAGAATACAAGTGTCACCACCCCATATCTTCCCGTGGCTGTTGTAAGAGGCGACTAAGGGAAACATTAATAAGCAAAAATTACGGCGTCCAGACTAAAGAATTGGATGTCATTAAGTCGTACTTAAGTGACAGATTCCAATGTGTTGAAATAAATGGCTCAAAATCCAGTGGCGTACCTGTTGATTTAGGAGTGCCACAGGGCAGCATCCTAGAGCCTTTCTTGTTTCTTGTTTACATAAACGATTTACCTTTTTATTTGAGAAACATTTGTGACGTTGTACTGTTTGCTGACGATAATTCTTTGATATTTAAAGAAGAGAGAAATAAGGAATACTTCAACGAAATAAACAGTGCACTTCAAGTGACTAAATGGTTTAATGTTAACAATCTAGTACTGAACGCCAAAAAAACAAAATTTGTTAATTTTGCTCTGCCTAATATCAGAAACCTTGGTCCTAACATAGTTTTAAATGACGATGTCGATGACGACTCGAAACAACTGAATCCACATTATTTCTAGGATTAACACTTGATTCGAAGTTACTATGGGGTGCGTATGTTACATATCTCTCAGGGAAACTTAGGTCAGCTGCTTATGCCCGGTTAACCGATGTCGATACGGCTATATTCGTTTATTTAAGTTATTTTCAAAGTGTTATGTCATATGTCATATTGTTATGGGGTAGAGCTGCTGATATCGAAAATATTTTAACATTGCAGAAACGGGCAGTTAGGGCCATTTACCAGTTAAATACAAGAGTCTCACTCAAAGAAAAATTTAAAACTATTGGTATTCTTACTGTAGCATCAAAATATATTTATGCCAGTGTTATGCATGTAAGACTAAATATAAATTCTTATAAAATGAATATAATGACATACACAATATCAATTACTAGAAATAGGCATAAATTATGTGTTCCGTATTTTCGTTTGCACAAAACGCATAGCTCATTTATTGGGCCCAGTATTCGCATATACAATAAAATACCAACTCATATTTTAGACTTGTCATTAAGTTCGTTTCAGGCAGAAGTTAAAAATAATCTTATAAATAAGGCATATTACAGTTTGAAGGATTATTTTGATGACAGGAGCGCTTGGAAGTAGTTGTTCGCTTTTGACTAGGTCAATAATTAGTATTTTATTTTATAGTGTAGTTAATTACGATATTCTCATTTCATACTATATTTTGCATTCATGTTCCACACTTTCATTATAACTTTGCGGATTTGTAAAATGTGGGTAACTCGTGGTCATGGACTAACTAATAGGTTGTCAATTGTTTTGGTTTCATATACCGTTACTTTCTGCTTCTTTCACTTCCACCATGGTTCTGACCATGTTCGCGAGTTGCCTACATTAAAAAGACGTAAGTGGATGCTCCTGTTTCACCATATTTACTTTGGGAAGCTTACCATATGAACATCATTTACTGCTTGAGCATGATATAAAGAGTTACTAAAAATTTTACTAGTAGATGTCTACAATGTGAAACAGTTGCAGCTCCTTACAAAAATAAAATGTACAACCATTATATTTAAAGTTGTTGCACAGAGAAGATTGGCCCTATCTAGTTTTCGTCGGAATCCTACTCCAGAAAATTTAAGCAAACTTGAAAGTAAGACCTTGGAATCACGTAAACTTATTAAAAAAGCAAAACTTCTTAGCTGGCAAAATTTTTGCAACTCTATTAACGAAGTTACTTCTGTATCCGAGATGTGGCGACGAATGAAATGGATGAAGAATATAAAACAAGAAACCTCATACCCCCTCTTGAGAAACAGTATGAGTTACTACACTCCCTTACCCCAGATTACGTCTCCAATAATATTCCTAACTTTAAATCAAAAAATGACATCCTAGAGTCAGACTTCACCATCCAAGAGCTAATCAATTGCTTAAAGAAAAAAGATACGTCCCCCGGAGCGGATGGCATCTCGTACTCCATGAATTATAACTTACCTAGTACGGGAAAAGCTATTTTGCTTCATATTTATAACAACATCCTTCATTCTGGCGTCGTTCCCCACCAATGGAGGGATATACAAATCATTTATATTCCCAAAGGTAATAGTAACTACACCCCTAACGTTAAGCTAAGACCAATATCATTGATATCATGTTTATGTAAAATTTTTCATCTTATGATACGTAAGCGGTTAGAGTGGTATGTGGAACAAAACCATATTTTATCGCCTCATACGGTAGGTTTCAGAAAATCGCACTCATCTTTGGATTCGATTACACGATTGGTTTCATACATACAAATAGGAATTACCATGAATATCCTTACAGTGACATGTTTTCTTGATATTGAAAGCGCCTACAACAATGTCTCAATTAATGCGCTTACAAAAATTTTAGATGACTTACAAATTGGATCAAAATTATGCCAATATCTGTGGTCTTTTCTTAATGAAAGACACCTTAAACTTAAAACATTAAGTGATGAGTCACATATCTGTAGGTGGACTAACAGAGGCTTAGCCCAAGGGGACTCTCTCTATCCATTGTTGTTTAATTTAGTTTCCTATAAAATATGCACACAAATTCAGAGTGTATCTATATCCCAATATGCGGATGACTTTGTTATTTATGTTAGAGATAAACAAATTAAATTAGGTGAGCGCTATATGCAAAATGCCTTAAATTTCATAGTTGGCTTACTAGATGAAATTGGACTAAGCTTGTCTCCTATCAAGTCTAACTATTGTGTGTTTAGTAGAGGTCGTAGAAGGTTGGTACCTACTTTAATGTTATTCGGACAATCATTAGTCTTAACACAGTGTTTTAAGTACTTAGGTGTATGGTTGGACAGTAGTTTGAGGTGGAATAAGCACATTAATGAAATTATTAATAAATGCTCAAAATTTTTAAATTTGTTAAAGTTATTAGCAGGTAGCTCTTGGGGGATACACACAAAACATATGCGCACAATTTATATCTCCTTAGTTAGAAGTAGAATAGATTATTGTAGTTTCCTGTATTGTAGTTTCCTGTATGACTGTAGCGTAAAATCTCACACTTCCAAATTAGATAAGTTACAAAATCAAGCCCTTAGAATAGTAGGAGGTTTCATAAAAAGTACACCAATTCATGTGATGGAAAGAGAATTGCATATATTACCATTGTCTTTGAGAAGACAATACTTAGCATATAAATTTGTTTTGAGAGGAATGTCATTGGTTCGGCGATCCACCGAAACCGTAGGTAGGTTCTAGGCGATTTGGTAAAAATGGACTGTATTTAAAGGAAGAGGATGTAGGATTGGATACGGGAAGAGGTGATTGTGAGTGGGTATAGGATATTTCAAGGATGGAGGGCACTTACCTTATACGGCAATCTTCTTCGTTTCCGAAGGGCAGTCTCCTGGTGATTTCGCCTCTTCCAGGGAGTGGGATAGAGGGAGACGGAAATATGGTATCGCTCACACTTGTACGTGGAACGATTGATGTTGATGCGATTAGTTATAGATAGGAAGGTAGATGGCGCTACCATATCCCCCCGGCCCTAAAGGGTTGCCTTTAAAAAAAATAGAATTGAACTTAGCTATGTTGGGTGTACTACCGCATAACCCCTCAATAGGCTAAGACAGCGATATGACAATAAAATTAATCTAAATTAACTTTAACGAAAACTACAAACTCAATAATAGCGAAAACTACTAACTAAATACTTAAACTAAGAGGTAGGTCCAACTTCAGGCTAGATCTCAAGCGAACGCGAGTTGATCAGTGCCTCGACTTGTGCAAGGACAGTTAAAGGCTCTTCGTAAGAGAGGATCTGTTGACCTATAACTTTGAAGAGATGCGTTTTAATTACTTTGACCATGCTTGCCCAACATCCACCGAAATGTGGTGATGCTGGTGGAATAAACTTCCAGCCAATATGATCTATGGAAAGTTCTTCCTGAAGACGAGTACGATAACCCGCGACGTGATTGAAACAAGTAGCGGGAACAAGTTCAATCAATTTACTAACGCGGTTGGCGACAAAAGTCTAGAAGAACGAATCCATGTGAGCACTACCTTGGGGTCGGAAAATGCGTATATTTTATTAATGGGGTAGTGGGGCAAAACTGTGTCTTGAACCTTGCGGAGCAACTGAGACGGCAGAAGGGCCGCGCACAACTCCAGTCTCGCAACCGAAATGGTTTTAACAGGCGAGACCTTAGACTTGGCACAAACTAACTGCACCGAGTAGTTAGAACCAATGCGGACTTGCAGATATACGACTCCGCCGCAAGCACGCTCGCTGGCGTCAGCGAAACCTGTTAAGTTGATGGTACATCCATCTACCAACCCAAGATGACGCGGAATAGTAACTTGATTGAGCGCGGTAAGTTCAATACAAAACTGGCCCCAAGCGGCGACATTATGGTCAGGGGGTATTTCATCCCACTCACACTTTGATAGCCAAAGCTCTTTGATCAAGAGCTTGGCGTACAAAATTGTGGGAGCCACAAAACCCATTATGTCCCATAGTCGAGCCACTGTGGACAGCATAGTGCGTTTGGTGCACTTATCATCTGGTGGTGAGACGTCAAACCGAAAACTATCACAGGATTTGTCCCAGCGTAAACCGAGAACCTCCTTAGAGTTGCTTGTCCATTTGACAAGATCAAACTGGCCTCACTTGAAAAGCTGAATGATCTCTTCACAAAGCGAAATTGCTAGCGGAGCGGGTATGACATTACAGGCAATGTCATTCATATACAAAGCGGATGTGTAGTATAGTATAGTGTAGCGTAGTATAGCTTAGCATAGCATAGCGTAGCATAGCGTAGCATAGCGTAGCATAGCGTAGCATAGCGTAGCATAGCGTAGCATAGCGTAGCATAGCGTAGCATAGCGTAGCATAGCGTAGCGTAGCATGGCATAGCATAGCATAGCGTAGCATAGCACAGCATAGCATAGCTAATTAGTGCTTTATCTTACACACAGTTTTAGCACCCACCTTGATCTCTTGAAGAGCAGAACAACAACAAGACGTAATACAATGAGAAGTATGTAACGTAGGTACCGTACCCATAATCACATACCCAAGTACCGTCTCAATAGCGGGCGGTAAATCATATCGCTCACTACGTACTATGTTAGTTAGTAGCAAGTGCGGAAATATTGAAGCTCCGATCAAAAGATCAATGCCTGCCGGATTCGCAAACTCCGCGTTGGCTAGCGGCAATGACTCGAGATGAGTGAGTGATGCTACGTCTACATTAGCGTTCGGCAATGCGTCCGTGATACGCTCCACGATAAGCGAAAAATGTTAAAATTAATATTCCTATCAAAACGCGAATGTATTTTAATATCTACGGAACCACTGCAATGCTTTTCTGATCCGCCTATCCCTTTGACGGTTGAGTTAGTATTTTTAAAGTTATTCTATAATCCGAGGCGTTTGAAGCATTCCGATGTTATTAGATTGGTCTGAGATGCGCTATCTAGCAGACAACGTACCATGTGCGGCGACCCATTAACATCATATATGATAACTTGCGCTGTCGCTAACAGTACCGTCTTAGACGCCGTACACTGCGTTTTGGCCCTGCGCGGATCATTATAGATGCGCGAGTGCCGTCCTCGCGTGCGCGTCGCCCGCGCAATGGACGTCGTACACAACGATACTTCGCCCTGAGGCATGCAAGGCGAAGGCACCGTGGTCTGGACCTGCGGCGTAAGTGTGTCAAGGTTAGCGGCTTGACTTGCCAACGGGTTATCTTTATCGAAATGTAACAGTGTATGATGTCTTTGATTACATGAGCGACATCTCGTTCTACTAGAATAATTACTTGTTTTATGTTTTATGCTTAAGCAATTAATGCAAGCTTTGTTATCTTTTACGCATTTAAAACGAGCGGTTGCATTCTGATTATCGAAGGCGGGACACTTATATAAATGGTCGTGCACTATATTACTGCACAGACACTTCTGTGAATTATTACTATTAGATTCCGAACATGTTACGTAAGATTGTGGATTAGGGACCGAGTTATTATTACTATTTCGCGATTTATTCAACCTTTGTTTGTTGTTGTTAGTGTTAGACGGGCCAGGTGAACCAGACTGCGTATTATGAAATATTCGACACTGATCTTTTATGAACGAAATAAAACTATCTAGTGTAGGTATTTTATTATTGCGTTCCGTCATCTCGAATGCGCGAATTGTATCAGTGTCAAACTTTTTTAAAGCGAGTTGAAGCAACATAAAGTCGGAAAGATCTTCGAATTTTAAATTCCTAAGAGAGTTAACTGCGGTTACGAAGTTATCAATAAACAGCTGGAAATTCGAGACAGACGCGTTGCCGCACAGTTTGAGATTTAAAGCTTGGTCAAAGTAGGTAGACGCTAGGACGCGCGTGTCCTGATATCTGTCAAGTAGTGACTGAAATATGACCTGATAATTCTCAGCACTGGGTGTGACACCTGCAAATACGGACTGGGCTTTTGGTGACAGTTTACCTATTAAATAGTACAACCTGTCAGCATCTGTCAGAGAACCATTATCGTGCACTGTAGACTTAAAACTCGCATAGAATAACGGCCAATTTCGTATATCTCCGTCAAACGACATAATCTCGATTGGCGGTAATCTCGGTTTGCGGGCAACGGGCTCTGCTGAACATTTACCCTCCAATTGCGATTGTATACGCTTAATAATACAATAAAGATCTTCGAATGAGGTATACGCCTGATAGTTCGGTTTTTCATCAGGATTGATAGAAAGTAATCTTGCGTTATAATCGTCTAACAACTTATGAAAATCTGTTCGAATACTATCTACTGTCATACAATAACTGAGAAATGCTTCGCTATTACTGTCAGACATAGATGCGGTTTTTGAGCATTCATAGATGTTTTGAATGCGCTCAAATAAAATATTGCGTTTTGCTTCTAAGATTGTCATCTCTTTGTCTTCCGATACGCGTGACTTCTTTTGTTGTGACATGCTTACGTAAGTATAAGCTAATGAGACCGAAACAAAATAAGAATATCTAATGTATTTATTATTTTACCTAAGTAGGCTAAGTAGGCAACACTTTAGAGCTGAGGAATTAAAGTCGCTTGAAATATGAGATTTATAAGACAACTATGATAGTTCCAGAATTAACAATCTAATAAGTAGGTAGCTACATAAAAGTTTACCTACTGATGCGGGCGGAAACAACCATGTGACGGTTATGTGAATATATTAGGAGCATAGCTAGGTGCTATAACTGCCTAGGTATAGCGACATAACGTATAAAAACGTAAATGAATCCGACTCGTATGGATAAAAAAAAATGGTTCGGCGATACACCGAAACCGTAGATAGGTTCTAGGCGATTTGGAAAAAATGGACTGTATTTAAAGGAAGAGGATGTAGGATTGGATACGGGAAGAGGTGATTGTGAGTGGGTATAGGATATTTCAAGGATGGAGGGCACTTACCTTATACGGCAATCTTCTTCGTTTCCGAAGGGCAGTCTCCTGGTGGTTTCGTGATGCAGCTGCTTGTTTTCACTTCACTTCACCGTCACTCCCACTTGCGAGCGGTTTTTATGCGGTAATAACTTATACGGGAGCGGCGCGGAGCGGTACGGTATCGCGGACGCGTCTCGCGAATCGAACGTTCTTAATAGTTCTGGGCAGTCACTCGCGTCGACGATCGCGGCGACCAATCAGGCGAAAGGCAGTGCCTCTTCCAGGGAGTGGGATAGAGGGAGACGGAAATATGGTATCGCTCACACTTGTACGTGGAACGATTGATGTTGATGCGATTAGTTATAGATAGGAAGGTAGATGGCGCTACCAGTCATATTCCAATAACATCAGCCATATAACAGTTTCGGAATTAAGCTCAGCTTGTCGTAATAGTTATTGTACAAATAAAAAGAAACCCCTACTAGCCTCCACTTTAGATGAATTGGGGCAGATATCGGTTGCTAGCATAAATGTACTTAAAATATTTTCTCTTAACATATGGGTATCTGCTATCAATGTTCAAAGCATCATAAAAAGTAGCTTAAAATGTGTAAACCACCCTAAACACATATATCACCCAGAGTTATAAAAAAATGAGGTTCTTGCCGAATTAGCTTCGAAATATGAGGGGTGGTGCCAGATTTTTACTGACGGATCAAAAAGTGTGCAGGGATTGGGGGCTGGATTTTATCATCAAAACTTAAACTATAAGGTTAGTTTTAAGATTACCACTGATGTATCCATAATGACGCTGGAACTACTTGCAATACGTAATGCTCTGTCTTATGCACTTGAAAATCATTTTCATAACGTCGTAATTTTTACAGACGGCAAAAGTGCTCTTCAATACGTGGCTCGGTGCGCCTCTGATTGCAGAGGTGCATCGATAGCCTACGATTTCTATAATTTCTGATAATTTCGGGAAATGCCCTTTTATTGCACCCCTACGTTCCCAAAGGAATATACACGACAAATTTAACCTTCTAGCCCGCTATAGGTTTCGGCTGTGCGTTATCTCTCAGTTAGTAACACAAGAATATTTAGATTGATAAATGATAGATACATAAATATTAACCAAATGGATTACAGATACATAGATATGGATCGAATAAACATTGAAAATTCTTACGATGAACCCTTTTATAAATCATAGTTCTTGTAACGAGGTTTTGTTTGTAAATATTTTTTAAGTCAAGACTTTCAGTCTCCAGGAAAGACACACAATAAACATCTTCAACAGAAACGAAAATTAAATCATTTTTAAAAGCTCACTTTTTACCCGTCTCAAATCCTTTAAAATATTTGCAAAACTTTGTGTCAAGTATTTCAGAAGTTTTAAAGGAAAATTTTTATGTAAATATATTCATAAATTGTCGTGTCAAATGCAAACAGTGAATTTAGAAAATGGGCAGGCAGAAGTAGCTAAATGTTTTATCTAAATACAGTAAAACGGAGCTCAGCCAGAGTTTTGGGGAATTCTTCCACTGTCCTTCATCTAACTTGCAATGTAAAATATGGAAGAAAGTTGTTATGCGCGGATCTTTGGAGTGGGTATTGGAGAAAGGCTTGTTATTATATTGTATGCAAAATATCACATCTAATAATATTGTCGCAGAAATACTTACGATTTTGCACGTAGAATCAAAGAATTTTACAGAAAAGTCGGCTTAAGAAACGCTATTTTCATGTGAAAAATTAAACGTTTGTGACCTTTCCTGGAAATATGAATTCTCGATGCCTTCCAAAATGACACACAACTTTAGGAATATGGTATGCGTAACAACCTTCAATCTTACTTCAAAAATCAGACTTCACACATCCGTTTTTAACAACTACCTTTCCAATCATAAACTTTTATTTAGTGGGTCATAGTCGCGATAATATAGGTCCCTCCGCGACCACGACCGTTGCAAGCCGGTAGAAACGTAGGAGAATAACGGAGGTATTTAGGTGCTATTTATCAGTTAGGGCCGAGGGTGTCACTTAGGGATCGATTTAAAGAAATTGAAATCCTGACTGTACCTTCCCAATATATATTTGCCAATTTAATGTACATTAAACAAAATATTGAGTCGTATAGTAAAAATAGTGATGTCCATAATATAAACACTAGAAATAAACATAAATTGTGCGTGCCTCATCTTCGGTTACATAAAGTTCATAATACATTCATGGGGCTAGGTGTACGTATGTATAATAAATTACCAACTCATTTTTGTCAGTTACCTTTAAATTCCTTTAAAACTGAAGTTAAAACTTGTTTGTTAAAAAAAAGCATATTACTCAATAGATGATTATTTCAAGGAGAAGAATGCTTGGTAGACAAGTTCAATACTTACTGTTCCAGTTGTTGTGTACAGCTTTATATTTAATTGTTTTTATATACATACTGTTTGACATATGTTTGAATTTTGATTAACTTTATTTTTGACATAAGTTTCTCTGTTTGACATGTATATTTGTTTGCGTCATTATTTTATTTGACATTTAATTTTTATATACACTTTGACATTTTTTAATTCAATTATGCAATTATTTGTTGACGTTCTGCTCTTTTAGATATGTTATAGTGCGTTTATAATGTCGGATAGATTTATTTTAGTCTAATGTAAGTTCGAATGGCTTGTCTTGGAAAGTAGGTTCGTCATGCTCACTGTACTGTCACTGCAGGCGGTAGCGTCGGTGGTCGGGTCACCCACTTCCCTCTAATAAGGTTGAGGAGGGTGATGGCTGATCATTGCGTTATACTCGTGAACAGGTGCTGCCTGTGGTGACTGGTCGATCTACTGGACAGGATACAGCTTTTGACTTGCTGATTTATGAGTTTATTTGCAATTTGTTCCAATTGTTTTGGTACCTACCTAATTAATGCATTGTAACGTGATTTGACTGAGCAGTGATTACATAACAACATGATATTTAACATGTGTGCGGTTACACCCTACTTGTCATTTTGTTTTGGAGGCTAAGTGTTAGTCATTATTCTCAATTTTCAAGTCTTAAGTAGGTACGTAACTAAATAATGGCAATAGGTTGTGTGATAGCTATCATGTTAACTGAAATGTGATATTATTATTTTTTGATTATAATGTATATCTTCATATTTAAATACGCAGACAGTACTGTGTTGCTAGGGAGTTTGTTGCGCTGCTTCTTCTTCCTAGCGAAAACACATAGGAAGCAGTGAAGGGTTGGGTTTTTTGGGGGACTGTCTATTGTAAAATTTAACGTTCAGAAAGAGCTGTTTACCAGCCAATTTTGAATAAAAGATTTTGATTTTGATTAAAACCCGCTAAATAATATTGTACGATTACCTTTGAAAATGTCATCTTCTTAAGTTTATACTTACTATCAATGTCGTTTACTTTAAACCACCGCTCGAAAGATTTGGCAAAAAAGTCACATCAAAGCAATAAAGGCAGTCCTATCGCAATATAGCGACTGAGGTGTTCCAGTTCTCGTGCCAAGCCACAAAGCCTGATAAGAAACTAGATATTCAAATCACACGAACCAATGCGTATTCGATTATAGTCTACATCACACTAGAATTTATTTGTTCCAAATATGTTTTATTTGTTTTTTTGTATAACTTTCATAGTTAAACCGTAACACACAACCTTGTGGCTCCATAATTATATTTATAATATAATTAAATTAACCGTTTAAGCTAGTAACTACTACAATAGTGAATAAGAATAAACTTGCGAAGAGCCCATGTTGCTTTATCCCGTGCCGTGTTAAAAATTCATGGAAATTACCATCCGAACTTTGACGTTTACGACACAGGAAGCCTTCTTTAGAAAAAAGTTTTAATCATTATTGTGGCTCTACAGTATAACTGCAGCCACAACATTTTATCGGTGATAATAAAAGTTCTAATTAAAAGGCGATGTGGAAACGGCTACACAAACAATACATAAACCAGGCTGTGAACTTTTGAATGAGCTTGTTTCTACTATTTTTGTTAGTAAATTGCCGAATGCAATTTTCGTTTGATTTTTTATGGCTATTGGTAGAATGTATCTTTTTGCAATAAAATAGAACGTTACTGGTTTCAAATGTGCTTTGTTTGAAACAAATTGTAGTTTTAAGTGATACTTATTTTTATAGGAATTTACCTACTTTCGTACTGCCTTTTAGTTTCTGTGTATGGTCCAATCAAAGTCAAGTTCTTCAAACTTTTAAATATTAAATAATACCTTAACGGATTATAAAATATACTTCAAAATGTTTCGTAGTGCGTAGTAAGGTATGATTTTGTGATTTAGTTTTATAATATAATATTATGATAATTAGAGTTATGTTTATGTTAATTTTATCAGAATAAATGCGAGGTGTTTACCGACATTTGCGGATCCCTTAAAGCTTTATGTTTGGTCAAAAAATAATAGTTTTTTTTTTTTTATTATTTACTTCTTATAACAGCGTACAAGTGCAAATAGTATTTAACATTTTTGTGAACCATTCATGATTTAATTGGAGTAAGCGGTATTTGGTAAAAGTCACGTATCCGACTAAAAGTGGTCTATACTAAATATAACTAAAAGTACTACAACCCATCCCAACAAGTTAAAACCGTTGCCAAAAAACATAAATACTATTTTCCGTTATTATTTTTGCGTAATCGCAAAAATGTGACGGAAAATAAAATTGAGTACGTGAGTTTGGCATGTCATCAAATACAGCTAAACGTAAATTACGAATGGAATAAGAAAAACCCGTAACGTTAACCCTCGGTGTGCTGTGCCCCACTAATTGCGTCCTCGCCCATTCGTTTTGTATTTCGCCGAGTTGAATTTAAATAAAATTCGTTTTTCGGTGACCCCGCGGGAATGTTTTACGTGTTTTATATGCTGTAGGCATATAAACACACACCTACAGTACCAGCGTTGTAGATGTGTGTGTTTAAGTGTTTTAATTTATTTATTTAGATGGCGCTGCTGCCACGGTAAAGATCGGCTCTATGTTTAAATATTCCGGAAAAATAATAAATAGTGATAAACTGTGATAAAAGTGACTTAAATATGTACAAATAGACGATACGTGACTGTGACATTGTTATCTTCACAAAAGACTCAAGAGTAAGTGAAACATACGACTAAATATAATTATGTAGTAGTGAAAGCGACAAATACTCGAACAACACAAAATAACAACAATATATTGACAAAACCTGTGATAAACATACATAACTTACCTCAAACAATAACTTTCTCATAGTGAAATGTGTCAGTGACTCTTATTCTTAAAGTTTTAAATAGTGTATCATCGTAGAAACAGAGCAAAAATATTTGCAACATGAGTCATAATAACGATAAAAACAGATTTAAAAATTGTATAAATCTATTAATAGAAGTCTGAATTCATCAGATTATTTACGTGATAAATAGCTGAATTGGCTAAGCAGGAGATACAAATTTTGGTTGGCGCAAGTTCGAATCCTTCGCCTGCTATGAACTTTTTGTGACTTATTTCGTGATTATAATTGACCAAAACAAAGATGGAAGAAAACAATATTACATACAGGAAGATAACCACTAAACAATGTAATGACTCATTTAATTCAACATTTGGATCTCCTCAATCATATCTAGCTAATAGTCCATCAGAATTATCCACGGATGGGAACAATTTAGAAGACCTTCGAGATGAGATAATAAAACTTAAGTCTCAACTAGTGAGTGCAAATTCTAAAATTGAAAAGCTTTTATCAAAAATTGATTTATTAAAGCAACAGACAGGAAAACAAAGCAAGGAAAAGAGGAAAATGTCAAAAAATAAAACACCAAAAAGTCGTGTTAAATTATTAGAAGAAGGCGATGCTAGCGACAGCGAGAAAAACAATTACATCGGTATCCGGTTAAACAACGAAGTTTCAGATAACTCACCAATAGAGGGCGCGGAAAAACCGCATGCATTGAAGTATCAGGAAGCTAGAAAACTTTGCAAAACTCCGCTAGATGGCGTCGGCAGTATGAAAAATTATCAACGTAACATATATATTGCAGGAGGATATGAATCTAAAGGTTTAGCTGAAGAAATTATTCGCTTCAGAATTAACACAAAGTATGAGAAATATAAAGTCTCCTCATTTGTAAAACCATTTGCTCCAACTCAAGAAATTTTAAAGAATTGCTCTGATATAATTGACTCATCTTATAAGTACTTAATCTTATGTGTAGGACAAAATGATGTAAATCCTACTCATTTGACAATGGAATTATCCGCAATAATTAGTAAATACATAAACATAAATATAATTGTTTTAAGTGTTAGACAAAATAAGTATCTCAATGAATGGAAATTAAATAACCTCTTGCAGCAATTATGTAACAATGCAAAAAATTGTAAATTTTTACCTTCACCCAACCCCTTTTCAAATAGACATGTGTACCTAAAAAATCTGTCTTATAAAATTAATTTGTTAATCGACTCACATGATTATGAAAAAAAATACTTGCATAACTTGGCAGCAAAGCAACATAAACTGGGTAGTGAAACAAAAAAAGGTACTATTCCTTATTATTTCCCTAAAATTGTTAAAGGAAATTATGTGCATAAGGCAATATCTACTCCATCCACCTCTAAATTCAAAGATTCTGAAGAAGAAAGTATTTTTTTTCGTAAATAAAAATAGTAAACAATCAAAATTACTACATCAAAATATTGCTGGTTTGATCAACAAAATAGATAATATTGAAATATGTGTAAAAGAATTATGTTCAAGAAATATTAGTATTGATATTATGTGTTTCTCTGAGACTTTTGTTAAAGCTGGAGATGAATTAAACATTAATTTTCAAAACTTTGACCTTGCATGTTCCTTTTGCAGGAAAAAGGAAAAACGAGGGGGTGTGTGTATATTAGTGAATAAGTCATTGAATTTTAAAAATATTGATTTTATAAAAGAATTATCTATGGAAAAGTTATTTGAATGTTATGGTATAGAAATTCCAATGTTGCAATGTATTATTGTTTGTATATATAGAATACCTAACTCAAGTACTTACCCATTTTTTCAGAAGTTGGAATTGCTATTGTATAAATTATTAACTAAACATAAAAAAAAGATTATAATTACAGGAGATTTTAATATTGATACACTAAAACTCACCACTGACTGTATTACGCTTAAGGATATCTTTTCAAATTATGGATTTTATCAGCATATAGAAACACCCACTAGACAGCAATCATGTATTGATCATATATTCAGCAATATGAAAAAATCCATTGGTAGTACCTATGATCTCTTTCTATCCGACCACAATACTTGTCAAATCTTAACATTTCAAACACAAAAACAAAAACCAAGTATTGAGTACTGGTTTAATTATGCTAGGGATTATTCAATAGAAAATATGACTAAATTTAATACAGCCTTAAGCAGCTTGACATGGTTTGATATTTATAATGACACTGATGCTAACACAGCTTTTGAAAATTTTCATGACATATTAAATTTATTCTTTGAATTATGTTTTCCTCTCAAAAAGACTAAAATTAGTACACTCGGTTCTTCTCCAAAGTGGATTACAAAGGGTATTAGAAAAAGTAGTAAAACAAAAAGGCAACTGAAAAGATTAACTTATAATAATTTAAGTGATAAGACTAAATTGGAATATAAAAAATTTAATAGAATGTTAAGAAAATGTATAACTGCATCAAAAAAGAATACAAATTACAACTACTTAAGAAAATCTAAAAACATAGGCAAAGCAACATGGCAAATCATTAAAAATAAAGTTGGAACTGTCAGCATCCCAAAACAAATTGACTGTATCAAAGAAAAAGACACCATAACAACTGATCCTCTTGACATAGCAAAGCTATTTAATAACTTCTTTACTTCAATATCAAACAAGAGTGATTCCCAACCTAGCTATAATCACTCTTGTTATCAGCCAAGCAGGCAAAATGCGAGTATATTTTTATGCCCCTGTTCAATATCTGAAATAGTAAAAATAATCAAGTCACTTAATAATAAAAAATCTGTTGGTTATGATGAGATTTCTACTTGGGTCATAAAATCGAGCATAGAAATATTATCGCCTGTACTATGTCATTTAGTAAACCTATCTTTAGCCACTGGTACTTTTCCTGACAAATTAAAAAAGTCGGTAGTAAAACCTATATACAAAAAAGGCTGCACACAAGACATTAATAATTATAGACCTATAACATTAACGCCAATACTATCAAAAATTTATGAAAGGGTTATGCATTTCAGACTGTCAGACTTTCTAAATAAATATAGTATAATAAAAGAAGAACAAAATGGGTTTCAAAAAGGGAAGTCAACCACCTTAGCCGCTTTTTCCCTGATCAAGTCTATAACACAAGAGATCGATAAGGGCCACACAGTTACAGCAGTATTCTTAGACATGAGCAAAGCTTTTGATCTCGTAAATATTGACAAGCTACTTGACAAATGTGAGCGTTATGGCATTAGAGGTCAGGCACTAGATTGGTTTAGAAGCTATCTTTGCAATCGAACGCAATATGTAGAAATAGGACGCATAAATAATAAGCAAATTTTGACACAGTACAAATCTCCACTTATGTTTAATAGGACAGGTGTACCTCAAGGCAGTATTTTGGGACCCCTATTGTTTTTGCTATATATTAATGATTTGCCAAACGTCACAAAACATAAGTGTGTACTGTTTGCTGACGATGTATCAGTCATAATACCTAATAATTCAAAAGACGATCATGAAAAAGAAGTATATAACACACTTAATCAAATACTTCAATGGCTAAAACAAAATGACCTCAAAATCAATTTGACGAAAACACATTACATACAATTTAAAAATTATAAACAAATTCCTGCTAAATTAAATATAACAATTGAAGATGTTGACATTAAAGAAAGGAGTAATATAAAATTTTTAGGACTGACCTTGGACGAACACTGTAACTGGAAGTTGCACATTGACAATATATGTAGCAGGTTGAATAGATTTGTATATGCATTGCGACAGTTAAAAAAGGCTACAAATGAATCGGTTGCTCTTACTGCTTATCATGGACACGTTGGGTCGATATTAAGATATGGCCTTTTAATGTGGGGAAACTCAACTAACATAAATAGAGCTTTTATACTACAAAAAAAATGTGTTAGGGCTATTTGCAGTGTAGGACCCTTTGAGACCTGTAGGCCACTTTTCAAAAGATTGGGTGTACTGACTTTGGTTTCCATGTACATATTAGAAACAGGTTTGTTTGTACGAAATCAAAGCAACTTATTCACTAAAACTAGTGTAAATTGTAAATATCAGCCGAGAGATCCAACAAAATTAAAATGGGAAATGAGCAAAACAAAATTACATAGTAGCAACAGCTTCATGATGATAGTAAAAATATACAACCATATACCAAAATTCATCAGGGAACTACCTACTACCACGCAATTTAAAATAAATTTAAAAAAGTGGCTCATAGATAAAAGTTTCTACACAATCAAAGAATTCTTAGACTACAAATGAATAAATAAGTAGGTAATTAATATCGTACATACATATTTAAGAAATACATCATTAAGCTGTTAACTATTAAAAATTAGGTAATTCATATTTAGTAATATCTCGTTACAATTTTTGACATTAAGATTTTGACATTATATTTTGACATTATTGATTATTATTATTATTTTTGAATAATATTATGAGTATTATGACTTAATTTATATGGATAAAAATATAAGAAATATTGTTATATAATTAAAATTAAATGTTAACATGTCCTTGCATGTAAGACAAATATGATTATAAACTTATCCCTACAATATTCGTATGCCTGATAGAGGTGAAATGTGAACTGTAAAAAATATGAATATCTATTATGTACCATTTCAATCGAATAAAGTCATTTCATTTCATTTCATTTCATTTCATTTAAAAGGCGATAATGGCTGTTTATTTTATTTATGCTGCATGTGTCAACTATTAGGTAACTATTTATCTTAATATATAAAATCCTTGCGCTACCGACTGACTGACAGACACGCTACAGCCGAAACTACTCGGCGCAAAAAGCTGAAATTTAGCATGTATGTTCCTTGGGGACCTTAGGGGTGCATTAAGATGGGATTTCCCGAAATTCCCACTAGATCGGGCAAAACGGAAAATTCAAAGATATGTGCTTGCGAAGCTGCTGGCGTCGACTAGTACTATATATTGTGTGATTAATGAATAGTTCAGTTGTAGAGACAACTCCCTTCCCTCCCCTTTGTGTCTTTTGATTAATTATTTGTAATGTCTTTCTTAGTACATGAATCCTGCATAGTGCAGGAGACATTTCAAAATTAAAATAGTGTAGTTGAAATGCAATTGTTGGTGGCAGTGAAAACGTGATCAAGACGACAATAGATTATGTTTTTCAATGATCAAAATCAATATAACAATGTCACGCCCAATCCTTAAGTTCGTCGATAAAATTTAGGTATGGTTCTAAAATGATGACTATTTGAAGACATACACAAACATCTTTGTCATAATATCCCATCTGACACAAATCCTTCCAAAGATTAAAAAACAATTAAATCTCATTAAACATTTCTAAAATGACAACGAAAATGAGAACAACCCTTTTCAACTTAAAAATAGAATAAATTCACGCCCTTAGGCGAAAGTGTAGCAAGCAAGGCAATCAATCTTAATTCGTTGGGACACTTGACTCAAAATAATATATTTTTCGTTGACTTGTAGGGACGTACCATTATTTTCATTCTGGCCTTTTGTAAAACTGAGCAGATTTTATTAGGAGTAATCTCTTTGAAATAGATTGTAAATCTCACAGGCATCTGTTAAACTTTTCTTCATTCTTATTAAGATGCTTTCTTAGTTTAAAATCAAATCTTATGGTTTTGCATGTAGATTATTTCACTGAATATTATGAACAATAACCAAAAATGTGTTTACGTAAATTTTGGATGTGGTATAGCAAGTAAAAAAGAAGATTATCATTTTATAGTGTTCACTGAGGTCATTTTAACAGCGATGGCGTATCAATGTTTCTTTTTATATCGCTTATTTAACTTTTTTCAAAAAAGTGCAAGTCACTTGGGGAAAAATTTAAATATGTGTGTAAGATGCTTTCTTTATTTAAAATCAAATCTTTTGATTTTGCATGTAGATTATTTCACGGAATATTATAAACAATTACCTAAAATGTGTTATCGTGAATTTTTGATGTGGTATGAAGTAAAAAAAGGAGATGAATATTTTATGTTGTTCACTGAGGTCATTTTAACAGCGATGGCGTATCAATGTTTCTTATTAAATCGCTTCTTTAACTTTTTTAAAACGATTCATGCTTGTTTTTACCTTACAACAATTGATTGTATGTAATGTTTAGATGTTAATAATAAACAATGATTAAATTAATATGATGAGTTTATTGTTATAATCCTCTTAACTGAATGCCACCCCACCGAAAGTGACCTTTACATTTTTTATTGGCGTCTTGACCGGAACTAGTGTCGCCCTAGTCTTATCTCTATTATCTAAATAATAATATAATATCTAAAAAAAAATAGAAAATATTACATAGGTATAGTCTCTTACTTCTATCTATCCCTTTTTATACCACGAATAAAGAAAACAAGAGGAAGAAAAAGAAAAATAAAATAAAAAAGAATATAACTGCCTTTGTTATTAGCATTAAACAAACTGAATTACTTACATAGGTACTAATGTGCTTATACATTTTACAAAGCAATACTTATAGTAGGTTGTTGACCAACCTACTTATAAATAGGTACTGAAAACCTTGACAATACTTATATTAAAATTAAACTAAAATTTGTTACATACCAAAGTACAACTAAATTAAACGTCTCAAAATGCATACATAGGTACTTAAATCTTACAAAATAATGTTGACTTACAGCTGACCTATTTGTTAACAATATACTGACCTACTAATATCAAATAATATTTCTCAGTTTGAGGAATCTCTGAAACCCCACACCATACCTGGAGAACCACCAAATTAACCACGAATGTGGTACGATGTTCTACAATAACTGACACCATCCTTATCCACTACATTATATGATCTAAACTTATTTATTTTTTCTTATTATTATAGTACCTGGTAACCACTTCCTATCATTAACATCTTTCTTAAACCAAACATTTTGTCCTAATACAAATTCGGATTTATTTCTAGTTTTTACATTTTCATTTCTTGTGTTCCTATTTATCGACTTTTGCATTTCAGTCTTTATATTTTCATTCAGTCTTGGTTTTAAATATTGACATGTTACTGGTAGTTTTGTTTTTAAATTCCTGTTCATTAATAATTGTGCTGGGGAAAATTTTGTGCCAGCAACAGGTGTATTTCTTTACTGTAATAAAGCAATTCTATAATCTATATTAAATTATCATCCTTACATTTAAACAAAATTTTCTTAGCTATCTGCACCGCCCGCTCTGCCATTCTATTTTTACACTATTAGCAGTCTTGTTATGTATTAATTTAATTTCCAACCATTTAGAATAATTGTCATAAATTACCAAATAGCTGTGTTTTCTGAAATCCATGATATCAATTCCCAACTTTGAAAAAGGTAATTCAGGCACATTATGTGGTAACAAAGGTTCTTTTACGTTATTGTTCTGATATGTTTGACATATAACACATTCTCTAATATACTTATCGAGATGTGAATCCATCTTTGGCCAATAATACAATTCTCTCGCTACTTGTTTCATTTTTGTCATTCCTATATGACCTTCATGCAAAATCTTCATGTACAACAATCTAAGACTCTTAGGTATTATTATCCTATGATTCATAAATACTAAACTTTCCCCAACTGTGATATTTGTTCTAAATTTATAATAATAGCAAAGTGAATCTGAAACATTTTTAATCTTTTCTGGCCACCCTTCTTTTGTGTATTTTATAACTAGTAACAATTCTTCATGTTTACTAGTTTCAGTAATTAATTGTATTTTTTGTTCTTCTGAACACTGCAAGTACTGAGATAACCCTACGCAATGAATGACCTCATACATGTATGACTCATCAATCTGCGAATTTGATAAGTATGATCTTGAAAGTAAATCAGATATAAACATACATTTTCCTTTTAAATACTTGTACTCTAGGCCATACTTCAATAGTTTTAGTTTAAGTCTTCGGAGTCTTGGTGATGGAATCTCATGAATACTTTTCCTTAATAATGTCTCCAATGGCTTGTGATCATTTAAAACTATACATTTAGTACCATAGATAAAATAATGAAACTTTTTAGTTGCCCAGACTACACTTAACAACTCTTTTTCAATTTGTGAAAATCTTTGTTCCGCAGGTGTTAGATTTCTAGAAATAAAACTTACTGGCTTTCTATTCTGTAGCAAACAACCACCCAGACCATCCTTAGATGCATCACACTGTATCACTACTGGTAAATTACTATTAAAGTTTTGAAGAACAGGGGCTTTGGTAATAAATTCTTTAATTTCCTTAAATATTTTTTCATGAACTTCCATCCACAACCAACCTACATTCTTTTTTAACAATTCTGTTAGTGGTCACATAATCTTAGCTAAATTAGTAATAAACTTACGCAGATAATTAACCATGTCTAAAAAAATTTGCAATTTCTTTTTATTTGTTGGACTTTTTATGTTAACAATTGAGTCTGTCCTATCAGGGTCAATTTTAATACCTTCCTTGGAGAATATATGACCAAAATATTTCACTTCCCTTAACTTAAACTGAAACTTATTTTTATTAAATTTTACATTACACTTTCTAGCACTCTCAAAAACTTTATTAAGTATTGCATCATGTTGGTCTTCAGATGATGCAGCTATGAGCAAGTCATCGCAATAAATTATTACACCTGGAATATCTCCAAAAGTTCTTTCACTATACCTTTGGAAAATCTCCGGAGCAACTGATATTCCAAAAGGTAATCTTAAAAATTTATAATTTCCAAAAGGTGTACTGAAAGTGCACAGATCAGAAGACTCTTCGGTAGTCTAATACTGAAAATACAGTCTTATTAGTTAGTTTTGACACAATTTCTTCATATGTAGGTATCAAGTAATGATTTTTTATCAGAGCTTTATTAAGGTCTTTAGGATTTAAACATATGCGGAGTGATTTATCTTTTTTTTCTATTATTACTAAATTACTAACAAAACTTTTTGGGTGTGGTACCTTACTTATAATTTGGTGAGTCTCCAGGCTCCTCAGTTTTTCTTCTAGCCGAGTTTTTAAGGCGTGTGGAACTCTGCGAGGAGGTTTTACCACTGGTGTAGTCCCAGGCTGGATACAAAGTTCCAAAGGTTCCTCAAACTGTCCTATTCCCTGAAACAGTTCACAATGCTTATTAATAATTATATCTTTATTCTGAATGCTACTTATATTTTGTAATATTCCTAATTCTCTTAAGGTGCTTAGTCCCAGAATCGGCTTTACATTATATTTAATTATATAGAAATCAGTGATACATACTTGGTTATCTCTTATTATTTTTAAAGATGTCTTTCCTACCGGATAAATTTGTGCCCCCCCAAATGCTTCTAAGATTACTTTAGTCTCAGACCATTTAGGTGTTTCATCATCAACTATTTTCATTAAGTCTCTTATTGACAATACATTAACCTGAGCACCTGTATCACACTTGAAATCAACCCTTTTATTTTGTACTCTTAGTTTTAAAATCCACTCATTACATTTTATTTGAGTATTCCCAATACCATGACATACTTTTAAAAGTCATAAGTCATGCACATTATTGTCTTCAGAAACTGTGTTCACAGATTCCATGTTATTACTTGTACTTATTTCATTAATGAGTTTACATCCCTTTTTATAATGATTTGGCTTATTACAGTTATGACATATTTTGCCAAACGCTGGGCAATTTCTGGCCTTGTGCCGTGTCCCACATTTTTTACAATTATACAAAACATCCCCTTTACTACTAGCGTTATACTTAACTTTTGATTTGTCTTCTGTGTCCTTGAATTGTGAAGCCTGTACTGCATCCACCGCTACTGGAGGCTGCTGCTGATACATCATCTTGATATGGTTTTGAGATAACTCCGAGGCTCTGCACATGTCAACGGTTTTCTGTAGATTTAAGTCATTGACTTCCAGCAATTTTCGTTGTAATTTTTTATCGTGAACACCCAAAACAATCCGATCCCTCAGCATTCTTTCTTCTTGATCTTTATAATTACATGTCTTAACGAGTTTTCTTAGATCTGTGTAGAACAAGTCAAAATTCTCCCCCTCTTCCTGATATCTTTTGTGAAATGTGAATGTTGAAATAAGTTCGTTTTGTTTCGGTTCAAAGTACTCGTCCAAACTCTTTTATAGTTGGTCATACTTGACGGTTTCCTCTGTTTAAAGCACATTAAAGTACAATTCTTGTACTTCATGCCCGGCACAATTGAGCAAGATCACACTGTATCACTACAGGTAAACTACTGGCTTTTCTTGTTTCACTCAGCCTTTCAAATCCGGCCGCTGAGACAAAAATTTTAAATTGTTGTTTGAATAATCTCCATTTAGGGAGAAGATCTTCCGTTGTATCAAGTTTTAAAGGTTGTGGCATCCTGTACTCCACTCCTGTCATTATGTTTTCTTCTTTTACAATGTCTGTTTCGGTCACGGTGTCCAAGTTTGTTTTAGTCGTGCTCATAGCCACTTTTTAGAATTAAGTTGAAATATATGTTCTTAGTACAAGTATTTTTCACTATTTGATGTCAGGCCTTTACCGACTGCGCCATGTAATGTTTAGATGTTAATAATAAACACTGATTAAATTAATATGATGAGTTTATTGTTATAATCCTCTTAACCTAATGCCACCCCACCGGAAGTGACCTTTACATTTTTTATTGGTGTCTTGACCGGAACTAGTGTTGCCCTAGTCTTATCTCTATTACATTGTATAGTTTAGTATTTAGAGATTTGTTTACTTTTAAGTTATAGCAGTTATATACACATTTAAATTTTTCCTCAAGTGCAAGTCACTTGGGGAAAAATTTAAATGTGTATCTAAGATGCTTTCTTTGTTTCAAATCAAATCTTATGGTTTTGCATGTAGATTATTTCACTGAATATTATGAACAATAACCAAAAATGTGTTTACGTAAATTTTGGATATGGTATAGCAAGTTAAAAAATTATATAAAATTTTTATAGTGGTCACTGAGGTCATTTTAACAGCGATGGCGTATCAATGTTTATTTTTAAATCGCTTTTTTAACTTTTTTCATACTATTCATGCTTGTTTTTACCTTATAACAATTGAGTGTATATTTAGTCTTGATTTGTTTACTTTTAAATTATAGCGGTTCTGTTGTATACACATTTAAATTTTCCCCAAGTGACTTTAGTTCAATTTCTAACCATTGATTTCTTACATTCTCTTAATTTATTTTAAGGAAATATTCAGAAATGAAAGCATCGGATAACTTCCTAACAAACATTTGTGAGTGTATATCGAAATCAATGTTCTCAAAATTGATCTCAAAACTTACTTTCACAATTGCAAAGAGCTTATGGCTTTTTCAGTTGAAAAATCCTCAAGGTACTATTTGTACTATCGACAACGAAGTTCGAGAAGTTTTCTATTTTACTTCGAGGTAAAAGCATTCCAATACCTATTTCAAAGTATCTTCTCAAAGAATCGGGTCGTTGCTTATATTTAATATAGGTAGGGAACTGCTTCCTTATAGTTTTGTATTTACTTTTACATGGTAATCTTTTTCAAGACGCTTATGGTTATAAATGAAACACAAACCAAGGTTTTATCATGTACAACATGAACCCACGTTTACATTAGCGTTATTTGGGGCTACAGTTCCACATCCGTGGCTCATAGCGTGATATTAGGCATATAGCCTTCCTCGATAATTGGGCTATCCAACAAAAAAAAATTATCTGAATGGGACCAGTATTTCCTTAGCGCGTATAACCAAAACTGACTCTTCAGCTTTAAAATACACACATAAAAATACAACACATACTATTTCAAATTAATTAATCAATTATTATATCAAATTTCTTACCAAGTAGGAAATACCTATGTAAACTTTTTTGATCTAGAGGACATACTGGCTGGTTGTAAAAAAAATCGAGTATCATATTTGTTTTTTTTTCACAAATTCAAAAGCGAATGCATTTGTTCGAATTTCATAGCGTTTTCTTTGTTTATTAAAATTTAGTGTTCTGTATCAGTTTTATGATTGAACAATAATTTGAAAAAGTTTTTAACAAATTTGGATCTTGAGATATTTTTTGCGTCATGGAGCGACGTCATTTGAACGCAGATGAAATGCAAAGAGCTGTAGGGATGTTGCAAGCGGGAAGAGTCTCAGGTATCTCGGAATTTTGGTATCAACAGAAGCGTTATTTGCCGTCTTCATCAGCGTTACACTAACACGGGAGATCCTGCTGAACAGCACCCAGGTCGAGGTAGGTGTACAACTACACGGCAAAATCGATACATTCAACTGACTGCAAGACGCCAGCCGATGTTAACTGCCCGAGAGATAGGTTTAAGGCTACAAAATTCAAGTGGTGTTGTTGTTAGCTGCCAAACTATACGAAATCGACTTCATGAGTATGGCCTACGAGCGCGACGGCCAATTAGCTGTCCACCGATACGTCACGGGAATCGCGCTCGTCAAAATGAATAGTGTAGGGAACACATTAAATAGACCCGGGAACAATGGGATAAAATTTTATTTTGTGTTCAGTCTGGATTTGGGTTCAAGCCTGATACTAAAAGGGTAAGAGTGTACCGACGTCCTGGAAATACTGAAAGACTGAGGTGTGTTCAGGAAGTGTATCTATACAACGGCTCAACAGTTATGATATGGGCGGGTATAATGAAGAACAGACGAACTGAGCTCGTTTTTGTAAATGGTAACATGAACGCTGTAAATTACGTTGAGGATGTTCTAAGGCCTTATGTCCGTCCATTCACACAAACGCTTGGCTCTGGTTGATGCATGACAATGCGCGTTCGCATACAGCTTTGCACACACGGGAGTACTTGGCAAGGGAAAACATCCTGGTATTGCCTTGGCCTGCACAATTGCCAGACCTCAACCCCATCGAGCATGCATGGAACATGCTCCAGGGACGTGTTTTAAAGGACTTGGATGGAGTGACAACAACCCAACAACCGATGGACTTACTAAAATTTCTTTGGGAGCGATTGCCGCAGGATAACATTAACAATCTCATCGATTCTGTTGTATGTTGTAAAATCGTAAAAGAAAATCTGCTGTATAACTTTAATCTCTTTAAATACCCGTGTGTTTTTTTTAGGGTAAATACTTTATTATTACAGACTAGGATGTAGTATTTTCCGATTTGAATAATTTTTAAGTACACATACTTTAACATACACGTAATAAAATGTTTAATACCTTGATATTCCATATGCTTAGAACTAGCGTCCGTTAAAATAAATTAGTCTAACATTAAAAGTGCCATCAAAACAATTACAGCTTAACTTTACCTACAAGCGTTTCCCTCCATAAGTCCTTCGGGTCAACGAAAAACACGGCGGCTCATCGAAGACAGTAGTTTAACAGCTTGTCAACATTGTAACGCACTCGAAGCTCTCACGAAACGTCACCACACATCCGAGCCACGGATAGCTCACTGATACACATGTGTGGGAAGACAACTCGATATACTACTATACCTATAGACGAAAAGCGAGGAAGATAAAGTTCACTGTTTTAATGGAACATAAATTTGTGAAGGAAAACATAAAGTGTTTTAACTAAACATAGAAAAGCCTTGACATATTATTTTTAATTTAAGCATTTCCGCCCAAACGCGCATGAATTTTGGGAAATGTATATAAAATATATCTCAGTTAGTAACACAAGAATATTTAGATTGATAAATGATAGATACATAAATATTAACCAAATGGATTACAGATACATAGATATGGATCGAATAAACATAGAAAATTCTTACGATTAACCCTTTTATAAATCATAGTTCTTGTTACGAGGTTTTGTTTGTAAATATTTTTTAAGTCAAGACTTTCAGTCTCCAGGAAAGACATGTTTATCAACAAACATCTTCAACAGAAACGAAAATTAAATCACTTTTAAATCTCACTTTTTTGCTCGTCTCAAACCTTGAAAATAATTGCAAAACCTTGTGTCAAAAGTATTTCAGAACAAAAAGGGGAAGTTTTAAAGGAAAAATGTAAATATATTCATAAATCGTCTTGTCAAATGCAAACAGTGAATTCAGAAAGCCTGCCACGCAGAGGGTCCGGGTTCGAATCCACGGCGCACACCAATGACTTTTCGTTATGTGCGTATCAAATTGTTAATTATCGCTTGCTAAACGGTGAAGGAAAACATCGTGAGGAAACCTGCATGTCTGAGTGTTCTCCATAATGTTCTCGAAAGACATGTGAAGTCTGCCAACCCGCACTAGGCCAGCGTGGTGGACTATGGCCTTACCCTTCTCATAGTGAGAAGAGATCCGGTCCCAGTAGTGGGACAGTTTATATACTGGGCTGATAATAATAAACTATTTTATTACACTTAGAATCCATTTTAATGATTTTAATATATTTGACACCATCTAACTAAGTCTGAATCCTAATTAGACTTAAAATTAGATGTCAAAACCCCTTTACACGCTATATTTATATAAACCCAAAGTAAATTTTGAGTACTGCAATTACTTTTCCATAGGTACTTATAATCTCACATTTCTAACAGAATCATTACACGTAGGTAGTAAATCAAAAGCCAGTCGAGAACCGCACATGGTTCGTTTGACACAAATATTGAAGTAGCAGTCACAAAGCACTTAGTACCAGTCCAATGTGGCGAGGTCTGGCGATTCGCCAACGCTATTTACCGGACACCCGTTATTTTTGCCCGAGAAAGGTCTGGAAACTGAGATTCTTTATCCCAGAAACCTAATCAATCATTTTGACTTGAGATACTATTTCAAGTTGAAGTGGAAATATTTTTTTGCATTACTTCTGTTTGGTTTATTTTTAAAGGTTGGATTAAAAAGGTCACTTACGTAACAATAGCAAACCACTGAGTGGGGTTTGTATTACTTGAGTCTAAATGATAAAATACTATTTAATTTTACAATAAAAATTGGGAATAAAGAAACCGCAGTAATCTGATAATAAGATGGCACCAATCACAGATCGGAAAAGCACAAATATTATTAATTGGTATTTTTATTGCAATTTATAGGGTATTTTGGAATATTACATAGAATATTTAAAGGCTCGGATAAAAAATGAGAATATTTATTCCACTCACATCACAAATGTTTCACCATTCTAAACTTCAACCATAGCAATCCATTACAAACGTACAATTAGTACATAGGAAGACTGTTTGCCAGAGAGGATATCCGAAATGGGCACGGGCAAATTCGACTTGGAACAGATCGAACGACTTAACTCTGACAAATGGGATGAGATAGTGCCTGTTACTGCCCTGCGGCCGGGCTATGAGGAAACCAGGCTCAATTTCCAAAAGGTCGGTTAAAAATAAAAACTGTTTTATTTGCAAATGAAATGATTGAAGATGATTCTTGAATATCATTATTTTGACCGTGAAGGAGAGAAATCTCATTTTAAGTATCGCTTGATAATTCAAATTCGTCTGACCCGTGACAAAAATACAGCAAGTTTTATTGAATAGAAGGTATTTGTATAAGTACAATCGGAAATTTGCCGAGTCGAGACAAAAAATAGTCGGAGGCGTAAAATTCGTACAAAGAATATTTATATCAAGTTCTTACTTATTTTTAATGATATTAATGTGTAATAGCCTACAGTGTACGAATACATTTTTAGATCCATACAATTTTAATGAGGTGAAATGCTTATCTACCTGATGAAAACATTTGAAAATGACGAAGTATTCTTGACTGATCTGTGCGTGAATGATGCCTGTCAATTCTGCCTGTTCGCGAAATCAAAACAATTAGCATGTGTTCTATTGTTCATCTATGTTGTCAAAAGTTATTGATAATGCCATCGTGAATGGCCTTTCATGAAATATCTCCTGACAGACTCGGTTTATTATTGTACACTTACCATTGTTTATGTTTTATGTCATTTCATTCAAATGTTGAAAGCGTATTATGTATTCGAAGCTGTTTTTGAAATATGCGTACTTCAGTATTGTAGTATTTGAAGATATCATTATATATTACTAGTATGAGTTTCTAGGGCTGCCAGGGTAATTTTAGTTGGTTCGTTCGGTTCTGATGCAGATCCTTTTCGAATATTTAGCCTTAGGTGGAAAGGACAGGATGGTAGTTATTTCATGTCAAACAAAAACAAAAAACAAATAAATAAGACTATGTGCTTAATAAAAATTTTAAAATAATTATAACTTTACAGAAATTACATATATTTTTATGTTATAGACGTTGAATATTTTGGCAGCTATGCACACCAACATTTTATTTACAATATTATATCGAAACAAAATTTATAATACAAAAGGGTTCATTTTTAAAATAACAGATACGAACAAAATTGAGTTAGATCCTTGTCTGTGAGATATAAAACGGAGCGACGATGATTGACTCCTTTGGAGCAAACGCCAATTTATATAAATTCCCTATAAATATTGCATTGCTTTCGAATGGCAACTTTTTCGTAATTGCACCACGTCTCGATCGAATTTCTCATAGAAAGACGAATTGGTTGTATCTGTAATGCAAGACTAAAACTAAATCCAATCAAGTTCAATCATTGACTGTTGCGTAGCTTTTTGATACATAATATTGTCGACAAACAAATATTCGATATCTTTGTTTGTTAAATTAAAATTCACTATATTAATTTACGGTTACGTGGTCGAGAAAATTGTTGTATTTTTGCTGAAACCTGTAACCTTTGAACCTTTGCTTAGAAGGACTCTTCAAAGTCATTTTATTTTTAAGCACCCAAAATCAAAGTTTTCGCAGAAATTATACCAACCCTTGTTTTACAAATATACATAAATATTTTCAACTTTTAATACATTACGAAATACCAAAATGTAAATCCAGCCCACAAACCCATAACTTCATATTAAAAGTTTGAAAAATTTAAGTATTACACTACTACTAATTCAGTGCACACTGGTGAAATTTAAAATTCACGAACTCTCTCTCTCTCTCTCTCTCCTAAGCATTTATTATTCCCATCTGATTGTGGGGTCTGCTTTCTTTGTTTTCTCCTTCCACTTTGCTCGGCTGGACGTGTCAGTGTCAGAAACATTGCAGCTGGTCATATCTTTTGTGATCATATCCGTCCACCTCATTTTCGGCCGCCCTCTTTTTCTGGGTCCTGTGGTGTGAATATCGATCACAGTATTTCCTATATAGTCAGGAGGTCGCCGTTTTATGTGTCCATACCATCGCAGCCTACTCTCTTTGAGCTTATCAGCGATGTCGCGCACGCCAAGGCTACCGCGAACGTATTCGTTGCGTATTTTGTCGAGCCTCGTTACTCCGCACATCCACCGCAGCATCTTCATTTCCGCCACTTGCATGGTATGTACATGTTTTTGTGTCATGGTCCAGGTCTCACTCCCGTAAGTAAGCACCGGTCTGATGATGCTCTTGTACACAAGACCTTTAACTTTCACGGGCATCCTGTGATCGCAGATGTCGCCAGTTATTTCCCGCCATTTTAACCAGGCAGCGGCAATCCTGTGCTGTATGTTGACCTCAATATCACCTAAAGTGTGTAACAAGGTACCAAGATATTTATATACGTCACATCTTGCGACTTGTTGCCCATCTATAATGAGAGGAGGTTCCTGTGTATCAGGTTTGTTACACACCATATACTGGGTCTTTGCTATACTCAAAGTTAAGCCACCAGTTTCCAGCTGACGTTTCCATGCTCCCAGGGTTTTCTGCAGTTCCTCTCGAGTTGTAGTGCAAATTGCCACATCGTCGGCGTATATGAACGTCCATGGTGTCAGGATTTGTGCGCCTTCAGTAAGTGCATCTAGAACCAAGCAGAAGAGGTATGGGCTGAGTACAGATCCTTGATGTACCCCTTCTGTAACCGCTATAGGTTCTGTCTGCCCAACCAATAATCGTACCACCGATTTCGCATCCCTGTACATGTCGGCTACAATGTTTACGTACTTTTCTGGGATGTTTTTCTTTCGAAGACTCCACCAGATTGTTGCTCGTGGTACGCGATCAAACGCCTTTTCCGTGTCTAGGAACGCGATGTAAAGTGGCTTAGTTTTGGCTCTGTGTTCCTGAGCAATCATGTTTATGGCAAACATAGGGTCGATCGTAGATAATCCGGGGACAAAGCCATAGTGATTCCTACTTAATGAGCTTTCTGATCTTAGTCGAGCATCTATGATTCTCTCATAGAGCTTCATCGTATGACTCATTAACTTTATTCCACGGTAGTTATTGCACTCGTATCTACTACCCTTACCCTTAAAGAGTGGAATAATAGTACTTAGCCTCCATTCATTAGGGATACATGAATGTTCCCAGGCTTTTAGGAATAATTGCGTAAGAAGAGATATACCTTTATCTCCAAGACATTTCCAGGCTTCGATAGGAATACCGTCAGGACCGGTGGACTTTTTGTTGGACATTTTTGTAAGGGCAGTTTTGACCTCCTGGGGGCTTATCGGTAATGTGAGCCCAATATTCGTCTTGACTTCTGGTAGGTTGACAGGTCTAGATGTCGTATTAAGCAATTTATTGTAATATCCATGCCATGCGTCTAGGATGTCCTTATCTTTGTACAGTAACTCTCCGCTACTGTTTTTTGTAACCTTTGCCCTAACAGGGTCTTGTGTGTCCCTTTGCCGAGCCTTTGCGATCTTATATATTTCCTTTTGTCCCTCTTTAGTTTCAAGAGATTTGTACCGTGATCCCGTAGCCAGACTTCTCTCTATTGCGACCGTTTTCCTAGCAAACCTTTTGGCTGTTTTATAGGTGTCTCGATCTTCTTGCCTTTTAGTGGACTGCCAGAGTTTAAAAGCCTGTTTCTTTTCTTGCAGTGCTGTCTGAACAGCTTCGCTCCACCACCATGTTTCTTTGCTTCCTTTTTTGCCAGGTTTTGTGCGTCCCAAGATTGTGTTTGCTGCCTTCATAATAGACGCGGACAGCCGTTTCCAAATGGTATTAATGTCCTCTTCATCACTGATTGTTAGTTGTTCTAGTTCCAGTTTGAACTTTTCTGCCTTTGTACATCATTTTATAATTTTCGCCGATGTTTCGCGATTTTGACCCACACTCGTTTCTTGCAAGCATGCGAAGTCTATTTTCCTCCTATGGAACATTTCTGCAAGTTCTTTCGTCCTTCCAGTTAAAGTACCGACGTTTAAAGTAGCAAAGCGGACCTTCAAGTTTTGTTTTGGGACTGACGTCTTTAACCGAGCTCGTCCTCGACTCGGTAGCCCTTGTATATTTTTCGCAGATGTAGGGCGATGTGTCTGCGCGTCGTTTAACGGCGACGCCCTATCAATTATGCCTGCTCTTAAAACTTGTCTCTCCATTTCTTATCTAAAAAGGGTGGCTGGTTTTGGGTTTATTAGTCGGGTGCCGATTGCCATCTGACGCACCAAAACCTACTTTTTAACGGCAGGAAAACTCTTTGGCCTAGTAGATGGGCGTCCATTTAACAGGTGTTTTAAGCCTGTTGAAAGCGTTGTCTGGTTATACCGCCAGATACTCGGTCGCCAGAGCCTCGTTTGTTGTTTAGCAGGGAGCACCACGGAGACTGCTACAGGCACCGTCGCTGATGGTTCTCACGAACTACCAGCGCGTGCAGGTGAGGTTGACATTTGGGTCGGATAGGATCTTATTTCCGTTCACCCCTTACTCCCCTTTATTTAAATTTAAAATTCACGAACAAAAATGTTAAATGGAAAAATGTGCCTTTACTTAAGATATTTTATTTCAGGTGTTAAGCGATGATGCGTGCACACATATAAGGGTGAATATGTATCCCGCTGGAGGGATTGCTCGCCTCAGGGTGTTTGGAGAAGCGCATCCCGAAGCGCCTCCAAGAAATCAAATTATAGACCTCGTTTCTTTGCTGAATGGTGCTTCGTGTCAAGGTAAGAATACTGATTGTTCAAATATAGTAGTAAATATGATATTTTCATGTCACGGTGGCAATTTCACATGGCAATCTCCAATATTATTTAAGTTGAATTTTGAGCCTGGAGTGTGTGCAACTCCTTAAGCAATTTCGGTTTCAACACTAATACCTTTTATTTACACACCGAGTACAAATATTTTTTGTAATTTTTAGGATACTCAAATGCACACTACGGCCACCCAAAGAATGTAATTAAGCCTTCGAAGAGTGAATGCATGTCTGATGGTTGGGAAACAGCAAGAAGATTAGACAGACCTGAAGTAATTGAAGCTAATGATGATGGAACAATGAAAATTACAGGTAATAAAAAAAAACATATTTTAAAATCTATGAAAATCCGGCAGTAAGAATAGTTTAACGCTACCTGGTGGTACTAAGCATTACTGTTTGAATATTTCGATACCTTTTGAATAGAAAATTACATTCGTCTTTCCCGTTTTGTCTATACATGGCTCGGGTAACGTAGTGGTTGATGTGGTCGCCTCGCCCGTATAGTAACTACACCTTATTTTGTTTGATACATAAAGGTTCTATGCCTAAATGTTTTCTGTATTTGTCTATTAAGATTGCTAAATCACAATACACACGTCCTTGATTTATAAAACACTAGCGACCCGACCACATTAAAATACATTGCGTAGTTTTAAAAATTTAAGGATACATAGGGACAGACAGACAGAAGACAGACTTTGTTTTATACTATGTAGTGATCAAACTAACCAAACTTTTCGTTAAAGGTGAAGAATGGGTAGTATTAAAACTCGGCTGCCGTAGACGTATTAAACAAATCTGCGTTGATACAAAGCACTTCAAAGGCAATTATCCTGACTGCGTGAAGATTGAGGGGGCGTGTTTAAGTCGGACTGATTGGTGCCCGGAGACACATTGTAGCTGGCATAACATTCTGTTGCCGAGCAAGGTAAGATAAATAATTACTTTTTTATTTTCCTCTTTGTTTCTAGCGAACTTTGTTAAATTCAGGGCCTTATATATTATTATATAGGACGCGGTGTCACAGATATATTTACCAATAATATTACCATTATGAATTTAGGGCACGACTACTAAATAGGTTTTAATGAAACATTGCGCTAGCCTATATATCATAATAATACATAAGCTAACGCTTACACCGGTGTAGACTTGAGAATCTAGTCAATAATATTTTCCAGGTTATAATCAAATTATACCAAAAAGTGCTGTATTAGAGCGATCCCTAAACATCGTTTCAAAGTTCGTGATATCAGTATCTATTTTCTAAATCTGCTACCAAAAGTCCCTTTAATTCTTGAGTTCGAATATATTCGTACATCTTACATAGTATTAAATGTTATATCTTTGTTACAGCTATCAGCCCATAAACAGCACTGGTTCGACTGCGATTCGGTAGCCGTCACACACATTAGAGTAACGATGGCCCCAGATAGTGGCTTCAGTAGAATTAGAGCCTTCGGATATGTTGACGATGCTGCCATTATATGAACTGTTTGAGTCAAGCACACACCGTATAAGTAACCTTTACTTCAAGTTAACAATAGCAATGCTAGAGACAGTTATGGGGCAAGTACACAGGAATTTTTCCAGCTATTGCTTGGCAGCAGTTCAGTGGCCATTGGAGATATTTAATGAGCAATCTGAAGCTATTTAAACCAAAATATGTTTTATTGCTCCTTAGATAAACATATCTACATGTTCGGTTATTGAAACATTTTTAAATACATAGATAAAAAGGTCATTGAAGAATAAGGTATTGCTGTATTTTCTTCAACAAATGCTTTATTACAACTAACAACAACTGCTGAGCCAAACCGTTTCTGGGAATTTGACTGGTATAAACGTACCTTTTACACATACATATATCTGTGTCCACATAGATACAGAGTACAATAGTTGCGACAAAGGGCATAGGAGCAATTGTGTGACAATTGCTAGAGCATTGCACTGAGGTGCACCATATCTATTATGGCATACGTTTTGTACCTCTTGTTATACTGTATATATACCCTGTGTTGTACGCTTATGTCGATGACATGTTAGAAAACTGTGAATCCTTTATCGATGAACGGACCTGCGTTTATGCTTCGTTCATCTTTTTTGTCGAATTCTGTTTAGTGATGATAGATATTTTCTTTCACACAGCTCTCTTCGAGACAGGCTGTCTCGAAATATAATTAGAATGCAGTTCATTGTTAATTTGAACTTAGGTTACAAGTTATAAGGACGAGTTTGATTTGTATTATCCGTCACGTATTATTTAATTAAGGTGTTGGTTTAAATTATTGCATCCAATATAAAACATTTGATTTGTTGAATATGATTCTTATTATTAATATTAGAAGTTTGATTTTGCTTTGTTGCATATTGTGTAGTAGCACATGAATGTGTAAAATGAAGCCTTTATGTAAGTACAATAATTTTTCTTTAGCAAGATAATGACAAAAATTTAAATATAGTTTATTTTTTAGATTCTGAACATACCTAGTTTTTAGTTTTGATCATTACCAAAGAAGATTGTTGCATTCAATCTAAGCCTTACATTTCACTTAGTAATTGTAAGTAGTGTTATGTTACTTTGGTGAAATGTTTCCTATTGAATTCATACATTTTATTCTTAAAGGAATGTGTTAGAATAAGAGACTAAGTATTACTATGAAATAAAACTTGTTTATTGCCTATACATTATAGTGTTATTGCTTGATCCTACGATCTTCCCAATATAAATAGCTTTAGTGTATTTTATTACTGGTCCTACGATCTTCCCAATATAAATAGCTTTAGTTGTATTTTATTACTGGTCATTTTGATAATAGTAGAAGTATTCAGGTTGTGCCCCAATATGGATCACTAACGATATCGTTTATATTTATTTTACTCGATGTATGTAATAAAGAAATAAACGCTATGAAATAAAGATGCATATATATATTGGTAATAGTTGATATTTAGTAGTAGTATTAGTTCAAATGCAGTTTCGATGTAATATCAGTGTCGTACTCATGTCAAAAATGGTATTCTTCTTCTAAATCAACTGATATTTGAATACTATTGGAATGTAATTGTAACTAGGTCGTAAATTGAACACTGTTTTAACAACTATAGAAGTCAAATCAGACGATAATGTCATTAAATTAGCAGAATACCGATTCTGAGTCAATTCAAAATCTAATCTCATTTAGTTGAAAATATAGTTTCAATGTTATATACAATACGAGAATCAGCCCCCAGATATTCCCGCAGCTAAATAATTCATCATTGTCACAATACAAATATTTTGACAGAATATAAATCAATTCAGTAAACTGGTTTGCAAGACTTTCAACATTATTATCACTATATAGAGATTATAGAAAAAAGTTTCACTACCATTAACGTAACCGTCTTTCAAGATACAATTTTATCACGTACTATTTTGAGCAGCCGATATTTCAGCAGTATATTGCAAGCACCATGATCATGGATGTACCTACCCACTTGTATAAGTATCAAGTTAGACATTCATTTATTTATTTATTTATCACATCCTTACATACCACTATCATTACAGGATAACCCATTGCAATAGTGTAGCAACAAAAAAGTAAAACAATATACAGTAACTATACCATTAACTAAAAACTTATATTAGAAAGGTAACAAAAAGCGGCCCGTGTGAGTTCACTCAGTGAGCACGAAAACAAATCTACTACATCGGACAGTGCACTGAGCGCCCTCGTAAGCGGTGCGCGCTGCAGCAGGTTGGTGCGCGCTCAAACCAACGACAACAGCGGCGGTCGTCGCCGCCGCTCCGCGTACCCATCCGGAACACACAGCCCGATTGTACGCAATACGCCTGGGTTGTGCACTCTGCCACGTATTATTTTAAATAGATAGGTACAGCGGCGGTCGTCGCCGCCGCTCCGCGTACCCATCCGGAACACACAGCCCGATTGTACGCAATACGCCTGGGTTGTGCACTCTGCCACGTATTATTTTAAATAGATAGGTAGTAAGAGCTACCTCTCTTCTTACCTCCAGTTTGTAGTATCCTACCATGCCTAACACAAATAGTGTCGGGTACAAAAGTGGATATCCTGGATACACCCCATACTTCTTAGAATATAAAAATCTAATAAATTTATTCTGGATGCGTTCTAACATTAATGAATATTTTGCTTCGTGCGGTGACCATATTGCAGAATTATGTTCTAAATGGCTCTTAACCAGTGCCTCATACAATGCTCTCAGTGCCCCAGTGTTTGTAAACTGGTTAGCTTGGCGTAGTACTAACCCCAAATTGCGATATGCTTTCTTGCAAATGTGCAACACATGCTTTTTGAAGCTAAGATCTGCAGAGAAGTACACGCCTAAATCCCTGACCTCTATGACGCGTTGTAGTGGCATACCTTCCATCTGATATTGATAGTGGCTTGGGGTGTGTGAGGGACTGAAAGTTATCACAGAGCATTTAGTGACGTTAAAGTATAACTTATTTGCTAAGCTCCACTCTACTATCTTATCTATATCTTGCTGCAGATGATCATGATCCTCGTTTTGTTTAATTTCCCGTACTAATTTAAGGTCATCAGCAAATAACAAAGGTGTTGATCTAAGTAGGTACTACATCAGGTTAGTCATTTACAGTTAAAATAAACAGTAAAGGCCCTAAATTAGTGCCCTGCCTCACGCCCGATCTGGTATAATATGGTTCCGAATGGCACCCACCACAGTCAACATATTGACGTCTGTTCCGTAAATAACTGGCAAAGAAATTTAATATATGTGGTGTACAACCTACGCTAGCCAACTTCAATAGCAACACATCGTTGTCAACTGTGTCAAAAGCTTTCCTAAAATCAAAATAGGCAACATCCACTTGTTGGCCAGCATCCACCGTTGGTACAAGATGAGTCATTAGATCCAGCAAGTTTCCAGTAGTCCCACGCCCAGGACGAAAGCCGGGCTGCGCATCGGACAACTGAGCGCTTATCTGTGGATATAGACAACTGTAGATGACTGCCTCGAATACCTTTGCTGGGGTGCAAAGGACCACCACTGGTCTATAATCGCTAGCAGCTGGACCACCACCACCTTTCGGTACGCGTACAACTCGAGTTAGCTTCTAGCGATCGGGAAACGTTGCGGTCTCAATGCATACATTAAATATGTGCAGGAGCGGTTCTACCAGTACTTCCGTACAATCCTTAAAAACAAACGGTGGTATACCATCTGGCCCCACAGAGTGTTTGGACGTCAGACGAGCCAGTGCGCGGCGCACGTCGGCGGCGGTAACGCGCGCAAGGTGCGCCCACGCGCCCGGCGGCTGCTCCGCGCGCGCCTGAGCTGCCGTTACATTAAGCTGTGCTGGCTCCGGGTTGTAAACAGACTCAAAAAAACGTGCAAATTTCTTGGCACACTCATATTCCGACAAAACATGCCCTTCTTTCATTATTTTGCAAGTGCTCGAGTTACCCTTTCTTCTAATGAAGTCCCAAAATGTGCGTGGATCTTTTTCTAAATTACTTTGCACGCGATCGCGGTATTGGTTATGTGCTTGTGCAGTTTCATACTTAACTCTCGCTCTGCAACGTTTAAATGCCTCATAATCAGTACACAATTTACTTAATTTAAATTTTTTGTGTAGCTGATGTTTCAGTTTTATAGTTTGGATAAGGTCAGTCGTATACCATACCGGATAAATACGCTTTCTTTTAACCCTACCCAATCTCTTCGGGGGAACACATACTTCGAACGTTGCATAAAGTTTGTCATAAAAGAAATCTAATACTAAGTCTGGGTTATCTAGATAACATATATCACTCCAATCTATTTCAGTCAACATAATATAATACAAGCGATGGAAGTCAGCTTTGTTAATGTTCCGTTGTTTACGAGAAACCGAGTGTGGCAAGGGTCCCGGCGGCGGTGCCGGTTGCGCCGAAGTTGAGTCGGTCAAGCGCGCAGCGAGCGCGACGTGCGCCGCGATCGGCGGGTGATACACGTCGACGAGCTGCATGGCGGACGCGTCCGCCGCGCGCACCGATACGGCGCCTCCGCGCGCGCTCAGCACCAGATCCAACTGTCTATGGTTGCAGTTATTAACTGCGTTGCACTGAGTGAACTCACAATAAGCCCTAAAATACTCATAATAATTAGTGACATTTGTACAACAAGAATATAAATTAAAATCTCCTAATATTACTAAATTATTTCCGTATTTAACACTGAAATGTTCTAATATTCTAAATAATACCATATACTCATTCTCGTCTGTTCGCGGCGGTATATATACGGTGCAACAAGTAAATAAAAACCGAGTGTTCATGAAAACAGTCGCACAAATTAATTCAAATTTGTAATTGTCTATTATAATTCCATCCGGCATTGCTACTTGTCGCAGTTCAAACCGCAATGTGGCCACTAAAAGCACGCATCCTTGCTTGCGCCCGTCCGCCCGGTCTCATCTTAAAATCTGATATCCGGGTAGCGCCACCTCTGTGTTTTGAATTCCATCATTTAGGCCAGTCTCAGTGATAGCAAATAGATCGGATGCCGAGGATTCTAGTAATGACAAAAATTGTGTAGTCTTTGTACGGAGTCCTCTAACATTTTGATAAAAAATAGTGATACACCTGTTTGATTCATGATTGATTTCGGTTGGCTGGGCGACGAAACCAAACCCACTCGCTGAATTCAACATGTAGTGGCCATATAGCTGGGTCACAGAGTAATTCAAAGTTACTTACTGAAACTCCAATTTTGAATGAAGAGTAGTCTCGCTCCGTTTTATGTGTCAATTTTTCAACAATAATTTCCGAATCATTTCCTAATACCTTCCTGAGATGTTCAGTTATAATATCCATGTCAACGTTCAACCGCTTTCAGAGAAACTACAGAGGTACTACCTCCTCTCTTTATAGGATTGCTCCTTTTTCTATTTCTAACTTCAATCCAATTGTAAGTGTTCTTGTCTGCAACTCCCATATCCGCTGGTTTACTAGCCACCTCTGCAAAGCTGACATCAGATCTCAACGTTTTATCAATCTTTCCGTCTGATGATGACATTTCAGCACTAGTGATCACAGGAGCAGTTCTGCCTGACGGTCCTTTTCTCACATTTTTTGCATTATTATCGTTCCTGCCATTTTCCTTTCTAGTTATTTGACTGTCTTTCTTTAAGGCCTGAATTTGTTGTTCATATGAACTGCATTTCCTATTTGCCTCCTGTAATTCCAGTCTGAGTTTACTATTTTCCAGCGCCAGTACCTGTACAGTAGTTTGAATTTCTTCTTTAATTTTTGTTTCAAGAACACTCATTTTTGCCAAAATAATGCCATTAACTTTTTCTATTATACTCATAACACCGTTTTTCACCTCCTCCGCCCTAAGATCAGCAGTATCCAGAGAGCTATCCTCTCCAATGGAATGCTCCTTTGCCATATGCCCCAGAGAAATACCGCGTACAGGAGTGTCGACGGTTACTCGTATACGCTGTGCTATATTCAAGCAGGAGACACACTTAAAAGTACGCTTTAATTGTGCCTGCCCCTCCTTAAACTTAGCCGGGGAAATATTCACACACTTAAAATAATATTCCCCTTTGCATCCAATGCATTTTATCATTTCCGCAACTTCAATTTTTCTAGTGCAAGCCAAACATTTCATTATGATGTTTATAATTATAACAACACAGAGCGAGCGAGACAAAGCTAGCCAGTTCACACGTGTGCAAAAGAGCGCGATGCACCGTTCACCGCTAGCGCCACCTGCAAGTTATGAAATTGTCACTGCACTTTTCTTCACACAAATGATGTACTATCGGAAGCGACAGTTTTACGTGCCCTTCAAACACGGTAGAGGTCTGATGTAAATGCCACACACGGTCACCCATCCAAGTGGCTACCTGTGCTCGCATTTCTTAAGTTTGCGGACCTATTACGATCGGAAAACCAATTTACGCTATGAACAGACACCAAAATCTTTTGATGTATTTAATACAAGTCTAAACCTAAGACGTTACTTTTTGGAAATCCCACAGCAGGTAGATAAGACCTTAAGTGCGGTAAGAGAAAATTTCTGGAACCCCTTTTTACGTGTCTAATTTGATTGTACTTACAGCTGGATTAGGTATAAAGAGGAAAGCTTTATTTACGTTGACAAAATAGTGGAAATAAAATAGTAAGCGTTGTCTTATTTAGCTACAAGTTTACTTTTTAATATTGCTAATCGGATAAAGATGGCTATAGCTAGATATGACGTTATGTATACTTTTAAATTTTCGTAATTCTTACACAATAACATGTATGTAACGCGTCAAAAATATACATACATACATACATAGACTCACGCCTGTTTCCCGGAGGGGTAGGCAGAGACTACGGTACGCCATTTGCAACGATCCTAACATATCTCTCTTGCTTCATTCACTCCCATCAGATTCCTCGTGCTCTTCTGTTAAGGGTACTTCTAACCTGTCCTGTTTTTAGGATGTCTCCAATCTGGAAGCTTTTACCATTGTACCTCGTTAAGTAGTAACGTTCCTGGAGATATCTCTTGTATTTTTCGTGTGTGTACTAATTAATCATAATATATTCAACACATTGTGAGTAATTTTGCATTTACATAGACTCAAAATAATTTACCAGGCAGTCGTATCTTGGCCTGTACGTCAGTCATACCACCGAAATACCTAATTAAAATTGTACTTGTTTTAATAAAAGAATGTACCTCTTAACAATCCTCTTGGTTCCCCAGCGTATTCACTCCAATTAATAATACCCCGATATTTATTAATTTTTATTATTACGGTTCGGCGGTTTCGATGTTTCCAAATTTTCCGCTTTTTTGACCGAACTAGTAATAAAAATGTGTGTGATATTTGCACTAAAGTGTATCACATTTTGATTGCTTTGTGTTGAGTTTAAAGTTTCTTTCATTGAAAAGAAAAAATAGAAAGAAAATATATCTTTATTGCAAGCACGCTGTACAGTACTCCTTAATTTTACTTATTCTAAATAACAAAAAAGAACCATATTAAAAACACATTGTGGCAAAGTCAATATACAAACATACATACATAGACTCACGCCTGTTTCCCGGAGGGGTAGGCAGAGACTACGGAACGCCATTTGCAACGATCCTGACATATCTCTTGCTTCATTCACTCCCATTAGATTCCTCATGCATGCTCTTCTGTTCAGGGTGCTTCTAACCTGTCCTGTTTTTAGGATGTCTCCAATCTGGTCAGAGAACGTCCGCCTAGGTTTTACCCTTCGTCCTGTCCTATTCACACTTGCCTTATATATCTGCTTGGTCAGTCTTTCGTCATCCATCCTGTCCACGTGCCCAAACCACCTTGGCATACCATTCTCGATGCTTGTCACTACATCTTCTTTTACCCCACAACACTCTCTTATCATACAACTCTTTACTCTGTCAGTCAAAGACACACCACACATAATTCTCAGGCCTCTCATTTTTACAACATTTATTCTACTGTCATGACACTTCTGCCATACCCAACTTTCACTACCATACATAAGGACGACGTGTCAAAAATATAAGGACGACATTGACCCGTTAATGTCTTTCTTACTTCTTTATCTTGCATTTTATGGCTTCGTAAGATAGGGATAAAATATGCTCATATCAAAACCTTTAAATACGATTTTACCTTTTTGATTTGCGGAAACCTGCTTAAACGCAAGTATAGGTTTTAGAAACCGTTATATCCTCTTAGCGGTAGCCCAGTTGCAACCCAGGGTGCACTTACTAGTCTAACCCGATTTGACTGCTCATCAGCTTTTCCACAGAGCGACTGCCTGTCTGACCTCCACACCCCAAAGGCACCCATCTCCGATCCTATCAATAGTGTCAGTTTACAGAGGTTTACAGAGGTATTGACTTCCCATAACGTCTGTCAAAGATCTTCATGATAGCCGGGACCGAAGGCTTAACATGCTCTCTGAGGCTCGGGGCCAGCGGCAGTTAACAATTCAATACGCACGTAACTTCGAAAAGCCAGTGGTCCGTATTCGAACCTGATGTCCTCCGCATGGCAGTCTGTTGGTATCTCTACTAGGGAATCACTGCCTTAAATCATATCATATTTTATATAATAATATTTTTGTGTGTTAATAAACATTTTACTTTGGACCCTAAAACATAGCTGTTGAACTTTTACGTGGAGCAGTACCCACATGAATCTACGAACAACTTAATCCTTAAAAACTTTGGCCTCCATCTACAAGGCCCACCTTATTTCGCCTTCCAAAGACAGGCCTTCACGACACATAAAGGTTAATTGCTTAGTACCCTATGCATTAAGGAAATGAGTAAGCTTAACGATACCAGTATAAAGTTAGCGACATTTTAAGTACTGCTAGGTATATTTTTGTGTGCGCACATATTTCGAGCTTTTAGTATATGGTATAAGAGTATTTTATTGCTTGTAATCATTGTGGAGTGCGTTTTTATGGTGATGTAAATTGATGAACAGTACGACAGAGTTTCAACGTGTCTTGGGATATAGGTTGTCGATTTGCACGGCGAGAGGTGTTGAGACGCAGTTATGTAAGAAGTCGTATAGTAGACCATTACTACGGCAAAAGTAAAAACGATTTATGGCAACTAAATTATTGTGTACTGAAAAGAAGCTACTCCTACAGTAAATATATAATAATATAAAGTTCTGTGCTAATACAAATAGTTTTACAGCCATTAAACAGACATATACCAATAGTGAGAATAAATCGGAATAGATTGCAGTATCTGAACATAAAACTTTAAACATTTGCCTAGAGCCAAAAGTCTCGTCTTATCTCATTACTAGAGGACGCCAGCAGCTACGCCTGCATTTTTTTAATTTACCCGTTTTGGCCGATCCCGTGGGAATTTCGGGCAATCCCTTCTTAGTGCACCCCTACGGTCCCCAAGGAATATACATGCCAAATTTCAGCTTCCTGCGCCCAATAGTTTCGGCTGTAGCGTGTCTGTCAGTCAGTCAGTAACGCAAGGGTTTTATATATTAAGATTGCAGGCGCGAACAGTAGTTTGGCATAGGCTACGCCTAGGTACGCCACAACACTCGATGTCCTGTTTACGCTCTCTTTCAGCATCCGACTACCCATATACATACAAGCAGACATAGACTCACTAGAGACTACGGAACGCCATTTGCAATGATCCTTACATATCTCTCTTGCTTCCTTCACTGTCATAAAATTTCCCATGCATGCTCTTCGGTTAAGGATACTTCTTACCTGTCCTTTTTTTAGGATGACTCCAATCTGGGCAGAAAACGGCCGCCTAGGTCATCCCTTTCCTCCTGTCCCATTCACATTTGCCTTATATAACTGCTTGGTCAGTCTTTCGTCATCCATTCGTCAACATATACGTCACCCATATACGCAAAAGAACATGTTGCTGTGTCAGGTGACTTGAATGAATGAATTGATCTTAATATAAAAGTGCATAAGTCTATTTAGGTACTTTTATATTAACACAAAACCTCATCCTCCTAGCGTTATCCTAGTTACAATACGGGGTTCGCTTAATAGTATAACCGGATTTAACTCAATATTAGATTTCATACAGAGAGAGATCCGAGAGGTCGGGAATTATCCCCTGCCACTAATTACTTGTCTCCCTCTCGCCTGTCCCCTGTCTTAGTTCTCATATATTTTTCCTGTCCCCAAGACCCAAGCAATTTAATCCCACATTTAGAGTGTTGCCAGTCGAATTACTGAATAAAAGCGACCCTCGACGTCTTAAGACAGGTACCCTCTTTATCTCGTAAAAGGTATTATGTATCTTAAAATTAAAATTCTGTGACAAATTTTCGTTTTAATAGAATATAACACAAGTAATTACTTTGGTAATAATGTCGTTTATCCTTCTGTTAAATGTTAATGTTGGACTGTTTTGTAGCTTCAGTTTGCTTAAGCGTACAATTCTATGTAAGTTACCTGGTTACTTCTTTAGGTAGAGCTAAGGCGGGCAAGGCCAATCAAATAAAACAAGGACAATCCAATAGCCTGGTATATAGACCGGGATAAATAAACACCAGGCAGAAGATAATCTGGCTGGGCAAAGTGATAAGGCAGTTTGTATACGTATTAACCAACAAAAGGCATGCTATTATTTTCCAGCGAACTGTTTTTAGAGGATGCTGCAGCAATGACCGCAGCTTTAGTAATTGAAAAGTACCAGTACATACAGGTATAAAAGAACAAAAGCTTACACAGCACTACATAACGAAGAATGAAACGGTTTAAAACCAACCATACTTAAGGATAAACATCTGTATGCTTAATTTAACACAAATAATCTGATAAACATTTTGAATACGCTTACAACCAATTAAAAGCTTCATATTTGGGCTGCCGGCTCTAAAATGTAATGGAATTTTCTTTTAAAGTACATTCAGAGGTATTATGGGTTGTAATAATAAAAGGGTACATTGCTCGCATGTGACTGATTAAAACTTAATGTAATAATTCTATACTAAGCCCTTCGTCAAAACATTACCGTTTGACTAATTTATTCTTAGGTAAAGCGCCTGTTTATACGACGTTTATGTAAATATTTTAATACGATGTCACGTTTATAGGACGTGTATCAGTAGTAAAGGACATTTATGTACACTATGTTACAACGAAATAATAAAGCTAGACGCTACACAGAGCTAGACAATATTAATGTAACATAAAAGCCAGCTTTTAACTTTCTTCAACTATAACTATAAGCCAACTTAAATTTGTAGAAATTTTGTGACGCAGGCAATCACTTTGTTGGGTGTCTAGCTATACTTTAGCACATTCCATAACTAAACGGGGAAATATAACACCAACTATTCCGACTTTTATATATACTTACATACTGGTATACATACATATGTAACGGGTGGGGATCGTGTAAGGATTTCAAACTAAAGCGAACATAATGTTGTATTTTCTCCTGACATTTTGACGTCGGCTAGAACAGACAATATTATATTTTATTATACGTATTTCACTCTAATTTTTAAAGGGCTTCCTTTGAAATTAGTGATAGAAAACCGTTATAAAACTTATAGATTTTTTATTTAACTTTTTGATAAAATTAGTATCTTTTCGGTTCCTTTTTTTGTACCATTATCTGTCCGAACCCTTTTTTCTACGAATGCTTATGTTATAATTGTATGTAAAAGTGTTACTTTGTAAACTAAATAAAAATTTAATCTATTTAATTTATTATTAACACTGCTAGCACCTTTTTTAGCAATTTTTTTTATAGTATATAGGCGGCAAACGAGCAGACGGATCGCCTGGTGGTAAGCAATTACCGCCGCCCATGGACACAAGCAACACCACAGGAGTCAAAAGTGCGTTGCCGCCCCTTGGGGTTGGGAAAAAGGATAGGATGAGGAGTGGGATGAGGGAGAAGGAATAGGGGATAGGGCCTCCGGCACTCTCACTCACCGAACGAAACGCAACAGTTTAGGTACTGTTAGTTTACGTCGATTTTCTGTGAGAGGGTAGTACTTCCCCGGTCGAGCCGGCCCATTCATGCTGAAATCAGCAAGGCTCTACTACCGTGAAAAATTTAAAATGATTGAAGAAATATAACCAAAAAAATTAAATGCTGTTAAAATTGAAACAAAATACAAACAACCTTTCTCCGAAACAGAAATATTTAATAATATCACATTCAAGCCATGAAGCCAAGTATGTAACACAACGAGGAATAAGTTAAGTGCTTCGTTGGTAATTGGAGAGACTGAACCCGACACCAAACTTTGGACAGCTCGGTCCGTGCACGCCAAATTTTGTACACAACTCTCACCCCTTCGGTGGGAGTTTCCTAATCGGGAAAAAGGTTAATTCTAAGTGCTGGTGTGTTTAAGACACGTGTAAAGAGGTTATTTTAAGGTTTTCTGTTTTGGGTGGCAGTTTTAGTACAGAGGTGCACGGTTGCTGTAGTGGTTTAAGCGGCCGCCTCACCGCTTGACACTGCGCCGAAGTGTTGTGGGTTCGATCCCCACACGAGACAACACTTTGTGTGATTCATAAATTGTTGTTTCGAGTCTGGGTGTTCATTGTGTCCGTTAGTTGTATGTCTGTAAAAAGTCCCCCGCGACACAGGATTTAATCCTAATGCGGGAGTTGTCTTTAAAAAAAGAAAGAAAGAAAGAAGAGGTTCTAAATGTTGCCTAACTTTATTTATTTTTGTAGAATACACACGTTTTTTGCACCGATGCTGTAGTGGTTTAAGCGATCGCCTTACGGTTTAGCATCGCCCCGTGTGTTGTGGGTTCGATCCCTACCCGACATAACACTTTAATTTGATTCATGAACACTTGTTTTATATAGTTTTTGCATCTTCAGACAGTACTTGCTTAATATTTGGTAATCTTAATAGTGCCACTTCAAGGATTAACTATACTTACGCACGGCTTAAAAGTAAAATCTGTTGTATAACTTTATTCCCTTTAAACCCCCGTGTGTTATTTGGGGAAAATACTTTATTAAAATCAAATCAACTGGATGTAGAATTTCCCAATTTGAATTGTTTTTAATTTCATATACTTTAACATACACGTAATAAAATGTTTAATACCTTGATATTCCATATGCTTAGAACTAGCGTCCGTTAACATAAAGTAGTCTTGACTTCAAAAGTTCCATCAAAATAATTACAGCTAAACTTTAAATAAAAGCGTTTCCCTCCATAAGTCCTTCGCGTCAACGAGAAACACGGCGGCTCATCTAAGACAGTAGTTTAACGCACTCAGAGCTCTCACGAAACGTCGCCACACATCCGAGCCACGGATAGATCAGTGTTACACATGTGTGGGAAGTTCACTTGATGTACTTCACTGGGATATAGACGAAAAGCGCGGAAGAGAAAATTCACTGTTATAATCTAACAGAAATTTATGAAGAAAATCTTAAAGTGTTTTAACTAAACATAGAAAAGCCTTGACATATTATTTTTAATTTAAGCATTTCCGCCCGAACCCGCATGAATTTCGGGAAATACCTTCTTATTGCACCTCTGCGCTTCCAAAGAATATACACGCCAAATTATACCTTCTAGCGCGCTATAAGCTTCGGCTGTGCGTTACCGCTCAAGTAACACAAGAATATTTAGATTGATAGATAATAGACACATAAATATTAATCCAATGGAATACAGATACATAGATATGGGTAGAATAAACATTGAAAATTCTTACGATGAACCCATTTATAAGTCATCGTTCTTGTAACGAGGTTTTGTTTGTTAATGTTTTTTTTAAGTAAAGACTTTCAGTCTCCAGGAAAGACATGTTATCTACAAACATGTTCAACAGAAACGAAAATAAAATAATTTTTAAAAACTCACTTTTTTAACCGTCTCAAATCCTTTAAAATAATTGCAAAACTTTGTGTCAAAAGTATTTCAGAACAAAAAGGTAAAGATTTAAAGGAAAAATGTAAATATACTCATAAATCGTCTTGTCAAATGCAAACAGTGAAATTAGAAAGTGGGCAGGCAGAAGTAGCTAAAAGTTTTGTCTAACTACAGTAAAACGGAGCTCAGCCAGAGTTTTGGAGAAATTTTTCCATTGTCCTTCATCTATGTTGTCATCTGCAGTTAGAGTTATTTTTTTTTGCTATCATTGGAGTGGGTATTGGAGAAAGGGTTGTCAATATATTGTATGCAAAATATCACTTCTAATAATATTGTCGCAGAAATACTTACGATTTTTCACGTAGAATCAAAGAATTTTACAGAACAGTCGGCTTAAGAAACGCTATTTTCATGTGAAAAATTATAGGTTTGTGACCTTTCTTGCGAACATGAATTCTCGATGCCTTCCAAAATGCTGAAAACACTATGTAACCTATGCAATTTTAGGAATATGGTATGCGTAACAACCTTCAATCTTACTTCAAAAATCAGACTTCACTCAACCGTTTTTAACAACTACCTTTCTAATCTCTCTCTCTCTCTCTCTTCCTAGCTATAAATCCCACATGGTGGTGGGGTCAGCTTTCTTCACGTTACGCTTCCACTTCGCTCTATCCATGACATCATCATCAGTGACCGTGCATTCCCTCTTGTCCTTGAGCACTACATCTCGCCACCTTGTTTTGGGTCGTCCTCTAGGTCTCCGACCAGGGAGATCGAGCTGTAGTGCCAAATTGCCGACGTAGTCTGGTGGCCTCCTTTTCACATGACCATACCATCTCAGCCTACTTTCCTGCATTTTTTCGGCGATGTCGCGTACACCAAGGCTTCCTCGCACGTACTCGTTGCGGATTTTATCGAGCCTGGTTACGCCGCACATCCATCTTAGCATCTTCATTTCAGCAACTTGGATGGTATGCACGCTCTTTTGGGTTACAGCCCATGTTTCGCTGCCATACAAAAGAACTGGCCTTATTATGGTCTTATAGATCAAACCCTTGAGTTTGACAGGCATCCTCTTATCGCAGGTAACACCAGTCACTTCTCGCCACTTAAGCCACGCTGCGGCTATTCTGTGCTGGATATTGCATTCTAAATGCCCAGATCTGTGCATCATATAACCAAGATACTTGTATTCATCGCACATGGTTACAATTTGGCCGTCGATAGGAATCGGACTATTGTTATCTGGATCTGGGTCATTAAAAGACATGTACTGGGTCTTTGCAACACTCAACACTAGGCCACCGGCCTGTAACTGATGTTTCCACGACAGAAGCGCCTCTTGCAACTCTGCGCGGCTCTCGGTGCAGATAGCAACGTCGTCTGCGTAGATGAAAGTCCACGAGGCTGAAGACTGTGCTGCTTCAGTGAGTGCGTCTAATACCAAGCAAAACAGGAAGGGACTCAGTACTGAGCCTTGATGCACACCTTCTGCAACCGCTATTGGTTTAGTCTGACCCACTACTGTTCGTACCATTGATCTCGCACCCCTGTACATGTCGGCTATGATATTAATATAATGTTCGGGGACGTTCTTCATGCGAAGACTCCACCAAATCGTATCCCTTGGTACACGATCAAATGCCTTTTCCATGTCCAAGAATGCGACATACAATGGTCGAAGTTTCGCTCTGTACTCTTCAGCGATCGTGTTTAGAGCAAACATAGGATCGGTAGTAGATAAGCCCGGTACAAAGCCATAGTGATTTTTGGACAGCGAACATTCTGATCTTAAGCGACTGTCAATCACTCTTTCAAATAGCTTCATGGTTTGGCTTAACAGCTTGATTCCGCGATAGTTATTACATTCGTATTTGCTGCCCTTCCCCTTATAAATTGGAACTATGGTGCTCAATCTCCATGCCTCTGGCATTTTGGAGGAGAGCAACACACAGTTGAAGAGGTCGGTAAGCAGTACGACTCCTTGTTCGCGAAGGCACTTCCAAGCTTCGACTGGAATACCGTCAGGCCCTATGGCTTTGTTGTTGGCCATCTTTTTTAGCGCCATTTTGACCTCACTGGGATGTATTGGAGGTATGAGTCCCATGTTCCTACCGGTGTTTTCGAGCTGGGGAGCAGCTTGAGTAGGGTTGTTGTTTTGGCCGATCCCGTGGGAATTTCGGGAAATCCCTTCTTAGTGCACCCCAACGGTCCCCAAGGAACATACATGCCAAATTTCAGCTTCCTGCGCCCAATTGTTTCGGCTGTAGCGTGTCTGTCAGTCAGTCAGTAACGCAAGGATTTTATATATTAAGATATAATATCTTTTCAGCGCGTGTTTTAGGCCTATAACGAAACGCCTACCTCAATGAGATCCAGATATATAGAAGCAGAAAGTCATTGACTACGGCTACGAAAACGTAAAAAATGTATGGGAGAAAACTGTTTTTGCATATAACTTGATGAATGTGCAAGTTAGGTAATTTCTAATGCTTGATGAAAAATCATGCGAATGGGTTGGGTAGAACGGGCTGGCCGACTCGTATGATAAAACACAAATTCTTTTAATATATAGATACTATTGGTGAAAAGTATCTTTTCGCAATGAAATAGAACGTTATATTCTGGTTACAAATGTGCTTTGTTTGAAACAAATTGTTGTTTTGTGTGATACTTATTTTAATAGGAACTTACCTACTTTCGTACTGCCTTTTAGTTTATGTGTGTGTTGTTATAGGCCTATGATAAAGTCCAATCAAAGTCAAGTACCTACTTCAAAATTTATATATTGAAATTACTTTACTGATAATAAAATATGCATAAATATATTTCGTTGTGCGTAGTGACATAATGTTATGTTTTAAAGCTTTATAGTATAATATATATCAGAGTAAAGTTAATTTTTATCATAACAGATGAAATATGAGATGTCTACCGACATTTGCAAATGCCAAGAAGCTTTATTTTACTCCAAATAATGTTTTATGCACCTATTGCTTTTAAAATTAAATAAGATATATTATTGATATATTAGCATACCAGTGCAAATAGATCCTATTTGAGGAGCATATTTTGATCAGCCATTCATGATTTTACTTTTCCTACCAATATTCGGTAAAAAGGCACGTATCAGGAATAGTGATCCCTACTAAAATATAACTACAAATCATCCCAACATTTTAACAGTTAAAACGGTGCTTGAAAAATACTATTTTCCATCATCATATTTGCGTAATCGAAAAAATGTGACACAAAAAAGAATTTAGTACGTGAGTTTGGCATGTCATCAATTACAGCTAAACGTAAATTACGAATGGAATCAGACAAACCCCATAACGTTAACCCTCGGTGTGCTGTGCCCCACTAATTGCGTCCTCGCCCATTCGTTTTGTATGTCGCCGAGTTGAATTTAAATAATATTCGTTATTCGGTGACCCTGCGGGAATATTTTACACGTGTTTTATATGTCTGCTAGCGTTGTAGATGTGTGTTTAAGTTTTTCACTTTATTTATTTAAAAAGTGACAATAGCTGTTTATTTTATGTATGCTGCGTGTGTCAACTATTAGGTAACTATTTATACTATATACATATTGTGTGATTAATGAATAGTTCAGTTGTCTCTAATCCCTTTGTCTCTTTTGATTAATTGTTTTGTAATGTCTTCCTCAATACATGAATTCTTCATAGTGCAGGAGACATTTCAAAATTAAAATAGTGTAATTGAAATTCAATTTTTGGTAGCAGTGAAAACATGATCAAGAAGACAATAGATTATATTTTTCAATCGTCAAAAAAAATATAACAATATCACGCCTGATCCTTAAGTTCGTCGCTAAAATTTAGTAATGGTTCTAAAATGATGACTATTTGAAGATGAACACAAAGATCTTTGTCATAATATCCCTCCTAACACAAATCCTTCCACAGATTAAAAAACAAGATACGCCACAAAATCCTTCGCAATTATAAAATCTCATTAAACATTTCTAAAATGACATCGAAAGTAAAAACGACCCTATTCCACTTAAAAATAGAATAATTCACGCCCTTAGGCGAAAGTGTAGCAAGCAAGGCAATCAATCTTAATTCGTTGGGACACTTGACTCAACATTATATATTTTTCGTTGACTTGTAGAGATGAACCATTATTTTCATTCTTGCCTTTTGTAAAACTGTGCAGCTTTTATTAGGAGTAATCTCTTTGAAATATTTTGTAAATCTCACAGTAATCTGTTAAGTTTTTCTTCATTCTTATGTAAGATGCTTTCTTTGTTTAAAATCAAATCTTATGGTTTTGCATGTAGATTATTTCACTTAATATTATTATTTGGTTATTGTTATTATAAAAAATAACCAAATATGTGTTTACGTAAATTTTTGATGTGGTATAAAGTAACAAAAGGAGATAAAGATTTTATATAGTTTACTGAGCTCATTTTAACAGCGATGGCGTATCAATGTTTCTTTTTAAATCGCTTCTTTAGCTTTTTCTTAACTATTCAGGCTTGTTTTTATCTTATAACAATTGATTGTATACTTTAGTCTTTAGAGATTTGTTTACTTTTAAGTTACAGCTGTTATATACACATTTTAATTTTGCCCCAAGAGGCTTGAGATCAATTTATAACCATATCTTACATTCTTTTAATTTATTTTTAGTAAATATTCGGAAATGAAAGCATTGCATAACTTCCTAACAAACATTGTGAGTGTATATCGAAATCTATGTTCTCAAAATTGATCTCACACTTACTTACACATTCACAAAGAGCTTATGGCTTTTTCAACTCCTCAAGGTACTATTTGTACTATCGACAACGAAGTTCGAGAAGTTTTCTATTTTTCTTCGAGGTAAAGGTATTCCAATACCTATATAAAAGTAGCTTCTCAAAGAATCGGGTCGTTGCTTGTTTCCATATTTAACATAGTTAGGGAACTGCTTCCTAATAGTTTTGTATTTTCTTTTATTTCATTCCATGAGAATCTTTTCCAAGACACTTTTGGTTATAAATAAAACACAAACCAAAGTTTTATCATGTACTAGATGAACCCATGGTTGCACTAGCGTTATTAAAGGCTACAGTTCCGCATCCGTGGCTCATAGCGTGATATTGTATAGCCTTCCTCGATCATTGGGCTATCCAACAAATAAAATATTATCAGAATGGGACCAGTAGTTCCTTAGCGCGTATAACCAAACAAACTGACTCTTCAGCTTTGAAATATTTGTAAATAAATGTATATTATGTGAAAATGTGTGGCAGTGTGTGCATTTATGACAACAGATTAAAAAGTGTCACAACATACCCCGCTGGCTAAATTGTGTTATCGGGTTAGTCGAAACTTCACAACTCTTTGAAAAACTTTTAAGGATTCAGGTTTTTGAAGATGTTTTTCTATTTAAAACTTTTTCAACGGGTCGTCAAGCTTTTGCTTTGTATACTGAGAGAAAATGTAACGATATTTTGATTAGTATATTCAAATGTAATTATAAGCACAAGTCGGCTGTCCCAAATCAAAACACAGTAAGGGACATTTTTGTCGAAATCAAGATTTTTACAACATGCTTTTAACACAGTAAATGCCCACAATATACAAAAACCCTTTTTTCAATTGAGGCCTCCATTCCCAATATAGCGATACCATAAAACCTAGTAAGTGCACAGACTAAACCGCAAACCCCAAATCAAAAACCTAGTAAGAGCTGATAACCAGTTCAAAACACAGCAAGGCACACGTACTTACTTTGTTTTGGATTGGGAATTTACACTTGCTAGGTTTTTGATTTGGGAATTAATATGTCTAAAAGACCATAAAATCTAAAAATTACACTGTATAGCACACACCCGTCGGAGATTCTATCTACTGGAATTAGGGTTTAAATTAGTGAGAAAACATCAAATTGCCACTATCTTTTCGGGAGAGAGGCGGGGCGGTGCGTGCCTTCATTTATAGCGTTGCGCCGATCGCCACTACGTGGCCAGTACTGGATAAAACTGGACGTGATTTTGCTGTCTACGCGTGCTCCGCGTGCGTATTTCGTCGAAAATGAGTAGAAGTAAAAGAATCCTCGACTCGACTCGGCGACGGCTGCTCTCAAAGCGAACCCTTTTATTTTTTTATTTTGGTGTCGGGTTGGAAAATCCTCATGGAGTCCCTCCGCCCTGGGGGGAAGGGCGAAGGGGACTGTCAGACTCTTACTGACTAAAAACCAACCCGTGTTCCTCATGTACCCGTGTGTCGGAGGGTTGCGTATCGCTGAAGCATTCCTCGCTACCCCCCGACGGGTATTGGCCCGCCAGATAGTCAGGCGGGCCCCGAACAAAACCCCCTTGGCGGCGGATGAAGCTGTTGGGCTCCGCCGCCAAAACACTCAGCGGCCGCAGAGGATAGGGCGGACGGCAACGCAACATCGCATCTCCTCTTCCTCTGAGGCCCCACCTCGACGCAACGATGGTGCGCCCCATTTGGTCGCGGGAGATAGGGCGCGTGGCAACGCAACACCGACACGCCTCTCCTCTCGCGACCACACCCAACTGCGAGGGACAGAAGAACTGTCCCTCGTACCCGCACCGTTGGACGCATCCTGGGCAGGTCCCTCCAAGCCCACGCGGAGCGTCGCCTCCTGGATCCCTCTTAGCTTCACCGCGGGTGACCAATCCACGGTTACTGAGCCCCCCACCACGACAAGGTGGAGATCCCACGGGGGGGGGCTCAAAGCGAACCTTGGTGATTTGATTTGAAGTTCGGAAGGAGAGAATAATAACAGGTTAGTACCCATTAAATACAATACCTTTTTTACATATTTTTTTACATTTTACATTAAACATAATATACTTTGAATATTCGTACTCATGCATGCAGATTAAAATTTATTTCATTCAGTGTAGGTTTGTTTTCCTTCGTTAATGTAAATATGCCTTTAAAAGTGTTTTATTTATGTGGAGGCAGAATACGTCGCAAGCAGTGCGGCAGCAGCGCGTGATATGTGTATGTTTATTCTTTTACATGACTGCCCTTTGAACTTTGCATGGTTTTTTCTTTCAGTTTGGGTGAAGGCACCAGTAGACGTGCAGAAGCATATCAGATGCAGGGGCAGACAGACTCAAATGATTTAATTACTCTATCTGACCCGAAGAAAGTTGTGACGACTCTGTTGTGAATCCCGATTGAGCCCTGATATAATATCTAATTCAGATTCCTCCGACGAAGAGAGCTGTATAAATATCCAAAAATGTATAATGACTCAAGAAAACTTTGTACGAATTTCCAAAGAAAACATTCCTTCCAAAACTTCATTTTCCCCTTGTTCAACTTCACCTCCGAAGGCATTAAATTTTATAGCTGCTTATCCAGGACCTGTGATTTCTGCTGATAATTACAAGCCGGATATAGATTACCTGACAATCGAGGAAACTACGTCTCCGACAGAACAAAACGTATTAAATCGCATTCCATTAAACATAATCTTAATATAAAAAATTTTGCGTTACTGACTGACTGACAGACACGCTACAGGCGAAACTATTGGGCGCAGGAAGCTGAAATTTGGCATGTGTGTTCCTTGGGGATCTAAGAAAAGCACTAAGAAGGGATTTCCCAAAATTCTCACGGGATCGGCCAAAACAGGTAAATTTAAAAAAATTGCAGGCGTAGCTGCTGGCGTCCTCTAGTAACAAAAAATAAGCAAAACCTAAAACACCCAATGATTACCAAAGATTGTAAATGCACACGAGAATGTGTGAAATTCACACCTGAGGAACGCCATAATATTTGGAATAAATAATGAGATTTGCCATGTAAATCCAGACGCCCATAGAGAGAAAGATGCACTGTAATTAGGCAGTGTTTGATTTTGAGGACTTGAAAAGTTTAATCCGTCAAGCTCGAATGAAAATAAGGATTGTAGAGCCCCAAAAAAAGAACCTCGATCTAATAGCGACCCTTTAAGCAATTTTCAGTTGAATTCAATTGTTCAGGTCAAATTCGTTCGAGTTATGCGTCAAATGTGGTATAAAACCTCTTTCAATGAGCCGTTCGTTCCTTTGGACTTTATGATATAAAAAAAAATTACCCTTCAGTGTGGCCCGCTTCCAGGAACGAACCTCGTAGCATCAAGACATCCAAAAAGGCGGAAATAATTAAAGAGCTGGTAAAATTGATGCCAGAGTCCAGAAAGAAACTTTGGCAAGACTTACCAGTTAATGACAGGTCTCCGTACTTAATAAATGAATTATATATCTTGCGTGTGTATACAGATACCTACACACACACTTATTTTTATTTCGTATTTTGAGTTTATCTGTTTTTGTTATCAATTCCTCGTTTTCTACTATAATTTGGAACTTTTCATATTAAATTACTTCACCTTCTAAGAATTAGAATAATAAACGTGGTTAATTCTCGTTAATGTGTTTTACTGCAATAGTTTTTAGATACGAACTTAGAATATTTATTTACTCATTTTCTTTATCATAATTTTTATCATAACTAAAAGTTTTCAAAACCTTTAAAAAAATCAAAACCTAATAATGTCTTATATACTTACTATGTTTTGGTTTAGTTTCCATGGGCAATGATTAGTGTTGGATCCCATTCCAAACTTAGTAAGTGTTATACAACGTGTATCAAATTATATTTTTTAAGTTTTAGTATGCAAAAATGTAGACAGTAATCTTATCTACCATCTCCAAGAATCATATTCAGCTGTATATTCATAGTTTGGTAAGGCATAATAAAATCAGCTTTTTTGCCCTCCTGTAAAATTTGTTCGAAGGCCCTTACTGTGTTTTGATTTGGGACAGCCGAAGTAGCCTTATGAAATACTATACTTGACATAGTCCTAGAACTATACTATTTTCAACCATTTAGATTTTCTATCGAATTTTACAGACTTATAGATTTTTATATTTCTACGTCAACATTTTTTTACACTAACTAATAAGCCTGGTTATAAATTTCAAACTAAACAAATTTGAGTATGCTTATTAAGGTGAATCCGAAAATATGTACTTTTGCAGTTCTTACTACCTCACCATCAGCCTTTAACAGTTCACTGCTGGACTAGACCTCTCCTTTGAAAGAAGGAATTGGCCTACTATACCACGCTGGCCAAACGGGTTGGTAAAGGGTTTGTATCAAGTTTTCCTTCTCTTACAGTGCTGTTCTCTGCATAATATATGCTCCCTCTGTCGGCTCTTACGACACCCATGGGATGATATTATGGGGTGGTGACTTTTCGTATTCTTAATCCGTCACCACACGGACAAAGTTCTTACTACCTATATCAATTTTATTATGTAAAATCAAACATCCAATCAAAATACATTTTAGTCAAAGGCTCACGTGCTGGCGAACACACGTCCACACGTCAGTTTATTGCATAGGAAATAAGAATTATAATTTTACTACAACTGTATAGGTTAGCTTGACTTTTCGCCGTGTGTACGTCATCGAGTGGCAGTATATAATAGGATAGAAGAAACCAAAGCAGTTAAACCACGGGTGCGACATGCAGCTAACAATACTATCGTAGCCATATACCTCAACTGTATTAACCCAATTCGAACTACCCGCGGTACACAGTCACGTTCCAGCGCGCTTTACATCAATATTTGTCTATTAAAACAATACAAACAAACCCAGTCCCTTGTTTGAATATCTCAAGTACTCCGCCATAGTGAGTCTTAACGGATTATGATGTACCTATGCGCGTCTGCTGATCGGGAGGTACCGTGTTCAATTCCTGGGTCGGGCAAATGTGTTACTGAGTTTTCCGAATTCTCAGTAGCAGCACTGCGTCTCGCAATATTGCGTGGAATTACCTACTGCCTAAGATTCATAAGGCAAAATGTGTGTGTAATATCACACCTCTGCCTACCCTTTTGGGGATACAGACGTGACGAGATATAAAAACAAACCTTATTCGCCATAGTGAGTCTTAAGGTATTTATAGATAATATTCCTGTGGTTAGTTTAGTTTATTAAAATTAATGTTCAGCCTTTTTGGAAGAGTTTGACTTGCGTTTATACCTAGGTTGCGAATGGTGTTGCGCGGATTAATAGTTGTTATCATGTATATGAGTATTTTGTGTAAGTCGCATTTATCTGGAGAGAATATTTGTAAATTGTCATAGTTAAACTACAAGAAATGATGCTTAATGTTTCAGTTTAGTGTGAAGAGTGCATGCGGTGATCCAACGAAATATGATAGTAGAAATATAGGATTTGTGCAACGCAGCTGTTGTTTAAAAATCAAAGCAGAGAAATATCGGTAACTGATGCTATTTGGTAATCCCAAAGGCACTAACATTTTTTTTAATATTTTTCACATTCACCTCATTAATTGTAAAACATTATTCATCGTCCTAAATTAACTTATCTATTTTTTAATTACAGAATATTAGCTTGATGTCAGTCAAAACTTTTTAAAGATCAAATCCGAATACATTAATATAATCAACGTTGTTACGGCACATCACAAGTTATTTCCAAATTAAGTATAGTTGTTAGTTCGTAACAAACGTTTTGCTATTTTTATATCACTCCCAAAGGCACTTGATAAAAAACTAATACTTAACACTAAACTTGTCCACAAATTTGATAAAAAAAATAAACGTTGTTAAAAAATCCTTCAACGTTATTAGTTAAAAGACAATTCGTTACTAAAATGAGCGTCTGAATAAAACACCTAAAGTGCCCCCGAGGTCAATTTAGGCTCTAGAATCGTGACACAACAATGTTTTCCTTAAAATATAATAATTTTGTACTAAAATTCTTTAACGTAATGTATTTTATTTTCAGTGCTCAGCGGGATTTGAATAATAATAATATAATATATAATATAATAATATTCTACCACATTCACACAACACCATAACTATACTAAGCAGGACCTGTACTATGGGTACTAGAGAATTGATTAAAATGCATAATAATACTTCATTTTTTGGAAATTACGTAAATATTAAACAAAGAAACATCCATGTTCACCCACACAAATGTTTGAAATGAGTGAGAATTGAACCCGCGACCTTCAGCGTAGCAGTCGTTTACACTACTGCTACGCCGCCATGTCGTTGAATTAAGTGCATTTATTTATGAATTTGTCCGTGTGGTGACGGATTAAGAATAGGGATTGTCACCACCCCATATCATCCCATGGGTGTCGTAAGAGCCGACAGAGGGAGCATATTATTCACAGAACAGCACTGTAAGAGATGGAAAACTTGATACAAACCCTATACCAACCCGTTTGCCCAGCGTGGTATAGTAGGTCAATTCCTCCTTTAAAGGAGAGGCCTAGTCCAGCAGTGGACTGTTAAAGGCTGATGATGATGATTTATAAATTGGTTTTTATTTACCGTCGTCTGCTAAGGTTAAACCTACCTAAAGTCTACACTGCATAATACATGGAGATTACAATACAGCATCAAATTTCTCAGAAGCTTCTTACTTCGTAGCTTAAAGCCGCAAACCGCAAAGGTGTACACATAGCACAATATATTGAGTGATAAGCCTACCATTCCACAAATTGGAGGGCGGACGATTGAAGTTTTCGTATAGGGTAATAAAATAATTTCGGTGGCGGGACTAAAATGTGGTTTAGGCGTTCTATTCGTCTCTCAACGACATATAAGTATTTTTCACGACTCGGTATTTTTTAAATGTAAGTACAAAGCAACGAAAATTTTATGTAAACTTTTCGTTACTTTTTAACTGGTTTGCCGTAACCACGGTTCATGTAAGGCCGCCATTGGCGTCAGCGTCAACGCAGCGGAACCTCGGCATCTATGTGGCGTCGACGCGAAGGTGACACTGCGTTGACGCTGAAGCCAATGTGAGGGCGGCGTAAAGCAATCAAAATGTTCAATATCTATAAGAAAAATATTTTCTAACTGTATAACCAAAAAAAGGACAACTAAAACACATCAGATTATAATAAAAGAATACTACGACTCTCTTAATTATTTTTAGAACTAAGATTTAAGTTTTTTTGACGTCAGTAAAGATTATGGCCGAATCAAACTTAACCGTAGTACCACTGTATTATATCACTGTAGTAGTCTTGTGACCATCAAAAATAAAATTAGTACAACTTTGAAGGTTATTCGTTTTATTCTAAAATTGCCTACTCTTACTATTTAAAACCGATCCATATATCATCCGACTTTGGAGGTATTAGGGCAACCCCAATACAACGAAAAGGAAAACGCCCGCTGAATGCCAAAACTATATCTCGTCCCAAAACATACCGCTAAAATAGCTTCTAAAATATTGTTCAATAGGAAAGTATGGTCTTATATTTTTTTGGCCGCCACCCGCATCTGAGTTCCGGAGTTATTCGGGCGGAAGCGAACAAACTAACCAAAGGTAGGTCAGTATCGGGATTTGGTGTTGAAAATGTAATTCATAAAATGTAATGTTAGAATATAAAATATAGTAATTCCAACCTCATTTTCACTACTTATAAGAAAATTATATTATTTGTTCCAGGAACAAGATTTATAAATATTGGTTCACATACTATCCTGGAGTGCTGGTGACGATCGATAGATAGACTGATGGTTGATGCGATTCTATCCAGTGGTATGGTCCATACTCCAACAAATGTTTAGATATGGTAGATATTTTATTGGATTTTTTTACAGTTATGTTCCTTGATCCTTGCAGGGATAATTTGTTTCAAATATCTTTCCAGACCTTTATTGAGAACTGTCAGACAAGAAGGTTTCCTCTCGAAGTTTTCGTTCACAGTTAAGCAGACGATTATTAGCAATTTAATAAAAGCACACAACTACAAAAAGTCCTTCTGCGTAGCATTTTAAAGGCCTCTCCAATAGACTATTGCTGAATACTTAACTAATACGCTTATCATAAATCAAGCTTTAGTCCAGACAATAGTGAAGGCAAAACTTATTTCATGTAAATTGGGAATTTTATCTACGAGTTTCCAAATATTGTATTGGAATTTTCAATCTGAAATATCACCACAACACTATTGACCGTGTGGTTGACGGCATAGAATACAAGTGTCACCACCCCATATCTTCCCGTGGGTGTCGTAAGAGGCGACTAAGGGATAATACGATGCAAATACCATCTTTGCGTAGAGACGGAAAACTCGACATCAAACCCTATACGACTGCCTCGTTGGTCTCGCGGCATAAATGTGCGCGTGGGATCGGGAGGTCCCGGGTTCGATTCCTGGGCCGGGCAGTGTTACTGGGTTTTACTGTCACAAAATTCTCAGTAGCAGCACGGAGTCTGGAAATGTGCCCGGTACGGCAATAGGCTCGCCCCTTATTACGTGGGACTAAAGTATATCTGGCGAAAAGTGGGTGTAGAAATACACCTCTGCCTACCCCTTCGGGGATAAAAGGCGTGACGATATGTATGTATGTATGTACTATTGACTCTAAAACGAGAAGTAAAGCCTCTTTTTGTAGGAATATCTAAAAATGATTTTCATCATCATCAGCCTTCCGTAGTCCACTGCTGGATATAGGCCTCTCCAATGGCACGCCACTGAGCCTGATTTTCGGCTCTTCGTGTCCAGCCGCTGCCAGCCACTTTGCGTATATCGTCACTCCACCTAGCCGGAGGGCGTCCTACACTACGTTTGCCAAGGCGCGGTCTCCACTCTAGAACACGGCTACTCCATCTGTTATCGGTTCTGCGACAGATGTGACCAGCCCACTGCTACTTCAACGTGCTAATTCTCTGAGCTATGTCGATTACCTTGGTTCTCTGTCGGATCACTTCATTACGAATTCAATCCTTCAGAGAAACTCCGAGCATAGCCTTCTCCATAGCTCGCTGAGCGACCTTAAATTGGTGGACTAGTCGCACCGTCAGTGTCCACGTCTCGGCACCGTAAGTCATAATGGGTAGGACGCACTCATTGAAGACTTTTGTCTTAAGGCTTTGCGGTAGGGATGACGAAAAGATTTGACAGAGTTTCCTATATGCCGCCCAGCCAAGCTGTATTCTTCTGCAAGCCTCCCTCTCGAAGTTGTTTCTATCCAACTGCAAGGTTTGCCCAAGGTAGACGTACTCCTGAACAATTTCGAGAGGGACCTCGTTTAGGATAATCGGTTCCAGAGAGACATGTTCATTGAACATTATTTTGGTTTTATCCAAGCTCGTCCGGAGACCGATGCGAGTAGAAGAATTAGCTAGGTTGCTCAGCATATACTGCAAGTCTTGCACGGTTTCAGCCACGATAACGATATCGTCTGCAAATCTTAAGTGTGAGAGGTACTCGCCGTTTATGTTAATACCGCGTCCTTTCCAGTGCAGCGTCTTGAACATATCCTCCATTGCATTTGTGAACAATTTGGCGGAGATAACATCCCCTTGTCTCACACCTCGATGCAGGTGGATAGGTTCAGACTGCTGGTTCTGTACTTGGACGGTCATAGTCGCGGCGTCATACAGACCTCTCAGCACTTGGACGTACCGCCAATCGATTTGTCACCGTTGCAAAGACTCCAGAACAGACCAGGTTTCGATGGAGTCAAAGGCCTTCTCATAGTCCACAAACGCTAAGCACAGGGGCTGATTATACTCCTTTGCCTTCTGTATAATCTGCCGCCCTGTGTGGATGTGGTCTATGGTGCCATACCCTCCTCGAAAACCGGCTTGTTCGGGCGGCTGAAACTCGTCGAGTCTACGCGCGAGACGGTTCGTGATGACCCTGGAAAACAGCTTATTGACGTGGCTCAAGAGCGAGATCGGTCGAAAGAAGAGTTTTGTCTCCCTTTTTGAAGATCAAAACGACTATGTTCTTGCTCCACGCCCTTGGAGTTCTCCCCGAGAACAGAACAGAATTAAATATGCGTTGGAGCTGCACCAGTATAGGTTTTCCACCTGCCTTTAGCAGCTCCGTCGTAATTCCATCTTGCCCGGGGGCTTTTCCATTTTTAAGCTGCCTCAGGGCCACCACGATTTCGTCTTGGCTGACGTCTGGCAACTCTTCCGTGAAGTGACGGATTAAAGTGGCTCTTGGATCCTCGGAGTCGGGTTGGGGACGGGACGTTTTCGAGGTGTAGAGGTTGCCGTAGAAGCTGTGAACCTCCGCAAGAATCTCCGATCTAGAAGTGGCGACTTTCTCTTCTGACGTGGTCAGCTTCGTCAGATGACTTCGACCTAAATGCTGAGTAAAAACTTTCGACCCCCGATTGTAACATTGTGTACATAAATGTCATTTACTACTAATTAAAAAAAAGTAACATAAAAATAAACAATTAAAAAAAAAACAACTTAAAAATAAACAATTTAATTTAAACTATTTACAAACTAAACAAATGAATTTAAACTATTTACATACTAAACAATTTAAATTTAACTATGAAAAAAAAAAAGAAAAACGGGAAGCAATGCGGACAACCACATTATTTTATATATATATATACCGAAGTACCGGTTCCTCATCGCCGCCCGCCAGCGGCCGCACGCCGCGCGCGCACCTAGCTGTCACAGGCAGTCCGTAGCCGAACCTCTCGAGGCACGAACGCTGTCGCCTTGACTAATTTTCTCACTGGTTAACCGTCATTACGAAATATCAATCTTGAACGTAAAGTTATTTACGAATATTTTAAAACTTTAATATCAACTTAAGAGTGGATTGCCTTTCTCCATATACTTAAAACTGTTGTAATTATTAATTTAGTGACCGTGATTCCCAAACTTGGGTAAGTTGTGCACATTTATTTATAAAGATTTCTAACGGCCGTTATCTACCTGTTGTATTATATTCTTTGTGTTAATTTTAGAGGTACGAGTCCGACTAAATATTGTAGCTTTATTCTATCCTGTGTGTAATGCTTATAGTTGCCTTTCTTCCACTATGTTATACTTAAACTTTCAAAGCTCAACGTTTGTAACCGTCTCTGCTTGCTTACATTTACTATTAATTTAGATTTTTCACACTTAGAATTCTTCCGCCATTATAAACCCTAAATTGCCAATCTAGTTCTTGCCATGTATCCTAGCGTTTCCCGTGCGCCCCTTATACCGGCAGCTTAATGATTCGGCCTTTGTTCCTAGGAATTACGTCACGGTTCAACTGACGTAACCGGATTCCCAGTCTCCTTCATCGCCTGAGTGGAGTGTCCGAGCTGACCTGGACTACGCCTGGAGGACGGGACCTCGCCAGGGAAGTGTGGAAGGCTAGACAAGTGCGCAACGACCTAGGCCGAACCTTACAATTTTTTTTAATATACCTTAATTTTTTTTTAAATTTCAAAACTTAGTTTTATTTCTTCCAAATTCTTTGTTCACGTCCTATAAACGTGACAATGGCGCCCAACGTGGGGCATTGTCACGTTTATAGGACGTGAACAAAGAATTTGGAAGAAATAAAACTAAGTTTTGAAATTTAAAAAAAAATTAAGGTATATTAAAAAAAATTGTAAGGTTCGGCCTAGGTCGTTGGCATGTTAAGGATCTCAAGCTTAAGAGATACCCGTAGTAAGTTAATTCATTTTTTTTTCGGATTTCAATAAGTTGAAATCCTTTTTCTGGGAAGAGGGGTAATGTAACATTGTGTACATAAATGTCATTTACTACTAATTAAAAAAAATAACTTAAAAATAAGCAATTAAAAAAAAAAACAACTTAAAAATAAACAATTTAATTTAAACTATTTACAAAATAAACAAATGAATTTAAACTATTTACATACTAAACAATTTAAATATAACTATGAAAAAAAAAAGAAAAACGGGAAGCAATGCGGACAACCACATTATTTTATATATATATACCGAAGTACCGGTTCCTCATCGCCGCCCGCCAGCGGCCGCACGCCGCGCGCGCACCTAGCTATCACAGGCAGTCCGTAGCCGAACCTCTCGAGGCACGAACGCTGTCGCCTTGACTAATTTTCTCACTGGTTAACCGTCATTACGAAATATCAATCTTGAACGTAAAGTTATTTACGAATATTTTAAAACTTTAATATCAACTTAAGAGTGGATTGCCTTTCTCCATATACTTAAAACTGTTGTAATTATTAATTTAGTGACCGTGATTCCCAAACTTGGGTAAGTTGTGCACATTTATTTATAAAGATTTCTAACGGCCGTTACCTACCTGTTGTATTATATTCTTTGTGTTAATTTTAGAGGTACGAGTCCGACTAAATATTGTAGCTTTATTCTATCCTATGTGTAATGCTTATAGTTGCCTTTCTTCCACTATGTTATACTTAAACTTTCAAAGCTCAACGTTTGTAACCGTCTCTGCTTACTTACATTTACTATTAATTTAGATTTTTCACACTTAGAATTCTTCCGCCATTATAAACTCTAAATTGCCAATCTAGTTCTTGCCATGCATCCTAGCGTTTCCCGTGCGCCCCTTATACCGGCAGCTTAATGATTCGGCCTTTGTTCCTAGGAATTACGTCACGGTTCAACTGACGTAACCGGATTCCCAGTCTTCTTCATCGCATGAGTGGAGTGTCCGAGCTGACCTGGACTACGCCTGGAGGACGGGACCTCGCCAGGGAAGTGTGGAAGGCTAGACAAGTGCGCAACGACCTAGGCCGAACCTTACAATTTTTTTTAATATACCTTAATTTTTTTTTAAATTTCAAAACTTAGTTTTATTTCTTCCAAATTCTTTGTTCACGTCCCATAAACGTGACAATCGATCGCATCTTGTATAGAGCGTGTATTGGAGCTACGTAGGTCGCGTCTTACCAGCTTGAAGATCTTTTTATTTAGATCTGACGAAGTACCTACCGGGTTTTCTCGTCGCATCTCTATGAGCTGCAGAGATTCTCGCGGAAGTTGAGATCTCCTGCCGGTGTGCTGCATCTTAAAGAGTTTCGTCCCCTCATCCCAAAGGATTTTCACCACTTTATCGAGTTCCTGGTCCATATCTGCGTCTATTGTGGTTTCCAAGGCAGCGAACCGGTTTTCCAGTTTTAGCTGGAATGTTTCAGATCCAACCACGGATTGGAGGAAATTTGGCCGGAGCGTAGACTTCATAAGGCGAACGCGTTCAAGCTTATAATCGATATTCAGAGTGAGGCACTCTGAATATCAGTACAAGTCGGTGATCACTTCCGGTGTTGAACCTAGTGATCACGGAGACATCCCTAAATATTCGCCTTTTGTCCGCCATAATGATGTCAATCTCATTTTTTGTCATAGTGTCGGGGCTTCGCCACGTCCACTTTCTTTGAGGCTGCTTCTTAAAGAATGAGTTCATTAAGAACAGCCCCTCCTTCTCTAAGAAGTTGACGAGCATCTGCCCCCTATGATTTCTCCTACCAAATCCGTGTGGTCCTACTACCGATTGGCCGCAAGTATGTACTCCCACTTTGGCACCATGACAACATTAAAGTGGGCCTTTTGGGTGTTGTGTAAGGCCCTGGAAATGTCTTCGTACACTTCTTCTACTTCATCATCCGAATATGCCGAAGTCGGTGCATACACTTGGATAACCTTGAGAGTATATCTCCTGGTGAGTCTGATCCCAAGGTATGCTACCCTTGTCGACACACTGGAGATTTCTAAAATGTTGTCAGAGAGGACCTTATGGTCCAGGAACCCAACCCCGCCTTGGGATGGCTGGTCTCCCCCCCTGAAGTACATAAGATGGCCTGAATCTAGGGTAACGGTATCCTCTCCCTCTCTCCGGACCTCGCATAATCCCAAAACATGCCACCTTATGTACTTTAGTTCATCTTCGAGTTGTGCCAGATGGTCGTCGAGCCGTAGCGTGCGTCCGTTATACGTAGCCATGGTCAGTCGGTGTTGGCGGCCTACCGTTACCATGTCCGCCGCCTTGGCCAGGAATAGCGTGGCGATCGGGAACTGGGGGCCGTTGCGTAAGCGTGTGTGCCATTGAGGTTTTGCCCATAATCACCACGCTGGGCATGCGTGTTGGTGATCGCAGGGCGTAGCTTCTCGCACCGGTGACGCTGCTGCCCGGACCGATCTATTGTATTTAGCTACGCCTATTTGCAACGGTTATACCGCCGTTAGTCGGTCGCCAGAGCCTCGTTTGCTGGTCGGCAGGATGCACCACGGGCAGGTGAGGTTGGCTGGGAGCTCTAAGTTATTGTTGCGCTCCCATGCATCCCAAAAAAAATGCTTTTAGCTTTGATTTTTTATACCTACTCTTGGTTTTGTGAGCACCTGTGTCACTGAAATAGGAATTTGGCACAAACTATGCCTAAACATTCTAAAGGTGCTGATAGATTAGAGCATTCACCTGTAGTCGTCCGTGTGGTGACGGATTAAGAATACAGAATGTCACCACCCCATATCATCCTATGGGTGTCGTAAGAGCCGACAGAGGGAGCATATAAAGCAGAGAACAGCACTGTAAGAAAAGGAAAACTTGATACATCCCTATACCAACCCGTTTGGCCAGCGTGGTATAGTAGCCCAATTCCTCCTTTCAAAGGAGAGGCCTAGTCCAGCAGTGGACTGTTAAAGGCTGATGATGATGATTTACCTGTAACAGAACAATGACTATTCGCTATTTATTAATTTGTTGTACAGATCAATTACAGAGCCAAGCACAGAGCGAAACATCGTTAGGAATATTTTCAAAATATTTCTAGTGAACGCTCTAGTCGACATGAAACTTAAAATAAATTTCCTGCCATTTCACGAGGTTGTTCGCCAGAACGATAGAAAACATAAAATCAAGCAAAACATAAAATAAACATCGCTAAAACGGACTCGTTGATTTTTCTGTAATTTTTAAATCGCAAGAATGCTCATTACAAATGGATGCTCAAGGCTCTCAGCACTGTAAACTTCAAATTATTGATTGTTTCAGGCTAAATTAGTCAAAGCCTTTAGAATTATTTAAAATTATTTTAGAATCTGCATCAAAATAATTTCTAATCTTAATATATAAAATCCTTGCGTTACTGACTGACTGACAGACACGCTACAGCCGAAACTATTGGGCGCAGGAAGCTGACATTTGGCATGTATGTTCCTTGGGGACCGTAGGGGTGCACTAAGAAGGGATTTCCCGAAATTCCCTCGGGGTCGTCCAAAACGGGTTAAAAAAATTGCAGGCGTAGCTTCTGGCGTCCTCTAGTATAATATAAAAAGTGCGCTAGCCTGCAGTTTGATGTTTCACGCTTAAAATAAAATGTATAAAATAAGTGTATAATAATTATGGTCCTAAATCTTGTCATAAAATATCCTTGAGTAAATATTGTATATTCTCGAACAATATAATTCCCATACAAAGCTCTGTATACTTTAATATGTTTTTCAGAGCTAGCGAAAACGCTGCAAATAAACACATGGACGAAGCACAAAGGGAGACGCGATACTTTTAGAAAAAGCTCCACTATATAGTTCGGCATACTAGATTTTGTAGCTCCACTGCTACAAAATCAAGTATGCCGAACTTTTTAAACATAGATCAAATGCTTTAGGCCGGTGTTCACCCACACTTTAACAGATTTTTAAATTTGTAACCAACTGTTTAGTTCAATTTTTATGTTCACCATACCTTATACGTCAATTAAAATGCTAAATCGGGCGGTTATTTTAACCGAACCTCGCATCCATGTTTAACGCGTTTAAACGTTGGTTATCGCTGTCAATGTGACATTTTGTTTACTAGTTACATTTATTTGTCAACAGAACAGTTTCAAATAAAGACAAAAGGAGGTCCGTATATAATTTTTTAATGGATGGTGAATATAATCACTCAAAATATTTCTTTCGTTAACGCTGAAATTTCTGGTACGGTTCCTATCAGCCATTTCTTTCTTAAAGGTTCCTGATGAAATCAGAAAGTAATCGTTTGATATGCTCAGCGATTACTTCTCACGTTTTAAAACCACTTTTGAAATGGTTATGGCATTTCTACACAATAAACAATAACAATGACAAATGTCACAAAATTAATCCTGCCAAAAAATGTCGTGATACTCCTAAAAAGAAAAATAACGAAAAATACAACGTCAGAACTTTACTGCATTATAATGTTATACGATTGTTTAAAAGAGTTGCACAAGTAAACGTCATTTGATGTTGTAATGGTACATTTTCATTTGGCAATGTTACATTTCTCACTCGTTTCATTCAAAATCGTCCGGTTTTCTAACCGGCACCCAAACGGCACTGGTGAACAGTAAAAACACGATCTCTGTTTATCTTGATGTTTAACTTTAAACAGTTGTTTTTGCAATCGACCGTTATATCATTGTCGGTGAACTTGGGTCTAAGTATATAAAATTACTACCTTTTTTGTTCCGAGGAATTGATTGCTGTTTATGTGCTTATGTTTTGGCAAATGTTGTTGTCATTTAAATAACTAGCTGATGTCCGAAATATAACGTGAATTGTATTTGGCAAATCATAATCAACATCAGTTTACATAATTATATAACATCATACGAGAATCAAGCCTCTTTTTAATATTAGAAAGGTCGGGTTATAGGTTATCACCCTAACCAAGTGCGGGTTGGCAGACTTTACGTGTTTTTTTAAAATTTTTGGAGAACACGAGACTTCGATTTCTTTCACCTTTAGCATGCGATCATTAACAAGATATATAGCAAATTTAAAAATTATGCCTATTAAAATTTGTGTACTTCGTTTATAAAAGCAATACTCAAAACATAGCCTAACTACTCCACTGGCACGCCAGCAACCACGATGGCGCAGTACAGGCATTCGTTTATAATTTATGCTAGATAGCACGGACAAACCGAACATCAACATAAAAACGACATGTTTTCACATATAGATGACCACTGCAGTGTAAAAGATTCTTTAAGTATTTTAACTATCCAGGTCATTTACATAACTTAAAATGTTTATATACGTAACTGCGGTACGAGATATATATTCCGAAAAACAACTTTTTTATTATTATTTTGGGAGTCAAATTTAGAGACCGCATCAGCAACACAATGCTACTTTCCAAAACACACATTTTCGATGTAGGCCGCTCAGCTGCCAAATTAAAATGGAACTGGGCGGGCCACGTTTGCCGTAAGCCAGAACCACTCTGGGCAGAAACAACCACAAGGTGGATGCCTAGTAGCAATAAACGGCAACGGGGAAGGCCCAGAAGGTGTTGGCGGGATGAATAAGACGCATATCGGAGGGATGGGCGGGCACTCGCATGTGGTCGCGACAGATGGAAGTTGGAAGGGGAGGTCTTAGCCCAGCAGTGGGACACAAATTCGACTTGTAATAATAATAATAAACCCCTCCGGGGCAGCCGTTATCTCATCAGGAGACTAACGCAATCTCAGAGGGCAGAGTAACAGCTTTCAAACATCACCTTCATCGTGTAATATAAACAAAAAATGTATTACAAGATGAAAAGAAAGCTTACAACCGCAGGGCAGCTTTGTGGCGAGCTGAATGTGTGTGGCGACACTGCGGTCCCGAATGCTTCAGAGAGTCGATCAGGGCCTCATCTGCGGCTTGCCTTTATTGGCTGGCCGGAGTGGATTTCCAAGAGTGCCCGCAGGATCAACTCTGGCTTACCTTGGTCGGCCGGCCAGAGGGCAGCCGCAAGAGCTATTAGCTCGGGGGTGGAAGTGTCATTCTTAAGGGCGTAACTACGGGGAAACTCGCTCCGGGCCTCCGTTGTCACGAGGTCCGCGATGGCGAAACCGGTGCCGCACAGCTCGACACCCCTAGCCACTCGCACCGGTGTTGCCCTCAGGCTGCCTTTATGGCAGAGTTTGTTTGTTTGGGTGGCTGTTTAGAGAGGGCCCATCTAGTCAGTTGGCGAGTCACCACCTGCCACGCGGACGGATGCTATAGGAGTATCACTAGCAAGTGTTGTTTGTTATCCATAGTCTCATTTTCAGTCCATTCAACACCCATCCCCATAATCCAATTAAATTAGGCTCCACATCATTACAATAGTCCTACACGTGCTGCGGCTAGTCCATAGATGTAGTCAGTAGTGCAGTTGTGGAGGCTCCGCGGCATGTGTCCCATCCCATTTAAGATTAAAATTCTCTACGGGCCTCTGCACGTTGGATCCATATCCCCGTGTAAGCCTCCCAAAGGACCGGTTATTCTTCTAATACCATGTTAGAAGAATAGCCGTGAAAAAGAGACACATAATGATAATATACATTTGTAGATTCGCCAGCGGCTTTGCTCGCGTAGTCATCGCAGTAAAAATAACCTCACTCCAGCTCCCTAACAATCTCCACCCAATAAAATCATATCACAACATGGCTCCTTTGCGACGTGAAAGAAGGACAAACAAAAACTTTCACATTAATTATATTAGTAAGGATTGTCTTTAACGTCAAATATTTGAATTTTGGGTTCTGGAGAGAAAGCAACCTGGACCGACGATCTGGTTAAGATCCAGGAAAGCGGTTGCTTATGGGTGGCTCAAGATCAGGCTGTGTGTAGAACCTTGGGTGATGCCTATGTCCTGCAGCTGTGGACGTCCCTAGGCCTGAGATGATGATCATTAGGATTTTATTACGACTAATAAAATATTGCTACCTATATATTTCTTAACAGGTTGTACAACTTGCGAGATGTAGTTTGATAACACCGTATACGTAATAAGTAACAAGCTCGATATCATACTACCATTATTCAATATTTTGCAGGCAAATTACAAAGGCCGTTAAAATATTAAGCGAGCCACCTATTAAAGTTTTGAACGAGAATGCTTTCTTCTCATTAAATTCTCAGCAGGCCGCTATTTTTGTGTAATATTATATCACTAGCTGTTTTTCGCAGTTTCACCCGCGCCCTGAAGGAACTACTTCGCGTACCCTGTAAATTTATAGCCTTAGTTACTCCTTGGTACATCAGCTATCCACCAGTGAACGTTCCGTCAAAATCGGTCCAGCCGTTCGAGAGATTGGCGAGAACAAACAGAAAGACAGACAAAAATTGTAAAAAATGTCATTTCGGTATATGTACCATGTATTCATCCATACGCATGAAATAAAATGCGGTTATTTTAATATTACAAACAGAGCGCCAATTTTATTTATCTGTATAGATTTGCACCTTATATCATGTTTCTTTTAAGAAAAGCCTTTTCGTGGGTGTAGGCTTTTACGCCCAGGACACAGGTATTAGTGTAAAAATATTAGTATGACGACGAAATAAAATAAAAAGTAATCGTATTTTAGTTCATGTCCTAAAATGTTCATTTATTTAGGTTTTCTACCTATCTATCTATCTATCGTCACGCCTGACTCCCATTGGGGTAGGCAGAGACTATGGAACGCCAAATGCTCCTGTTCTAACACACCTCTTTCGCTTCCTCGACATTCATTAACCTCATCATACATGCTCGCCGGTTATGGGTATTTTTAATTTGGCCCTTTTTAAGTACGTCACCTATTTGGTCGGCGTACGTCCGTCTTGGGCGCCCCCTACCGACATCTCCATTCATTCTTACACGATACACTTCTTTCGTATTTCTTTTTTCATCCATCCGTTCCAAATGTCCGAACCATCGCAACATTCCTTTTTCAATCTTTATCATTACATCTTCTTTCAGACCACACTTCTCTCGTATCACACTGTTTTTCACTTTATCTATCAGCCTTACTCGGCATATACTCCTTTAAGCTCTCATCTCCACAGCATTGATTCTACTTTCATGCTTCTTCTGCCATACCCATAATTCGCTACCATACATCAGCGTTGGCGCCAAAACTCCCTGCAGTACAGCAAGGCGAGCCTTACTTAGAATAATTACGTTACTGATGATGGACTGTAAGGCGCCATTTACACTATTTCCTGCTTTCACTCTCCTTTCAACATCTCCTTCACATTTGCCATCTCTCGTAAACATAGACCCTAAATACACAAACTCATTCACTTGTTCCACTTTTTCATCTCCTATCATTATGTTACATTCAGTTATACTGTCTTCCCTCTCTATGGCCATGACCTTAGTCTTGCTTACATTCACTTTCATGCCCTTCTTCTTATACGCCTCATTCATTACGGTGACCATCTGCTGTAAATCAGAATATTTAGGTTTTATTCAGGCTAAAGTAGAGAAGATTTGTCGTAACATCATTTCTTTAAAATCGTTTGTTTAAAAACATTCAGTATAGCTTTACCATCTTTGGAGCAATAAACATAAATAGGAGCGATGCCTGAAATGAAGATAAGAAATATGTGGTTATTTTTCTACTTCACTTCGCCCACGGGTCCACCCGTACATATATAGACTCACGCCTGTTTCCCGGAGAGGCAGGCAGAGACTACGGAACGCCATTTGCAACGATCCTGACATATCTCTCTTGCTTCATTCACTCTTATCAAATTTCTCATGCATGCTCTTCCGTGAAGGGTACTCCTAACCTGTCCTTTTTAGGATGTCTCCAATCTGGTCAGTGAACATCCACCATATCCAGGTCCACCCAAGGGGAACTATTTTACCCTTTAGGGTGGGCATTTTCAAAATCCATTCTTCGTGATCTTCTACACACCCCATGGAACATACATGAGAACATAGCTATTCATCATTATAATATTTATAGACTCAGGCCTGTATCCTCGAAGGGGTAGGCAGATGTGTAATATTACACCCACATATCGCCAGCAATTTTTAGGTCCCACGCAATAGAGGACGAGCCTATTTCCGTAACCGGGCACATCACCAGACTCCCTGCTGTTACAGAGAATTTACTTATATTTAATTTTTTTTGCCCGACCCGGGAATCGAACCCGGGTCCTCCGATCAGCAGTCGCATACGCTATCCACTAGACTACATTGGTTGTAATCAGGCGGGTCTTCCAATGAAAGAATATACAATAATATATCTCTTGAACATGATACTGGGCTGTTATCACTTAACGGGTTACGGCTAGGGCCTTTATGGGGAGGTATTTCTAAAAGCACGTTCGACATGGTTGCGCTTAGTGGAATAAAAAATATTTTATATTCTTTTTAATTTATGAGCGCAACTAATGGTTGCGCTTTGTGGAACATATTAGTTGCGCTTTTTTGGTTGCGCTCAAAAATAGTTGCACTTTTAGGAATACCTCCTAATGATACTTTAAAACACTCTTATATTCAGACTCATAAGTGAAAAGAGCAGATATGTACTGCGTACTGTAACTTTTAAACAAGGCAAGAGATAACTGCCAACTTTTATATGTAGAATAGCATTGTTTTGTTGATGACACAAAGGCTTGACGGGCCGTTGCTCTTGACAAACAAATTTACTCATTCTACGTGTACATGTTATGTGTAGATACTCGTATGTGTCTGTTTTGGCCGTTGTTAGACGATAGCCTATGTGTAGGGGCTAGCAAGCTGCTACATTTGCTTCATTCACTCTAATCCAATTTCTCATGCATGCTCTTCGGTTAAGGGTACTTCGAACCTGTCCTTTTTTTGGATGTCTCCAATCTGGTCGGTGAACATCAAGCATATCCAGGTCCACCCATGGAGAACTATTTTAAGTAAGCGTCACTGACAAATAAAACGGTCTATTTAAACTGTGAAATAAAATACCCGTTATTATTTATAACATTGTAATTATCTAAACAAGAATCGTCATCAATCCTATTTGTTCAGAAATAAAATATGCAAGTCGTTTGTCTTGTCGCGCGGCAACGAACAATTAAACTCAAGGTTGCGTGTTGCTGTTTGGTGATGCGTTTAGTTTGTGAAGATACTCCTGCATTATTATGTTACCCTGGTACATCTACGGTGAGAAAACACCACCAGTTGATAATTTTCATATAAACATTTTTAGAAACCTTCTAGGTAACAATTTTTTTTCATTGATGAAACTACCTGAAGAGGTTCTTTTTTGAGGATTCTTTTCTATATCTTTATTCATTCGATTTTTTTTGCGTAATTTACTGAATGAAGAGTAACGAATAGCCGAAACTCAAGGGCGCAAAGAGCCGACATTTGGCAATTATGTTCCTTGTGTGCATTCCCTCCTCCACCGTAGGGGTGCACTAAGAAAGGATTTGTGAACAGCCCAAGGGATTGGCAAGAAAAGGAAAATACAAAAAAATCCTGACGAACCTGCGGGTATTCTCTAGTTAGTTATATTCATGAAAAGTATGTACGCGCTAAATAAACATTTAGTTCTATAATTTAAACAAGTCAAAATACCATGCAAGTAGGTACTTTTGTGTGGCGAATAATCACCGTCCCACTGACTGTCAACACAGGTAATAAACATGACCCGGCAGGGTGCTCAAAAGCCACACAAAACGGTGCATACACAATAGGCACTAAGACTACTTGCCTGTGCTCGGTTGGGAAACAAGTCAGCGTCATCGTTGTATATTTCGCCGCGCCGGGATGAAAACCTCCTTACTCATGATTGTGTTTCTTTAGGTGAGTTTAAGTCGCGCGCAAATAGATGTTTTTAGACTAGCTTGCTTCATTTCTGAGTGTACTGTAGCACGTACTTACTTGTATAAATAAAAACATGCACCCATTGTGACCAAAATAATTACAATCATAATTTATTATCGTCATTATCATCAGTCATAGACAGCGCACGCCGGGCAAGAGCGAGTAGTCCTTCTAGAGTGTTATGGACATCGATATAAATATGTACTAACATTCTTAGATAGAAAGATATTGGAGGTCATCAGAAAATTTGAAACTGAAAATGCCGGTATATTCCACGTCATTTCTTGACAAATCTTTTTCTGTCACTGCTTTTGGCCTATGGAATGCGTTACCGTTAAATATTAGATAGGCTCAGACGGTATCCAGATTCAAAACTTTGGTCAAGAACCACTATCTAACATTATAACACTTCCTTTTTTACTATATTAGTGTATCATATATCTGTATGTATGTATAAGTATTTATCTATAATGTAAATAAACATATGTATGTAAATATATTATTATTGTATATTAAAATATAAAATTATTTTATTAACTTTAAGTCAATACATATTATTACTTACTGGTACACTTACTACAACTACCATTTATTTCTTACCAATAATATCTCCATCCAAAGGTTGCGCATTGTACTGTATTTAATATTATGATTCCTTAAAAAAATGTATATAAGTGTACAATAAAGTATAAGTAAATAAATAAAATAAACAGTTTTCCTCACGATGTTTTCCTTCACCGCACATAACTTGGAAGAGTTTGTGGTGTACGTCGTTGGTTCGAACCCGATACCATCGGCATGACAGTCTATTGGAACGGTGCGGAACAAGAAGTTATAGAATTTGAATTATGGATGGCATGCCCAATGGAGACACCATTGGGCATGCATAGGCATTTAATTACTTCACTCTTCTTAATAAAAAATTAAAAATATGGTACTTAAGTATTTTACAATGAATAGACTCATGCTATCAATAATTCAAATTCTATAACTTCTTGTTCCGCACACATTAAAACAGCTGATGCGTAATTTTAACCCGAACGTAATTTCAAATAGAAATTAAAGTTTACAAACTGGCGGGCATGAAATAAAATACGTACGTTGGTAAATCAACAAACTGTGACATAGTCCACAAACAAATAATTATACATGGCACAAATTAATAGGATTTAACAAATATTTATATGATATATCTCTTGTTGTTGACCTGTCTGTTTTATAGCTTAGTCTAGTCAAAATAATGGCCCAGTTTGAATAAACTCGCAATTTCATTTGCTTGTTAAAATAACGTAAATCGTTTAGTTTTACAGAATATTGCTTTTGCCGTGCAGCTAACTTATTGATGGTAAAAATATATAGCTTAGATATTTGCTACAACTTTTTTGTTGTATCCTAATTCACATGCGTACCAATCCACTGGATTTTTCGTTGACGAAATCTACCTGTGAATGAAGTGCGTTGTATTTCGTATAACTCGCGTCTTGAATTGCGGCGCGTAGTACTTGGGGCTCATGTAATAACTGTACGTAAGTATTCAAGACAAAAAGTACCAAAAATTATTAGCCTTGTTTATACTCAGTTCCACTGCATAACACTGGAATTTTCACTAGGCTAGCGCTGCACTGCAACGCCTATTAGCAGACACAAAAATGAGAAGACACATCATAATTAACTTGCTACAAGAACAAGTTGGTAAACATCATTCAGATTGGCTGTCTAACCTAGTCTAAATGCTTTGTGATAAATTAATACATACATACATACATAGACTCACGCCTGTTTCCCCGAAGCGGTAGGCAGAGGCATATTAAACGCCCACGTTTCGCCAGTGTTTGGATCCCACGTAATAGGTGGCGAGCCTATTGCCGCTCATCGGGATATTTTGTTTGCCAGAGCCTCGTCCGTTGATCGGCAGGTGCACCACTTGCAGATGAGGTTGACTTGGCACCCTAAGTTCTTGATGGGAATCCTATGCACCAGTGATAAATTAATGTAATAACTATTATAATATTTAACTTTTTGGAAGTACGCCGGTGTGTTATACACCTACACCCGCAGGCTTAATACAGCGTCAGTTTAAAATTAAACATAAGATAATGCTAAAATATTGTGAATCAATTTCAAGAGCAAACATAATTTTCTTCACAAGCTATCAGATATTGTGATAAGCCAAAATAGGACAAGTCATTTCCAGTCTTCTCTACAAACGTGAAATCACATTGAAACATCAAATACAGGTAAAATATCACCAAATAAATCTTCTCTAAAAGACATCTTGGGAAACAAACAGACTTGAATAGAATACAGTTTCATCGAATCACAGACAAGCTGAAGTTAATTTTTTAAATCAACCAAGAGACGTCGCACGTATTGCCATCGCGGTGAAGTCTTTCGTTCAGAAAATTCAAGTAAAATTATATCGATTAGGGCTTCCTGCAGTATTTGCAAATAGAACAGATGGGCGATGTGCACTCGGTACCTATATTTTCTCGCTCGTTGGTGAATGTGGTGAAATAGCTGTTGAACTGTTGATGTGCACTTTACAGATAAAAACAGAATACTACCTTAAAAAAAACTTGTAAGCTAAACTTCATTGATTATTAAATCCTTATCAGCTGGACGACCTGCCCCGTTCATGTCTTTAACCTTATGATCAGATGCTTCAAATGCCAACAATATGAATATGCGGGAAAGACTAGTCGAGTGACCACTCACGTGTGTGGATAATGCGGCGAATTCGAACATGAGACTAAGGATTGCATCAAGAGAGACGAGGCGCCGAAATGTGCATATTAGCTGAAAATGTAAGAAAAAGGTAAAGATGTAAAAATGAATATTCCTAAAAACTAATATTATGCATATCATAATGAATTTATTTTTAATACGACGCGTGCTCAAGCAACGTGTTCAAATTTGAAACTGTGCGTCAGTTGAAAACAAACTTGCAACATAATACATAAATATATTGATGATGATTTTAAAATCCCAATGAACAACAACCCATACACAAACAAATCGCATCAGCCATACAAATTCCACACATACAAACAATATGTAGTAAAGTAAAGTAAATATTTATTGCCATTGATTCAGTAAATACAGTTGTTCACAGGTTTAAATTGTAACATCAATCAGCCCTTTCAGGACATACAATAATTTTAAATAATTATAGCTTAGTACATTTACATAATATAAGGACACAATAATGTAATTACACAAATTTTCATTAGGATTTGTACACAAAAAGGTCTTGGAGGGAGTAGAAACATTGTTCTGTAAGCCATTTCTTTAACCGTAATGTGAACAGTCTTAAGGGTAATTCTCTTATACATTGGGGTATTTTATTATAAACTTTGACACACATATACATACAATTTTTGTGATAAAGAGAAGTTTTACACTTAGGTACTACGAGTTTTGTTGCATCTCTTTGGCTATACAGGCTATTTTCACAACTTTTTTTAAATAGATGCGGATGTTTTCTCACAAATAGTCCGATTTCCAAGATATAAAGAGAACTCAAGGTTAATATCTTAGTTTTTCTAAAAAGTGGCCTACAAGAATTTAAAGGTTTGGCATTGCATATAGCTCTTAGGCATTTCTTTTGAGATACAAAGACATCAGAGTTGAGTTTCCCCATAATATTAAGCCGTACCGCAGAACTGAGCCAACATATCCATGGTATGCTGTGATTGCTGTACCTTCTGTAGTTGTTAGTTTTTTTAATGCATAAACAAATTTATTTATTTTTGTGCATACATTATTTATGTGTGATTTCCAGTTGCAGTAGTTGTCGACTGATATGCCCAAGAATTTAATATCATTAGTGAAATCTATATTAACATTGTCATATTTAACTGATATACTATGTATTGTTGCTTTGTAGTTAGAAAATTGTATATACTTTGTTTTATTTAAGTTAGCGTTAAGGTCATTGTATGTTAGCCAATTTATTATACTCATTAATGTTCTATTTACCTCGACTTCATGATTTTTTGTTATACGGTCAGTGTTTGGTATGATTACACATATATCATCGGCAAATAATACGCATTGGTGGTTTGTAATATTAGGCAGGTCGTTGATATACAAAAGGAATAAAAGAGGTCCGATTATGCTTCCTTGTGGTACGCCTGTTTTATTTACCTGAAATTTCGATCGCGAGGGAACCGATACTAAATTGTTGTTAAGGTGGTTAATCTCAACGCATTGTGTTCGGTTTGATAAGTAATTTTGGATCCACTCGAAAGCAGGTCCTCTGATCCCATAGAGCTGGCATTTATTTAAAAGGGTGGAATGGTTAACGAAATCAAAAGCCTTTGACATATCCAGGAATATCACCGTCACCGGAACTCTATTGTCAATATTTTCTGTAATGGCTTTTATAAGGCAAAAACCTGCAAGTGTTGTGGACTTATTCTTTTGGAAACCGTTCTGCTCTGGTTTAATGACATTAAATTTATTTAAAAACTTGGTTATACGAGTATACATGAGCTTTTCAAATATTTTTGATAAAGTAGGGATTAAAGTTATCGGTCTATAGTTACTCAGATTGAGGATATCATCTTTTTTGAAAATAGGTTTTACAACAGAAACCTTTAACTTTGACGGAAATGTGCCCTGTATAAAAGATAAATTAATAATATGTGCAAGTGGCGATGATATTAAGTCTGCACACAATTTTAATATCCTTGTAGACACATCATCATACCCAACCGCTTTTGTATCATTAAGAGCCTTAATTGTTGTTTCCACTTCAGTTGGTGTACATGGATCTAAGAATACTGAATCGTTAATGACCTTAATACTATCATAATTACATTTGCTACTACTTGTTGAGATATTCATTGTAGTATAGTACTCATTAAAAGCATTAGCGATATTACTGGGATTACTAATTATGTTATTTTTATATTTTATTGCCTTAATGCTTTGATAACAGCGCATAAAATCATGTTTATTTTTTATCACTTCCCAAGATGCCTTACATTTATTTTTAGCCTTATTTACATACACACTGTTATTAAGTTTCTTGGATACAGTTATACATTTTTTTTATACTCTATTATATTTTTTGTAGTGAGTTATATCAGTGTCTAATTTTGTTATATAACATTTGTACCTCAATTTACGTTTTTTCATGCATGCACTCCTGATTCCTTTGCTAATCCATTTTGAAGGTATAACGTTGGCATCAATTTTTGTTTTTACTGTAGGAAAACAAAGGTGGTAAAACATGCAGAATGTGTTATAAAACAAATCAAAAGCGCTGTTACTAATACATTCATTATACACTTCAGACCAGCTTAATTTTACCAAACATTCACGGAATTTACGAACATAATCCGCATCATAACATTTTTTTAAGACGTACCAATATTTAAGTCTATTTATTTCAGTTGATGTAGAGAACTGTAAAGTTTGACACGTGTTGTGGTCTGATAAATAGAGATTATGAATATGACTAGATGCGTTTTTTATATTACTGTATAGGTGATCAATGCAGGATTTATGTCTGGTTGGAGACTTAATATGTGATATGAGATTGTAGTTCAAAAGTATATTATTTAATTCGACTGTATACTTATTAATTTTTAACAAGTCAATATTCATGTCACCTGCTATAATAATCCTTTTTTGTTTATACCTGTGCATTAATTTATGCAAAAGAAGATTTAAATTACCAAGAAAAAACGTACTGTTCATGTTAGGTATTCTGTAAAGACAAATAGCAATACAGTTTAGTACAGGTATTTCAACCCCACAGCATTCAAAAGTTTTTTCAACTGCAAGTTCTTTACAGATCTCTATACATTTAATATCTAATGTTTTGCGTGTTAATATACAAACACCACCACGTTTAACGCCTTTCCGAGAAAAACTACAAGCTAAGTTATAATTTTTTAGGTATATATTATGTTCATCCCCTTCTTTTATAAATGTTTCAGAGAGACAAATTATATCAATGTGTGATTTTTTGGACAGTTCAATTATACTAATTTCTAATAAATTTTGTTTATTTAATAAGCCGGCAATATTTTGGTGCAAGACTATTATAGTTGTTTGCCTTACTCTTTTATTGTTGACGAAAAAATGATTCTGTTTGATTAGTTTGGCTACTACTATTATTATGCATATGAATTGGTTTATTCCGTGGTGGTATTCTAGAAAAATAGTACGGTATGGTTCCTTTCTTAAATGGCCCATTAGGACTTGAAACTGAAGCAGACTGTTTGTGTGATACAATTTTTACATTAGAGTATTGAAAATAATATGGTATAGTACCTTTTCTAATATTAAATTTTTTATACAAAGAGTTTGAAGTTACATCAGTATTTTTGATTTGGGACATACATAATTTTTTATAGTCGTTGCAATCTATAAAAAAGTTTATTTTATTACAAATCTGATACGCGTATGTCGTGTTATACATATAAGAGTTAGTATATTTTAATCGTGAATCATCCAAATACGTACAATTCGGTAAATATTTACAATATTTCTTTATCATACTGTTAAGTAAATTTTCGTTTAAATATATATTTCAATACGCTTAAAACAACAATATTTATGTTCCTAAATTTACGTAAAGCGGTTATTAACTCGACGGATAATTTGGTCGGATCTTTATCGTGTTCACCTAAACAAACAATTAAGTAATCGTGACAAGAGTCCGTTACATATTTACAACTGTTAAGAATTTCCTGAGTTGGTGCATTAGGTTTTGTAAACGACAAAAGTAGTGCCCAAGTATGTGATCGTCTTGTCCGCGGTCATCCCTACAGTTACCAAGGGAGGTATAACTCAGTTAGGCTCCTCACGGGAACTATGGAGTAACGTGGAAACTCTTACAGGACCGTACAACTTTACATGAAACAATTAAAAGTATCCCGTATTAGAAAGGACTGGCTTGAATTAGTGCTTGTTTTTATTGGTCATATAATCTCACTTAATATGGTTTCCCCTGGGTGTGCGTACAGTTTCAGTTTTCTTATACGACTCTATGGTTATTATTATTACTGTGGGATTTTCACGTCGCTACCGTCGTATAAGTTTGTTGTTATTATAATGTTTTTACTATTATGTAGATGGCCAGAAAGCATGTATTTTACATAAAAATATGAGCATTAGCAAAGTAGTTGAAGGAAAACTGAAACTCACAACCGACAATAGCCACGGCCACGACTAGTCCCTATGACTTCCTTTCACAACTAGTGGATCATCCCGATTACTTATAGCCTATGTTAATTAAGTATCATGTATCATTCTAATGTTGTAAGAAGTAACTAATAAAATAAGTTTTGTAGTTTTTGAGTTTATTTGTTAGAAATATAAAAATCTTTGCTTTGCTTTAGTGTTTACATATGCCACAATTTCGTGACTGTTAGATATGCTGTGGTTGTGGTGGATATGCTTTTCTCGCGTTAGGAATATTGAGTGTTAGAACGGGGTGAAGGTGAGCAAATAGTATGTATGTGCTTTAAACACAACTTTTAAGTTAAAGAGAAGATAAATTACAGCAACGTTGTTGTTTTAGGCATGTCTTAGATTTCGTGTAATGTTACTTATTAAAGAGGCTTATTGTAGCAATTTGTTATTAGTAGTAGATACTGGATCGAAATTATATCAAAATTTTTAACATAACATAACATATCTTCACGCCTTTTATCCCCGAAGGGGTAGGCAGAGGTGTATTACACACCCACACTTCGCCAGATATGTTTCGGTCCCAATGTAATAGGGGGCGAGCCTATTGCCATCTACCGGGCACATTATTAAGCGAGCGATAATTAACCTTTTTTTTTAAATGTTAATTATCGCTCGCTATAAATATTAAAGGCCAAGTAATTCTTTACTCACTCTTTCACCTTCTTACACGTGCTGTTCTCCTTAAAATAACAATTTCAAATGTATGGCAGGCGCAATCCTAAATACTCTAAGAGAAGTGAAAGAATTGCTTATACCATTGTGCCATCAAGATAACTACATTTAATCACTATATTTCAAAACTATGTTTGTGTTTTGTATGTTTTATTTGTGAATCACACAGTGTTGTCCCGTGGATTAAACCAACAACATTCGTCACAGGCTTGTTTCTTCACATTTCGATCAGTCGTAGTTTTCAAAATACAATAAAAAAGTAAGAAAAATGAGACAAAACTACTAGAAATAAGCGTTGTCACCTTCCAGGAACAATTTTCTATTACCGTAATAATAAGGAACTGGTCTTTCTTCCTGGAAAAAAAATCAAACAAGACGCAGACTCTTTTACATAAAGCGAACTCCGAAAAACGATACTCAGCACTTCAATTACAAAACAGTCGTCAAAGAAACTGTTCGAGCGCTGCCCTTTGACAAAAGTTACTATACTACTAATAAATTGTTTTATGCGACACGAATTGTTCGAGCTTGTGTTCACACGAACTTTGTGTACTCGAAACTATAGTAGCTCTCAATAGTGTATCGATTTGATTTTGGTTTTACTTTTTCAAAACTTGATAGCTATAGAAAATAAATGTCTAATTTGCTTTGTGGATCGTTATTGTGTCGATTATTTAATATTTTCCTTAAAAATTGATGTATATTCTGACAAACCTGGTAAGACTAGAGAACGGACTGAGACAAGTCTTGGACGGAACTGGGATACCGCTAGGACGATGATGATGACTTACAGAAGAACTCTCAAAGGTATTGTTACTTTCGTTCTCATAGTTGATAATTATGCCAATAAGCTCGGAAAGGTTTATATTTTATAATACCTGAATTTTGTTTACTTTTTAGTTTTTCTTACAAAAACACCAAAGTACTACTTAGATGGGACGAACATTTCTTAAAATTTATAATATTTTGTTGTAAACAGCCAATTCAAGTGTAAACAGCCTTAAAAGAAACGTGACATTTAAAAACAGAAACAAGTCATAAAAAGCATTAATACTTAACACTAGAGTGCACGCGCCCATTTATACTCCTTGAGTGCACGCGCGGGCTACAGGTGTAGCCCATTTTGTAGATCAATTATTTCTATGAAGTCGTAAACAAATTAATAAAACTCATTGTTTAATTTAAAGATATGTTTATTATAATCAGAATGGAACAAAAAATTAACCATGACTTGACTTCCTAATTATAATATCAAACATATACTAAAACTACTTGAAAATCATCAATATTTTGTAGGCCTGAGATGCCAAAGTCTTATTTTCATTTAGGAACATAATATTTACCTTAAAGTTTATCACTAGCAATGGCTATTAACCACATAATTAGATAATTCGCAATATACTGTTCTATTGGCGAGCAATCAGGACACACACCTTCCTGATGTTCACGACAAATTCGGTTCATACATTTGCTACATTGCTTGTGTGCGCTGCAGAATAAATACCAACCAACTCCACCCCGAATAGGCATATTTTGTCGCTGGGGATGTTCTTTTAATCCAGTAGTAGCCTGCCTTTCAGTTTGATAACTCTTGGTTCCTATTTTTGCTGGGAAATACGACGCTCAACTGGCACACGAACTTGTTAGATAGAATTACACTTTTTAGAAATATTGACGTCAGATCACTTTTATTTGTAGATTATTCGTTTTCTATATTATTATGAGACCGTTTATACATGCCATGTTACTCATCGACCATTAATACGTCATAATAATACAAAAAATAAACAATATTTACCATTTGTGCACTGGGCAATTATTTTCCTTAAACGCACGCGCGGGGCACAAGTGTAGCCCATCAAGTTCTAGGACGATTTTTGCGCACTACTAGTAGGAGCGGGGAGAACCAATCGAGGAATAATACACAAGACGATTGCGCTGTGGCATACCTAGTTCCGCCAATATATGACAATACTAGAGGACGCCAGCAGCTACGCCTGCAATTTTTTTTAATTTACCCGTTTTGGCCGATCCCGTGGGAATTTCGGGAAATCCCTTCTTAGTGCACCCCTACGGTCCCCAAGAAACATACGTGACAAATTTCCAATAGTTTCGACTGTAGCGTGTCTGTCAGTCAGTCAGTAACGCAAGGATTTTATATATAAAGATTACACCCTGGGCTACATATGTAGCCCACGCGTGTACTCTAGTGTTAAAATCGCAATCGCAGTACCAAGGTGTACAGTCTCTGGTACCGAAAGTGAACCGTACAATTGAGTCAACTGATTTCACAGAGGTTTACAAATCAAATTTTTGTGAACGAGGCTGGTAGAACCTTTATAACGAACGTCGTTTAGGTTGATTTACCTAGGCCATTATTTTTTCGTGTGAGCACAGAGTTTTTGAAATTTTGAGATTTCTGATCGAATAGGCTGCGAATGAAATGACATTTTGGTGTGCAAAAAGGTTTAGTGAAAAGGTGTTAAGGTTCACGTTCTTGAATACACTTGTTTCAATGGAATCATATTTATTTTTGATACATGTTTTTTTAATGGTAAAATGTTTGATAGGTATTACATTTATTTATGGCCTTTCTGCGTGTTGGACATATTATAATATGAGTATAAGCATCCGTATTGTTTTTGGTATGGTAATTGGTTGTCATATTATCATCGTGTATGTTTTTCTATCTATGAATTTTGAGTCAGATATTTGGCGATAGAGTGAAATAATCGTGGTATAATAGTGAGCATATAATAGGAATTTAAACTTTCGTGGATCGATTTACACTGACATGTATCCCAAAAAAAATTTAAAATCAGTGAGCACATTAATGAATTTATAAGGTTTAGCTCGTATTCGAACGATCTGTTTTATATATTGGTCACCGACCACAGCTCTCCGTACCCTTGAGCGCACGTTGAGGCGTAAGCAAACGGCTTAATGTGCGCTCCAGGCTTAACTTGGCTTTACCTTGGCTGGCATGAAGGTCTTGGAACGTCATTATGTAAGTCAGTACTTCAACGTATCCAGACACCTTAGAAACTTGCTATGCCTTATGTAAGAATGCGGCCGTCGTTCAGCCGTCTTTCAAGTTTTTGTCAAACATTCATAGTCTTACTTCAAGTATCATAGTCAGTAGTACAAACATCTAAAGCGATGCCCACCATTATATTATTGTTCAATATTCACAGTTTCATCAGTTGATAACCTATCATAAATAAGCGCCTTAAGACTCCATATTCGAATATAGGACATCTGTTGCACATAAATTACTTGGATGTTGAATATATTCGGAGATTACACGCTTACTGTTGCCAAACATTCATCATTACCTACACCGAATCGAGTGAATTAACTCCTAACAATAAGTCTATAGCTATCTCGAAGTTAATAATAAGTATAGAGGCAAGGTTGCCTTCTAGTGCGTAGTTGGCTATTCTGTTGAAAAAGAAACGATTATAACATTGGATGTTTTAGCTGGTACATTGTTTTTCGGAGGAAATTGGCGGCGATAGCCGAGTGGATATACCAACAGACTGCCATGCAGAGGGTATCGGGTTCGAATCCACGGCGCGCACCAATGACTTTTCGGAGTTATGTGCGTATTGAATGGTTAATTATCGCTTGTCCCGTGCCTCGGAAAGCACGTTAAGCCGTCGGTCCCGGTTGTCATGAAGATCTTTGACAGTCGTTACAGGTTGTCAGTACCTTCTATATAACTTACACTAGTCTAAACCATGGAATATCGCTATCCCTTCGGGTTGCGGAGGTCAGACAGGCAGTCGCTCTGTGGAAAAGCTAATATTCAGCCAAATCCGGTTAGACTAGAAAGCGGACCCCAGATTGAAACTGGGATAACGCTAAGAGGATGAGGATGATTGTTTTTCGGAGCAACATGACACTGAAAAATATGTGACGTAATGGCCAGGTGACTTCTATAACCAATGATTTGATTATAAGAGTTATTTCTAATATACTCGTAAAATACGCCAACTGACTTCTTGGGGATACATTTTCAAGCGCTATGCTACTTAAAACGTTATATCTAATGGTACACAACAACGTTAAATACAAACGTATCCTTTAACCATACACGTTCTCTGACTTAGAACAGTTCAACATAGCAACCCTTAAAACTATTTTCTTATCGCAGCAATATGCAAGTTTAAAAACTTAGCGCAGAATCTTCATCGAAGGGAAAACTCGGAAAAGCGTTGGCAATGACTTCAAAACTATATTTCTTGTCTTCTTCGTTCCATTTATTTTAGCTTCTATTCGCTACGAGGTAAAAATCGTCCTTCCCACACTATCTGGGTTAGAACAATTTCATTTAAAAATACTTTTACGTTAAAAATTTTACTTGTTTGTAGTTCTTTAAAAGGAAAGTTTATGACTTTATTCGTTTATATATAAACTTGTTTTCTTTTTGAATTTTGGTTTCCTGAAATAGAAACAAAGCTATTTTGTAATCGGATAAGTATGACTATAGTGGAAAAAACATTTTAGGACATCAATCGTGCTTGTTTTCCGGGAGGTTCGTAAGTTTATTAGTGCACTGTGTAGTGATTTATTATTATAATTGTTTCTAGTCAAAAGTCTAGTTATCTCAAGGAAGCCATGGCACTATATGAATACGGCTTTGTGCGCTTTTTTGAGAAAAGTAATTAACAATATTGAAGTAATGAGGTAGGTGTATCATTTTGTTTTTATTAACACCATGATAATCAGTATTTTGTTAAGAAACTAGTTATCTTAATTTTCTTATATTTTTGGTATATTCTTATTATGTAGATTATTCTCCGACCAAGTTATAATAACTCCAATATTTGTTTTTCGGCCAAGCGTAGGTGTAGCTGTAGAGTTTGTAGCGTTAAAACTTGTAGATTTACCCTTAATATTAATAGGAGCTGACTTTACATGAGATCTAATAACTTTTTGACGGTGTAAGCCAAGCTGCACTGTGGCACATTTTAAATTAAAATAATTTGGTGGGATCTGTATAAGTATTTCTGTTTAGCAGCAATTGAAATTAAATGACAGGCACTGCCCCCAATTTATCATACCACCCTCCCAAAAACACAATAGAAAAGATAAAATAACAACTCACATTCTTACACAAAAGAATTTGCATAAAGCAACAATAATAATTCTCTAAAACACTCTTATATTCAGAGTCATAAGTGAAAACAGCACATATGTACTGCGTACTGTAACTTTTAAACAAGGCAAGAGATAACACTGCCAACTTTTATATGAATAACATTGTTTTGTTGATGACATAAAGGCTTGACGGGCCGTTGCTCTTGACAAACTAATTTAGTCATTCTACGTGCACATGTTGTGTGTATTTAAGTGTCTGTTTTGTTCATTGTTAGATGATAGCCTATTTGTATGGGGTAAAAGCTGCTGAGTAACAATTTGAATTGATAGAGTTCTTGTTTACTTAATTATTTTAAAGTTTTGTTCGATGTCTAGTAGCAACTAATAGGTTTGTCTCACAATAAAGATTTTCAAGAGTGGACTGTGCCTCAGAAGTTTACAAAGGAGATATTTTATTAACCCTTCGTTTGTGTGTGTTTAAAAATTTACCTAGGAATAGTGGACGAATAAATTTGGCGAGTACTGTGTTGTTGGGTATGATATCTAGTAAAAAAGATTCAAACGATTTGTGACTTTAACGTATCTGCAAAAAGGCCTCTACCTAGATAATTATGGTAATTATAGACAACTGAACTAGCCCTAGATTAAAGATTTGAATCAAGATAAAAGCTATGGTGTTACAGATACTAGACTGTGGCTGCCACGCACCAGACTACGTAGCAATGGTAGACCCTCTGCGAGGTGGACCGACGATCTTGTTGAGATTGCGGTGCGTGGTTGGATGCGGGTGGCTCATGATCGGTCTGTGTAGGAGCCTTGGCGAAAACCAATGGGTATGTCCTTAAACTGAGATGACGATCGACCATTTTTTTTTTAAATTCCTTCATCTTTAAAAAACATGGGCTGCTCCAATATTGTCATTGTCCAATTAAATTAAAATAATCTCTACACAGTTTTATTATGGAGTTATTCAAGCATTTACCTGTCTGTAGGAAACTAAAAACATCATTGTTTACTACTTTACAAGTTAACATAAAAACGGCGTGTAAAAAGTGATTTAAAATCCTCACAGACAAATTAAACGGTCCACTTAAACTGTGAAATAAAATACCCGTTATTTATAACATTGTAATTATCTAAACAAGAATCATCATCAATCCTATTTGTACCGAAATAAAATATGCAAGTCGTTTGTCTTGTCGCGCGACAACGAACAATTAAACTCAAGGTTGCGTGTTGCTGTTTGGTGATGCGTTCAGTTTGTGACGATACTCCTGCATTGTTATGTTACCCTGGTACATTTACGGTGAGAATCCAACACCAGTTAAAAAATTTCATATTAATATTTCTGGAAAGTGCTAGTAACAATTTTTGCTATTGAAGGAACAACAGCCAAGGAGTTCTTCTTTGTTCATTTTATTTTCTATCTGTCTGTTCATTTCGACAAACAATAAAACTGGTGTTGCTGTTTGATGATGCGTTTAGTTTGTGACTTAACAATAAGTAGCGATACTCCTGCATTGTTATGGTGCCCTGGTACTTTTACGGTGACAATCTAACACTAGCTGAAAAATATTTCTAGTTTTGTGCTATTAAAGGAACAAAACCTGAGGAAGTTTCGATGTTGATTTTAGTTTCTATCTTCTGTTTATACACACATAAAATTCTTGCGTTACTGTCTGATTGACAGACAACGCACAGCAAAAACTATTGGGTGCAAAAAGCTGTTTGGCATGTATGATCCTAGGGCGTCGTAGGAGCAGGCACTCAGAAGATTTCCCAAAATGCCAACGTGATCGGAAAGATACGGCAAATAAAAAAAAAGTGTGTGCTGCAGGAATCCTCTAGTTGTTTAAAAATATAGAGTGTAAAAAGACCCTTAACGAAAACTGAAATCCCATGTTGTACCAATCACTACGAACATTTTTTACTTCGGCACCATACCTAAAAATTTGTTCCTCATGTACCCATGTGTCGGAGGGTAGGGTATCACCGAAGCATTCTTCACTACCCTCCGACGGGTATTGGCCCGCCAGATGGTCAGGCGGGCCCCAAACAAAACGTTCTTGGCGGCGGATGAAGGTGTTGGGCTCCGCCGCCAAAACACCCAGCGGCCGCAGAGGATAGGGCGGATAGCAACGCAACACCGCATCTCCTCTTCCTCTGCGGCCCCACCGCAACGCAACGATGGTGCGCCCCCATTTGGTCTGGAATATACTGGTTCAGGACATATTGAGGCTCAAAGTTAGTATGGAATTTTTCTATTTTTTTTAATTTAAGTTAGAACATTAAAGTAACATAATTTATAAGTAGTATATAAGTGATTTTTTCTAATTAGGTACAAAATCGATGCATTTACCCTGCCTGCAACTAAAAAGATCCATCCCATCTTAACCCCATAATGTACCGTTTGTGTGGGTCATAGGCACGGATACCATAATAGATAATAATCGTCGTCATCATCAGCCTTAAAGGTAGCCCACGCTGCCAGGTGCTGTCAGGTGTTGTAAAGTCTTAGATACGCAGGTTTTGCTTATGATCCAAATGGGGGCGCACCATTTGTTGCGTAGCGGTGGGGCCGCAGAGGAAGAGGAGATGCGGTGTTGTCAGGTTGCCGTCCTCCCTATCTTCAGCAGCCGTTTTAGTGCCTTTGGACGGCGAGCACTGGCGCTACTGCCCGTCTGCTAAAAGGCAAGGAGGCGGCGTAGTGTTCACACCACCTCCTATGTCATAACGAGACGGGACCCGCCAAGATCAACGGCGGGCCAATCCCGGGCGGCTATCCGTGAATCGCGTGACCCCGCCACTACACGCGATCCGTAGGGACACCGCGGTGGTTTTAGTGGGTATGCCCCGCCTTTAGGAGAGAGCCTCCACACACCTCCTCCGCCAGTCCCAAGCCCGGTCGAAAACACTCTGGCCGGGTTGGCGTCGAGCTGAGATGGCTCATAAGGAGAGTTTCCACCGTAGTCAACAAAAAAAAAAGGTTTTGCTTATGATGTTTTCCTTGGCTGCTAAGCAAGTGATATATAATTTAACATGCCCATAACATCGAAAAGTTTGTAGTGTGTGCCATGGGTTTGAAGCCGATACCATCTACATGGCAGTCTTTTAGTGTCTGCACTAGTCTATTGCTACCTTCGTACTGTTCGTAGACATATTATTAGTTTACTTTTCTTCACTGCACACTGAACAATATCGTACTTACTTGTAAGTTTCGTACGGTGAATAGTTATAAGTTCGGTTATAACTTTTTCCTCACTTAACAAAACAGGTGATGATAGATTTTAACCCGAACGTAATTTCAAATGGAAATTAAAGTTTACAAACTGGCGGACATGAAATAAAATACGCACGTTGGTAAATCAACAAACTATGACATAATCCACAAATCCACTTATATTCCTAAAATGTAATGCATGCCATAATAAAGTAATGTTCAATACTACGCATGTGCAAGCAATGTGTTCCGAAAAAATGTGATAGATGAAAGCTTTTTACATAGTAAATAAATGTTTTGATGATGATTTCAGTGTCCCAATCAACATCAACCCATATACAAACAAATCGCATCAGCCATACAAATTCAATAGCCCCATTAAAACCCTCCACACATACAAACAATATATAGTACCCGAGTTTGTGGCCGTCTTGTCCGCGGTCATTCGTACAGTTGCCAAGGGAGCTATAACTCAGTTAGGCTCCTCACGGGAGCTATGGAGTACTGTGGAACCTCTAACAGGACCGTACAAGTTTACATGGAACAATTAAAAGAAGCACGTATTAGAAAGGACTGGCTTGAAATTGTGACCGTTGGTCGTATAATCTCACGTTATGTGGTTTCTCCTGGGTTTTCAAGAACTGTTTCAGTTTTCTTATACGACTCCGTGGTTATTATCATTACTGTGGGATTTACACGTTGCTGCAAATATTATAATAACCACAAACTTAGACCACGGGTCTAAGTTTGTGGTTATTATAATGTTTGGACTATTATGTAGATGTCGAGAAAGTACATATAATTATGATTTACATAGGTATAAATGTGAATGAATCTAATATCGACGGCTAAAATTAGCCCCTACTCCTATCTTTATTTCATAACTAGTCTACTACGTCCCGACTTCGCACATACATTCGCTATTTAAATAAAGCCTATGTTAGGCTGCGTTTCCACCAGAGTTGTGCGAGGAAAATGTGTCGTGTTAGGATGTCTAGCTGTGCTTTGAAAATGTGTGGGGTTTCCACCAAAACTGTGCTAGGAAAATGTGTCGTAAGAGGATGTGTAGCGGAGCTGTGAATAATGTGTGGTATGAGGATGCGTTGTGAACCTGTATAATGTGTCGACGGGGGTGAGGTTTAGTGGCAGCAGAGTGACGAGAAAGCCTGCCTGCCGCTCGCGTCTCACTTTCATCCCTCGCAACACATCTCTTGCACACATGCCGCGCACACATACCTCGCACACATTCCTCACACACATTCCTCGCATACATCCCTCGCTTGTTTTTTATGCGCAAAAATCTAGCACCGCTGAGCCGTTTCCACCAGAGCTGTGCTGACCGAGGCGAGGTAAATGAAGCGGTTCTATTGGTTCTTTACAAACACATCCCTCGCTATGCATCCTCGCATATCTCTGGTGGAAACGCAGCCTTACTCAGGTGATAATATAGCATTTTAAGATTGAAAAAGTAATAAAATCTGTCTAGTGGTTTTGAGTTTATTCGTTACAAATATACAAAACCCTTATCATTGAAATATTAGTAAATAAGTAAAGATAAAATTATTATTTGATCCAGCTGATATTTTTGAGAAGATTAATCTTCTCAAATTGACCAGGATGTACCATTACTACCACCGAAAGATTACGTGGTAACTTTTGCGAGTGCACGTAACATTTTCTATTACGCTAAAACATTCTGAACTAGACAAACAAACTTTTGTAAGACTCGAGCCTTTTATAGCAAACATTTCCCCAAGAGCAAAAGATTTAATGAATTGAACTGAACATCTATCTTAAAGCTTCGTTTACATTTTAATTTATAATCTGTAGAAAAAGAGGTTAGTCTTCTAATGACCTCTGATTCACTGCCCGTTTCAGTAATAAAAGTATGTAGCTTCTCTACGTTTGATTATAAAATACTTAGTAGTAAATAGACATTGTCGGACTCTCTTGACACATGTATTTTTTACGTTAGATCTATTTTCGAATTACCGGAGTAAATACCGAACAAGTCCGATATTGACATGCTGTCTGAAAATAAAGGTAAAATAATATCTTTATTTTCAACTAAGCCTCAACTAGCCCGGCAGATCTGATTACATTTTTTATCCACACTACTTATAGTAGTGTGGATAAAAAATGTAATCAGCCATAGCTAACCCCGACAATTCTACACTCTCCACACAATATACCGCCACCCATCAACGTTTTCCGCTCACTAATAAATTACACCACATAGAAAATAAAATGCCAGGATAGCATAGAAACAAAAGGGTTGCAAGGTACAATGGAGATGCACATTTGACCAACTTTTAATATCACCGGAGCGGAATAATAGCTGGAGAGCCACCTCCGAGAGCTCATTTAAACAAATTATGCATGTGCATTGTGGAAAAAATAAAGCTTCGTGCACTGGCTGCCGAGATTTTGATGTTCTTTTAAAGATGCTAACGAATTGAAAAGGGAACACTGTGAGTTTTTCTAGCAAATGATGGCCAGTGTTGGTGCACTGAAATGTGAGTATGAATAATATTTGAATATGATTAGCTGGATGAAATGCCTTCAGGCAGTTCGGTCATTGTTGGGTTGGTGGATATGACTATTTCGTATATATCAGAAGGTAAACTAATGCGAATCAGGTGGCTGTTACAAATAATATAGTTTATTAATAGATATATTATGGAAATGACCTTAAAACCAAAGCTCTTGAATGACCTACCGAAATCTAATTTATTATCAGAATAGATTTGTTGAATACATATAATATTAAGCACCGATCTTAAAAAAATATCCGATACCGCAATAAACAATATTTTTGCTGTTGACATCCATACTAACATTATAAATACGAAAATTTGTTGTCCTTCACGTCACAACGGAGCATTGTTGTGGCTAAGATTTTTGTTTGTGGAGATAGTTAGGTGGAGTCTCATAGGTTACTTTTACCACAATAATCGACTTCCACGAGAGCGGAGCCACCGGCGAAGACTAGTTCATCTTATAAGTCAATGATTTTACAACTGACCAAGAACTATGCATATCTTGTATCCTATAGCCTTGACTTAGATACAACTGCCACCCTCCTTGAAAAAATGTGATGTACCGTGATATCAGAAAATAATATTTTATTTTATACTATTGGTATTGTCGCATTCAAGTTCAGTGTAATATTAGGTACTTTTAAAAATAATATAAAACAAAAGCTCAAAGAAATAAAAAAGTGCCTTGGGATCTAATACACATTTAATTTGTTTGTTTTATTTTTTCATTTTACTTACAAGGAAATGTCTGCATCTCACGCTCAATAGCTTCAGCTGAGCGTTTCTGTTGCAAGAATTTTATATATACAGATCGCTATCGTAAGGGTGCTAGAAGTTATCTTCAAGTATTTGATGAAAGTATCCATAACGGATTAGGTACTAGTAAAACGAACTAAGCAGTATATGCAGTAGATACAGTTAGGCTATAGATGATGATGAATATGAATATGAACTAATAAATGTACTTGCCAATGTATGTTCCCACCCTTATGTTCCCCGAACTCAGTGTACACCGTTCCTTAGGTCGTGTGCGTGTATTTGTTCTTGTTTGCGAATGCATTTGTTACAATGAAACAATGGGGGTCGTTTTCTAAGGGAACAATAAAAGTATCATGTTTCTTGCGGGTAGAGATTAATGCCGTCAGTTGTTTATGTATTTTGGCGTTTTCTGTTGTAAAGTTATGAATATTTTGTTATATATATAATGTTATAAAGAACTACATAGTATACACAATACACAATGTAGGTATAATAAATAAAAGCATTTTGTGACTGACTGGTAAAGAATATTGACAATAAATCTGTATTTCCCAACAATCATATTTTAAAATTCTCGAAGTAATCCGTATGCCATATCAATATTATAAATTGAACGCAAGTGTGATTTAGCTTGTCCTCTTTCAGGCTAAAAGTAGTATACAGATTCCAGTAAAATTGTACAATAATATAGTTTGTACGGCTACTCTTTTTTGCAATAACCTACAGTCCTACATACATATGTGGGACATCGACAACGACACCTAAACCTGTACTGTCATACGTGATGATATTTTGTGTGATACATAAGAAGTTGTTAAGAATCTGTGTTTTAAAGCGGTTTTATTATTAAACGATTTTATTTAGCTTGACCAGTTTATTTGTTTGTGTGGGTAAACGTATGTATGTAATGGTAAATTTAGTAATTGGAACTTTACCCCTTCCTGATGACAGATTGATCGATATTTGGTACACACTCTTAATCTTGATGACAATACAATATAATATTATATTCCTTATGATTGTAAATCCAAGATGACCGCCGATACAAAATGGCGGACCACATATTACTTCACAACAACCTCAATATGGGTATCAAATGAAAGGGCTTGATTGGTAGAGTAGAGCTCACTATGAAAAATCCAAGATGGCCGCCATCACAAAATGGAGGTTTGCATATTTTCCACAAATACCTCAATATGGGTATCAAATGAAAGGGCTTGATTGGTAGAATAGAGCTCACGATGAAAAATCCAAGATGGCTGCCGCCACAAAATGGCGGATTACACATATTTTTCAAAAATACCTCAATATGGGTAGCGAATGACAGGGCTTGATTGGTAGAATATGACTCACTATGAACTAACAACAAAACTAAAACCTTGAAAATAAAATAAAAACATTTTTATGTTAAACGGTTTTATTATAATAAAAAATTATGTGGTTAGGTTATGTACTCTTCTTCTTCTTCCTCTCCTTATCCTATTATTTGGGGTCGGGTCTCCTCACTTTCCTGCGCCAAATCAAACGATCTTGGGTTGTCGTTTCGTGCAACTGGGCTTTCTTAAGGTGTCTTTCAATGGAGCTCCACCAGGTTAGTGGCGGGCGGCCTCTCCCTCATTTTTGTTCTGGGAGGTTTAATGCAGTTCGAACCACATGATCTTCGTCTCGTCTTCTGACATGGCCATACCAGCGAAGGCGGTTTTCGGTGATTTTATCTGCGATTGCTGCAACTTTGAAGCTTCCTCTAATATATTCGTTGCGGATTTTATCTAGTCGCGTCACACCTCCCGCCCACCTGAGCATCTTCATTTCGCTGGTATGCACCTTTTGTTCATGCAACTTCTTTGTTGTCCAGCATTCAGACCCATACAGTAACGCCGGGCGGACTGCCGTTTTATATACTTTACCCTTAGTTTTGACGGGTATACGTGGGTCGCATAGTACGCCAGTAAGTGAGCGCCATTTCTGCCATGCGACGTTTATCGTGTGAGCCACATCAGCGTCTACATTGGCATCGAGTGTAAGTATGGAGCCTAGATATTTAAATTTCTCAACGGTAGGGATAGGTGTAGTTCCAATATAAATGGTTACTTATGTAGTGTTGCTGCTGAAAGGACATTTCAGATATTCGGTTTAGTTAGGTTATGTACTAAAAGCTAAAAAATAATTCGGTTAGCCTTAGCTACCAGATTGCACCAATCTTCTCATTAATCTGGGGTATTGATCAGACAAATATAAAATCGTTGTAACTTTTGACAGACAGACAGAAGACCGACTTTGTTTTATACTATGTAGTTTTTTATTTATAAACTCACGCCTGTATCCCCGAAGGGGTAGGCAGTGGTGTAATATGATACCCACATTTCGCCATGAAATTTCAGGTCCCACGTAATATGGAGCGAGCCTATTGTCCTTACCGGGCACATCACCAGACTCCGTGCTGCTACTGAGAATTGGGAAAAACTCAGTAACACTTTTGCCCGACCCGAGAATCGAACCCGAGACCTCCGATCAGCAGTCGCATACGCTATCCACTGGACCACGGAGGCAGTCAGAGCAGTAGTATTTAAACATAAACTAATTAAAACACTTATATTATTACAACATCATAATTAAAACAAACAAAATAACAATGGCGAAATGTGAGTGTAATATTATACCTCTGTCTACCCCTTCGGGGATACAGGCGTAAGCCTATAGAAATAAAAATGTTTAAATAAGCTTTGTGATCATAACAATTTGCAGGTGGTCTCTTCGATTCTGATGAGATATCATTATGCAACATTTCACAGTCCACTGCTGGACATAGGCCTCTCCTAATTTCAATTAGAAGATTTGGCCTACTACCTATGCTACGCTGGTCTATTTTCCAATTTTCCAACTCTTCCCACAGATACAATTTGCGTTGTGTATTTCCTTAGTCTGATTTATTTTCAGTCTTTCTTTCTAAATTACAATTTTTTCCACTTCTTCACTCATACAGCTAGACGCCAATATATATTTCTTTATTAAAATACTCATACAAACCTGCTCTGTCTGTACCAAAAGTGGCAGGATGAGCTTTGAGTTACCACCACGAAGTATAAAAAGAAAAAGAATAGGTCTATCTTTCAATAGGTAAACCCAATATAATCAATATTGCGAATTCTTGCGTTCCTGACTAATTGCTAACTTACAGCCGTAACTTCTGAGCGCAAGAATTTGACATGGAGGCCGTAGGGTTGGGAAATCGGGAATATGCCGTTAAATTTTAAAATGCGCGGACATAACTGCAGGCATCCTCTTGTTCGAAATATAAGTAAAAACCACAATTTCCAAATTTCTATTACAATTTTACCGTACAAGTTAAAAATAGATTTTGGTAGAAGTCTACAGTTAAAAATGAAGTGCAATTTTTAAATCCATTTGCACCCATCTAACCTAACTAACCTGACTCTGGTTGGCATTGAACGAATTTGTGTCAAGGATAAAATGCACTCCATATTTTTTAGATCAGAATATTCTCCGATAATAGGTTAGTCTTTTTACTTTGATTTAGGTCAGGTATTTGAGATAAGTTCGACATATTTTTCTTACAACCGTTCGCGTTAGTCGAAATTTGACGTAATTTTATTTATTTATAAAGGCACCAGCAATAAATCTTGTATTGAGGGGGATTGTACAAACATTGCATCATAAAGGACTTCTACCTTCGTAATAAATACTTGAGGATCACATAAACCGTTGAGCCGTATAGTCGCGCCGAGGTTTACACACGCCACAGGCCACTGCGCTATCTGTGCTGCGTACTTACATAATCGATAAGCTGAGACTTTACTAATTAACTTAAAGAAAACTTTTAAGTGCGACAAACTCCCCAAAGGCAAATTTCTGAAAAATGCAGTCCATTAAAAACAAATAAAACTCCAATTCATTGGGGTCCTCCACTATACATATAGATCTACAAACAGATCTTAAAAGCTTACTCGAACGACGTATAAAACTCAAGTCCATTATTTCTGACATCTACAATTCAAGCATCACTATAAACTGCAGGCAAAACTGAAATGGGAGCGTTTGCACTTCTGCGTATTCCCATCGCATTCCCATATGGGAATAAACAGAAGGCCCGCTCCTTTACACTATCATATCGTAAATTGAATTTAACACTTCGGACGAGACGGTTATATCATCCATTTGCCGTTAAAACTTTCAAAGATGTGTGTTTTAAGAGTGACGCAGTGGTCTTTAACACGACCACTGAGAGACCTTTGAGTGCAAGAAATAATAGAAGGGACAGTAAAGTCGTAAAACGTATTATGTTTCTTTGTGAGACAATTCTGTGGGCATTGAGTGGATGAAAATAGTAATGCCTGAGTAACGTACGCTCTTATGAAAATTTATCTCGAATTATAATCATAATAATACTAATAATTTATTTATCAGAAAACACAAGGGTACAAAAATATACTCATACATAATTAAACTTAAGGCTACTGTATCACAGGAGATTGGGTCTCTCTTTCAAAATTATTTGTAGGTAGGTAAGTATAAAAATTAGAATAATTATATATATATATATATATATATATATATATATATATATTATAAATATATTACATATTTATTAAAAGTTCTCGACTGACAGACAACGCACAGCCAAAACTATAGTGCGCAACAAGCTGAAATGTGGCATGTATGTTCTTTAAGGACCGTAAGAGTGCACTAAGAATGGATTTACCAAAATTCCAACGGGACCGCAAGCATCCTATTGTCCCCTAGTAAGAATTAAATTTTAAATAAGAATGCTACAGACTAAAATGACATCGTAACGGCTGTCAAAGATATTTATGACAGCTAGGACCGACGGCTCGTGTTGGCACGAAGCGAACGGTCAAGCTTAACGGTTAAATAAGCACAGAACATCGAAAAGTAAGTAATGTGCACTGTTAACTCATGATCATGTACAGCCTATTGGTATCTATACAGGGCAAATAGGTGCATGCATAAAGTATAGGCTTTATAGGAAATGACGTGAAATAAGTGTACATTATCATAAAGTCTTTTAAATCTCTGTCTAAAAAAAAGCCTTTAAATACATTTAGAGGTTTCTTACTTTTTGTACTTGTTTTAATAAACTCATGCCTGTATTTCCTAAGAGGTATGCAGAGATGTAATAGTACACCCAAAAAGTGTCAGGAATTAATTATTAGGTCCCTTATACTAGGGGGCGAGCCTAGTGTCGTTACCGAGCACATTACCTGACTCCGTGCTGCTACTGAGAATTCTGAAACACTTTTGCCCAACCTGGGAGTCGAACCCACGATCGATCAGCTGACGCATACGCTATGCTTTGTACCACGAAGACAGTCGTTTTCTGTACTTTCTAACGTCAAAAATGACATTCAATAGGAAGCAGCAACAAAATTTACTCCCAGCTCATCATCTCAACTAACCATAACATAACAATTAATAAAACAATCAATATCATTAAATTTAACATCCAATCAGAGCGATACATCAACTCGATGTCGAATGCAAATGATCATTATGATTGTTAATAACATCATGTGTTCTGATTGATTAATATTTATAAAATTTAAAATTGAAATATGGATAGTAGGTGTCAATTGGACGCACCGTTTCGTTATTGGAAACTGTAATCAATTCAACGTTGTTTCACCTGACGCTGTATAGTGCAAGAGCCTGTGCACCAATAACTTTGATAAAAAGGTAACTTTTACTTTGATATAGATATCGACTGCAAATGCAAATTCAAATTAATTTATTCATAGTCTATAAAGAATTTTAAATTATAAACAATTTGTGTTACAATGACTGCTGGCACAGCCAAAACAACGGACTTGCTGAATTGAAATAAAAGAAAAGTAAACGCGAATTCTACAACAAAATACAAAAACACGTCATATAAATACATACTATTCAAAAATAATCGCTTAACATGAGAGTTATTTTTCACGCATGTATGTAGTTTTGTCGCAAGCTGTTATCGCTTTGAGAATTATATTTTGATCTGCACAAAATTAAGAAAAATCATCAAAAATTGAAATTGATTTTAATTTTTAATTATTTGGAATGAAAAAGTATTTCAATTACTGGCATCTGATAGCTTTATTTATTTTATCTGCTTCTTTGGGTGCAGTGTACTTTCCGTATTACATGGTATTTATTTAGTGAAAGCTCACAGCTATATCGTTAATACTTTTCATTTATTCCTGGAAGCTTTTACCATTGTATCTCGTTAAATAGTAACGTTCCTGGAAATACCTCTTGTATTTTTCGTGTGTGTACTAATTAAACATAATATATTCAACACATTGTGAGAAATTTTGCATTTACATAGACTCATAATAATTTACAGGCAGTCGTATCTTGGCCTGTACGTCAATCATACCACCGAAATAATTAAAATTGTACGTGTTTTCATAAAAGAATGTACCTCGTAACAATCCTCTTGGCTCCCAAGCGTATTCACTCCAATTAATAATACCCGGATATTTATTAATTTTTAGTATTACGTTTCGGTGAAATTTTCCGCTTTTTCGGACGAACTAGTAATGAAAAAGTGTGTGATATTTGCACTACAATTTACCACATTTTAATTGCTTTGTGTTGAGTTTAAAATTTATTTCATGGCGACACGTTGCTTACTACTGAAAATAACTTCAATTTGAATTCATTCTGAGATAAAAGCAGATGTCGATATTGACATGTTGAATGAATAGTTTTAAATTACCTTTGGGTTTCTTGGTACTCAAGTAATTTTTCAGTTGAGAGCGTACCTATTATTTTAAATTCACATACCTAAATGCACGTGCATAACTCACGCCTTTACACTTCGGGGTAGACAGAGACAGTTCTATACATAAACTATGGGAGTTTAGTTTTGGGAAGCACTTAATCTTGTTGCTCAAATCATCATCAGCGGCAATGAGGTAACAGAATTTATTCTACATGAAGTAGTTTTGAGGTACCAATACTTTACATTTCTTGCAAGCGTCATAATCACGGATGCACTGATGTATTTTAAAACGTTGTATTGGAAATTACCACCTCAGTTTCAATATTTTTTACTAGGTCCTTATTTGATCATATTGTTGACAAATCAAATACCTATTTATAAGTAAGACAGCAAACATAGGAGCTCCTTTAAAATATATTCAGTATCACCATTATAGCAGTAATCCTCAAAAAAAATCTATTTTCGTGTACATAGAATGCCTAAGACGCGTCTGTTGTGACTTTGAAATTGGACAAATTGAAGAGTTGATTGAGCGATGAGTCCGCGACATGGGAAGTGCATTAGTCTGTGTACTCTAACACAGATGAATGATGCTGTAACGCGAGATGACATTTGCAGATAGTGGGATTACGTTTTTGCTCATCTCTGCTTTTCGGGATATTATTTATGTAATTAGGTAATTATGTCGTCATGTGTACATCATGTGTGTTTTTATTTCTCAATTTAAAATCTAGAGCTGTGGTTTAGAGAGGTGGACAGATATCTTCTTTATATATTCACACTGGCTGAAATTTCTTTGGAAAGGCGAAAGTGCTAAAAACCATTTCCAGCTAACCTAAGTGTTAGTTAACCTAAGGGTGCTGCAGAGATTATTGATTCAGATGTATAAACTTGTTTTGTAGCATTTTGGTGAATTCCTAAGTAAATATTATGTAAATTAATTTTATAAACATTAAATTTCGATATAACTTTACCAACACACTCTTCTAGTCGAAGATCCGTAGAAGAAAGACCTTCACCCATCTGTTTGATAGATCAAAAGTATTTTATATCAAATATTGCATGTTAAAAATATATTGCGAAATTGTCAAGCTTTATTTATAGTCCGTTCACAGTTATTTTACCTCTAGCTGTTAGATTGGCCAACCTGGGCGTTGTGTTGCTATATTTGGTATATAGTACTCCCATTTTAAATATACATTATTGCTAAAAATGTACTTATTTTTTTATTGCCTAAGCGATCGTATTAAATATTTGGAAGTAATGTTTGTAACAAAACCTCTTGATATTGGCATGGCTATATGCATGTACATTTATTTTCTTACGAAATAACTAATTTCCTATGAAGATAAGTAGTTATAATTAAAATGTTGTCTATTTAATATATAAAGGTAAACGCATCATAATTACGCCAACGTGAGGTTCTAATTATCAAATACAAAAACTTATTTTTAATAAGAATGATGTGGGTGTAATATTACACCTCTGCCTACCCCTGCATGGAAACAGGCGTGAGTCTATAAGAATGATCCATGTGAACTGCCAATGTTATGATGATGTAACTGCTGTCATATTCTGTATCAGACTCAGAATTTAATTCTATTATGAACCTGTCCATTTCAGCATCCGTAGACCCATCTGTTTCACGAAGCTTGTCTTCAATGTGGCGCTCATGTTTGCATTGTTTTTGTCAGTCTTCTGCAATGATAGATTGAAAAGCTTCTTCAGCTAAATGAACAATGTTGGTTGCCTCTTGTCCTATATTTTTGCTTGTGACTCGCCTTTTAATGAGACTCCACATAAGTTCAATTGCGTTTAGCTCGCAGTGGTATGGCGGTAATCTAACCACTTTGCGGCCATGAGCTTCAAGCATTTGAATTTTTGAAGCATTTCCACTAATATTGGGTAAAATGTTATGCACGGGTAACCCTATTTTACATTCCTGTCATCACAGAGTACAATTCCAACATAAAGAAAATAAACACTGACATCTGTCAGAGGTAAAATAACTGTGAACGGACTGTAGGCAATCCAACTAAATTCATAATACATTTAAATGTATTTAGCAATTATGATATTGTTGACGTTATGTATGCATGTCTTAATATTTAATTCAATTGAAAAATTATCTTGCAAGTTGACATTACTTTCGTTGCAAGATGCTACTAAGCTGTGCACATCCAAAATCCTTGGAACTTTACCCAGAGGCAACTATAGAGCATTTTAACATTTCATATAGGTTTAAATTCTAGTTTAATTTCTGGTTTATCATTCTAGGCTTAAAGATCTTTATTACTATTATCAAAAAACATTACAGAGCACTAAATGAGCATAATATAAAATAAAACACAGTAATCGTAAGAAACAGGGATCGTAGGTCTACAAATCAATGACTCGAAAAAGCAGTGGTAAACAACTTGTTGCTGTAGTACTTACATATACATATATTTTATATAAATCGTTGTAGGCATTCCGTTACGTTTTTCGTATTCTGGCGACATCCGTATTCCAATATTTCAAAATCGCAAGCAAAACGTTTTAGCATATTGAATTGAGATACTGATATTAAAATTTATATTACATACATCAATCTGTTTGTACAATATAGGCAATTTTTGTTCTCAGTGCAGCCATGAGCAAAACTGGTTTACATTAGACGTTATAGGTATTAATAGATGACGAAAGTAGGTAAATACCTACGTGCCGTAAGATGATAAAAATAACTAAGTCAGTTTAATGTATGGAGAGGCCATTATTATTTTTGTCTTGTTTTGTATAAAAATAGTGAAGCAGTTCATAGAATACCTACTTCTAATTCCATTCCTGCTAGTTTTCAAATCTGTTTTGCAATAAATTGGATGTGACATACGGGCGGACAAACAGACAGACATGGCGAATCTATAAGGGTTCCGTTTTAACAATTTTTGGCTGCGGTACCCTAAAAACCACAATACTGCCCTACTAAGCGCAAAAGCCGTATCTCAACTAAAACGAGTTACGAGATGGTAAAGGTTTCAAAATACGTCACCGTTTTTAGAGGTTGTGACTGATTGGGGGGGAAGAGGGGAGGTCTCGAAACCCCACCTCACCATTGTCACTTGCCGGAAATACTTGGTTTCCTCTGAAAAAAAAAATATCTCCAAACATCGGTGTGTATGGCACTGCCAACTTCCACATTCATCACACAAGTTTAATAAACTAAGATTGACGGAGCCCTGCGAAGGGCTCCTATTTTTGGATTAAGGGTCAAAAGAGAACCTAACATAACCTATTTAGTTACTTATTACAGTCGCACCTAACCCTAGGCACTCGAAAGCAATGACGCACAAATTTGACATCAGCTGTCAATATGATCACTGCAAGATGGCGGTTTTGCGTTTTGTTTCACGTTTTTCACATAAAACCTAAAAATGTCACATGTAAAACTGTACCAAAGTATAAAAACTACGTTCCGTTTGGCGTAATTGCCGAAGTATTTATGAAATTTTGGAAATTGTTCAAAAATATTTAGACGCAACTCCAGCAGCCAAACTTACTTTTGGGGGATTAAAACGAACTCCCTTAAGCCCCCTACACTACCCATACCCTCAAATTCAGGCGACTCGTTTCGAAATACAACCCATTATTTTTTTCAAAATAGATGAAACATCAAAAATATATGTGAATATACCTTATTCATGAGATACTGCTATGTCGCTTAGAAAATTATAGAATTAGAATTTGAGTTACTGCTTTTTCGTTAGCTCTCCTCATACATGTTCGTATGGAAAAATATAAAAAAAATTTTTCGCTTCAAATATGTGTTGTTTCAAAGAAAATAAATATTTAAAGATATTTATTTATATTCATTTATCATTTATTAACGAAATACAGAGTTTACAACTCATCAAAAGTTAGCTGTCTGCTACAACACGGCCGATTTTCTTTATTCTCATCGAAAGTGAGAATAAAGAATAGCAGTGTGTGAGGTGATAGGGCTTCAATACTTATAATTTGCTGTTGTTCACGAGGCACAGTCTCATTTACTTTCCTTTTACAGCTTGGTATTGGAGAAATTTCAAGCACTGATGAAACATTTTCCTCTCCGTGATCTCGCAATGACATCCTTTGAGCTTGACGAGAATCAACAATTTCAGGCAACTGCCAATTCATATAAAACGCCACAAGCTTTTCTTTCATTTTCTTCTCCCAGAAAACATCATCCCTTTCTATAATTTCTATTTTTAGTGGTATACTGTCGCCACTCCACACAGCAAATAAACACTTTTGTTTGCGTGTAACGTGGCGTTGCCCCTGAATTTGGTAATAACAATTACAATATTTGTTTAGACTAGTCAGTTCACTTTTTATCATGTTTCCATATTTGTATTTTATTTCCTCTTATACTATTCTCCAGGCCATTCTTATAGGCAACTATAGAACATTAAATTTCCACAATCGTGTTTGGACCTATTAATCCATCACGTATAATCCACAAGGCTCGATTGTTACATTTCCTTGCTTCGCCAGTTGTTGCAAAGCCAGTTTTTCATTTTAGACTCCATGCGCAACTGCTTTTACATTGCAAATATTTTATTTGTACAAAATATTTTTTACTAAGTTGACTTTACTGCTGTTATCTCTTCTTTTTACCATTATACCAAAATTTCAATCTGTCAACATATTCTTACGCAATTCGAACCAGGCACTGCTATCCCTCTTGTAATATTTGCTTATCATTACGGAATTTGAGTCAAATTTGTTAAAAAAATTGTTTGGCATTTCTTGGCTAGCTCTTGAACAAATCGTGTTAAGAATTACTGCAGTCAAATGTGTGTAAGACGTTGCAGAACTGTTATATTTAACTTCACTGTAATTACAATAAAGATAATTAGTTAGGTATTTTATTATTAAAAAAATACTATATCTTGTGTTATAGCAAACAGAGAAGTCACCTTCTTACTTATAAATGATTGATTTTAGAAATTAATAAAAAAAAAAAATTAAAGAAAAACAAAAAACCCGACTGCATTAAACCTTATTTTAAAAATACGTGAAAATATTAACTTAAATAAAAACTAAAAAGAAAGAAACAAGCCCAGAAGTTTAGAAGTAATATGCAGAACAGAACGACTCACAGTCGGGGCCCCTTGGGAAGATTTGATTGGTAAAATTTGAATGGGCCCCGACTGTGAGTCGTTCTGTTCTGCATATTACTTCTAAACTTCTGGGCTTGTTTCTTTCTTTTTAGTTTTTATTTAAGTCAATATTTTCACGTATTTTTAAAATTAGGTTTTATGCAGTCGGGTTTTTTGTTTTTCTTAATTTTTTTTTTATTTTATACTTTTTAGTTACGATTCATTGACTTCGTTATAAGATGGTAAATTTCGCAATCGAGTGTTTGTCCTCAATACAATATTCAGGATGTTGTCGTGTCTACGGTCAACACTAAGTGCTATGTACTCAGATTACATTACCATCTTTGTCGCCACGTAAAAGACATTCTCGTATTTCTAATTAAGCTTATGTCGAAGGTTTTGGCGTTTTTGGGTTATTAGGTTTGTAGATTATTGAACACTGGTGTTGGTGGTGAAATAATTATACTCGATGTTTATGGTTCTGATTCTGATAAGGATACAATTTTTTTTTTAGAAATGCTCGTACATATCATGCTAAAATCTACTGTAGATTTTTTCTATTAGAACTAACTCATCACATACTTTTATTTAAGTTTGTAACGGGACTCTAACGTGTAATTATTTAATAATAAATAACATTTCTTACCCTAAATACATTCAACCTGTGGTCAGGCGACGTCATGGAATTGAGATTAGTTAGATATGCAAATATTAAATGGCTACAAATCGGTAAACTTTGCAGGTATTAATCACAACATGATACCGTAAATTTTGATAATCATAAGTTTTTTGTGAATGTAGTAGGTCCCTAAGCAAAAGCCTTCTATTTTTAGCAAAAACTAGATGATGCCTACGGCTGCGCCCGCAATATTTTTTTATTTACCTGTTTTGCCCGATCCCGTGGGTATTTCAGAAAATCCCTTCTTAGTGCAACCTTACGGTCCCCAACATGACTTTGCTTCTTGTGCCCAATAGTTTTGGCTGTAGCTTGTCTGTCAGTCAGTCAGTAACGCAAGGATTTTATATATACAGATAATACAGACGTAGATAAAAACTACTTCAACTTGTACAGTTTTGTTGGTCAACTAAAGTGAAAAAGTTTTCTAAAAGATTACGACAGTGATCCTACATTAATAATTCACAATCTCACTGTATTTAATAACAAAAAGATTCACACAGTCTAGACGAGTTTCTTTGTAACACAGTCCAGGGCCAGTGAAATAAATAAAGGGATAAAAATCAAAACAAAAGCTGAGCATTTGAAAGGCCGGCCGGGGCAAAGTTCAGCAGACTGTAAACACATCTGCCACTCACGTCCGGACACGTGAGCACGACCTGCACCTCTACTTTGATTTTGGCCACCTTACGCTTTATTTATACGTAAGGCAGAGATTAACCGACTGTTGAGGATTGAAACTCATTGCGTGCACCATAGAATTTTCGGAATTAAGTGTCGTTCGTATTCGTGTTATTTGCTAAACAGTGAAGCTTCCTCATCACGTTGTAGTGCTGTAAAATGTTTATGTTGACGAAAATCCTATGCTTGAAAAATTACTTTATTTTATTATATTTGCAAAAAAAATCATCTAAAAAGCTTCCCTATCATAAATACTTACTTAATAACACTGACTTATACATTGTATACAGAGCTGATGATGGTTACGATTCACTTCTATGCTAGCGAATTGCTTACAGATTTGGCCGCCTCAAAGTCAAATCGTTCAAGAAAAAGATCTTCGAAAGAGGTTGAATATAGGTGAGATTTGAAGGGCTAGGCTCTTGGTAGAGGCAAAGAGATACAACAAATGCTGTAAAATAAAACTTCACGTGTTTGTCTTTAGATTGGGAATGAAATATGAGAAGAGTATGTAGACTGGAAATTAAATAACTGACTGTATATTTTATGCTTTGTAGTTTGCTAGTACATAGTCAGGGAGACAAAATATCACAGTGTTTTCAGACGTTTAGAATAAATTTGAATTCAACAAATTTAGTCATTTGGATTTCAAGGAAAGGGATAAATTTACTTTACTATTTAATATCGTTTTAATTACTTAAGTTAAATATCATACAATCTATACTAATATAACGAAGCCGAATAGTGTGTTTGTTTGGTTAAACGCGCTAATCTCAGGAAATGTTGACTTCTATAATTTTATTATATTTAAGTTCGACAGCGCAATCATCTAGGATCCCGAATTCAGATTTGATATACCATTACGCTATAAGTTGCGGGGTGTGGAGCAGTAGTCCTTAATAACGTGGATTAAGGCCTAAAATATAGAATACTACTATGTAGCGCTGATAATTAATTAAATATTTTTACTTGATACCGCGTGCGGCTCAGAAGTCAGTAACTGTCGACTATTGCAACAAAAAGTGTGTTATTATGATGTATAAGCTACTACATCATTAACAAAATAGTTTCGTCTGAATGCCTCAAGTAATCTAGCAGAGACTGTGTGAAAGATAGAGATTGGATTTGACAGGTTTTTACTACATTTTTAGAAGGTTTCATATTTTATATTAAGTAGGTACAACTACAACCGGTAAATCAAAAAAGATACAGAAACGCGTAAGCCTATAATAATTAAAGATTAGGGAGCAAAATGTTTATGCTCATCGTAATTGGTGCACGATAGTGAATATGATGATGATAGCAACGATAGTTAAAGATTTAAAAGAAAATAAAAACGGATAAAACCATAAATATTTAATGAACCTCCCTAACACAGTAAACAGAGCTGTAAAATTAAATTCCAAATTTAGAATGTAACACAAATTACAATAGCCACATAAAATCAAAGAGCCTCCCCAAATCGGCCTTTCATCAGTTCCAAGGCTCGCAAACTTTCCACATGACAAAAGTCAGTTGACCGTGAATTTTGTCGTATCACATCACACAGTACGAGCAAACTATTAAACAGACATATCTTATCGTTACTGAGCTCATTACCCTCTATTAACCCATATCCTCGAGTTGAGTCACAATTTCAGCGGAAAGATAAACGATAGGTATCGTTAAGACTGTTCTGTACGATTATTACAAGGGAAATCAGTACAGGAAACTGTGTAAGAGACATTGTGCTGATTTATTTTACTTCTACTTGCTTGAATTGCATTCCGAAGTTTAAGGAAATTAATTTTGTGTGGTATTTTCTTTAGTTTATTATATTCTATAGTTTATTATTTTACCAGCTTTTGCCATCGGATTTGCCTCTGTGGTAAGTATGTTGAAATGAACTTGGAAATCAGGTAAGAAAATCGGTGTTTTATTTTCACACAAATAGACATATTCCGTTGCAGCCTCGTAGAGGTTTATATCTGAAAAAAAAAAGATTTGATTCAAAACCAGATTTTGAAATATTTCTAAGCTTTATTTTTTAAAACATTGGATTTATAATACATTAGTAATCTGATTTCACGTCTATCAACTACGTTTTTATAACATCACATAATTTTAATAGAAATGCATAACCACTTCCTAGCACTTTTTACAAAAGATGCCTTTTATTGCAGCACACCCACGGGGGCGGACCCACAGGATTTACTGATATATAAAATAAATGGTTTAAACTGTACACGTCATTTATTTTTATAAATTTTTAAATCTTATAGAAATTGTTTGAATGGATTTTATTTGACTTGCAATATTTGCAAGTATTTTTTTAATTTAAATCTTTTTGTAGAATTGTATTTTAACCCTTGAGGTGCAATCAAACTAAAGGCAAAGTGCCACAAGTGCAAAGGGTCACGTTGCTGCAAATTTTCATTGGCATAGGTTACCGGAAAAAAAATAATTATGACACCTTAATATAATTATATCACATAAATTGCATATCATTGTGTTGGTTATAAAATCAGCTATGATAATAATAACATAAATTACTACTAAATACTCACCTTTCCGGCAAAACAAGCAGTGAAAAATAACAAACTTCTAAGTTTGTAACTTAGAAGTTTGTTATTTTTCACTGGTTCACACAAACATTTCATCACATATTAATGAATTTCATTACTTGTTTGGTTCATAAACACAAAAACATTATCACATATACCTTTAGGTTTTCACACAATACATTATTTATTTGTAACAAATGAATCTAACGCCACTAAAAAAATTATAATCCGAACGCGTAACAAAAAGTTCGCCGTGCCGGGCCGCCATGTTACTGTAACGAACACTGTGACTGTGAATTATTTACCATTTGAAACACGATAACAGTGAAAACGTACAACAATACTAGTATTTAATTGCTAAAATATGTTTTCAGATAAATAATCTGGGTACTTTTATGTCTTTTATAACTATTAAAAGAGTATTTATCATAAAACTATTACGAAAATAGCAAGTTTCAAGAGTAGAAATAGCCGTTCTTAAAAGTTTTTGCCTTTTATCACTGTATTTCTTGTATCTGTCACGAATAATGTCACTTCACAATTAATATTTATTTATTTCTGAGTAAATCTATATAAGTATCTTTATAAAATATTCACCGGTTTCTTCCACAAGACAACTTTTATTATAAAGATCGCGGAACAAAACACAACAATGGCGGACGCTTTCGCAACTGAGACACAGATAATTATATTTCAATATTTTTTGGCACGTTTCGTTTCCCTCACCCTTCTAAAACGATTTAGTTGCATAGAATATGAACTATTCTAATAGTATACTTTCGTTTCTTGGTTTAAGTAAAACAAAACGTAAAAAATCCGCGACCAATAGGACGACTTTTTTAGAGCACGACCACGACGTGCTGTAAACACATGGGACCACTTGAATTAGAGCACGACCGTGCGTGCTGTAATCACGTGGGGGGGTTAATGCCAACAATTAACAAAAATCAACGCATGAAATACCTATGGATAAAAGTTTCAGTATTTTGTATTCATGAAACCAATAATATACGCAGCGCTCGTAACTTGTACAAATACAGTATTACTTGATAGTAAATCTGAAATGCGTTTTATAACTTTTTCGTGACTGCATTATTATTAAGCTCAGATCAATGGTGGTGAAGTTACCATTTTGTTTTTAGGAAGTGACATAAACTGGGGCCTGTTTCATAGTAAGTGGTTAACTGTAGTTTATAGCGTTGCAATCCGTAAGAATGTTTTTTTTTTTTGGTGTATTATATATATTATGTAATCTAGTACTTTCTAATTTAGTTGATACCCTAAATAAAACGAAAATTGACGACCTAAAACACCAAGATTGTAAACGTCAATAGCAACGTCCAACAGCTTTCGTTTTACAGTCTAACTCGGCAGAAATAGCTTAGCATTTTAAACCGATATGTAAATTTAAACCCATACATAAAATACAGTGTAGTGGTACCAAACCTTAGCCACTTTAATGGCATTGGACCGGTCACGTTTGGTCGCGGAATAGCATACCTAGGTAACGAAATGATACGACCAACTCCCAACGACCAATCGTTTACGTAACGACAATGTAGTAACTTTGTGGATCAATTTTATTACTTTTATTGCAAACCGTGGTGATTCCGTCGGGTTACTTCTAAGTTATAAATTACTAGAGACGTGATTTTATCACCCTTGTTCCATTAAGGGGTGAGTAAAAAAGATAAGTTTGTCACGCTGAATGGTTTCGTGTGTTCTAACAGATTTAAACGTTGTCGTTAAAATTTGCTGAGATGTAAGATTTGAATTTGAATGGTTGGACAGAACGATGGTTATGTTTCTGTCTCTACTCTATACGGTTTTAAGCATTCCCTTAGATCTAATTTCTTGTTAGTTTAAGTTCACATAAGCAATAAGCCAATAAGCTACACGTCTTCATGAAGTCCTTCACGACTCAAAAATCTTCTATAGTTCATATAATTTCAAAGCATAATAAAGGTAAAATTATAACTGGAAAAGTACCCATTTTCAATTTTTATGATAAACCTTATAGGTACTTATTATTGCTGGTTGAAGAATAAGATGGATTTATTTAATGAGATCTAAGGCCTTTAACGTATGGTGCAGTCTTACAGACGAGCATAAGAATGTGCAACAAGTTTTTTAGTATTTAATTTCATGCCAAAAAGTATCTTAATTTGTTATTTTTACATATAAGCAAACCTTTCACGATTTCACCCACAAAACGCAATAAACGTCTTTAGAATATCATGGAAACATGAACCCTGTAGCTCACATCACTATGTAATATAATGTCAGGCGAGTAAGCGAAGTGGAAATCATTCCAAGTTCGCACACGGCTTTTCCGTCACAAGACTTGCAAATAATCGAATTATCTGCACCCTTCCCACTCTTCTCACCATCTTCCTCAATAAATAGAATCCCATTTGTATTAGAAATATTTTGATACGATTTTTCTTTGATGTTTTTGTTTATTTCATACTTAGTAGTGGGTACCAATAAAGTTATTGGGTTTGTGTTTTGAAAAATAAATATTATTGTTGTTTCTAGAATTATTTTTATGTATTGAATTTCTTTCTTCTCTTTCTTTATAGTTAGTGAAATAAACTGTGACCATTAAGAATTGGGCTGATAAATATTGTAAATAGAGCCCAGTTCAACATCCAAAACACCATTTAATACAACTTAAATTCAAGTACATTACGTTTTTATTTCTTATTTTGAAAATGCTAAATTTATTTACATCATGTCTTTACAATTTATGGCAAATCTGATTCTCAAAGCGTAAACCAACTCTCTCACCGTTACTTGAAATGATGATCAATCGGTCCAATAACTAAATCAGTTCGTTACAACAGTTTGACATTATACTGAATTCCTACCTTCCTACTCCGTGACCACGACCGTTGCAAGCCGGTGGAAACGTTGGAGTAAACCATAGGTGGTATTGATACCTGTAAATAAATTAATTGTCGCAAGCAAAACTCGCAAAATAATAATGTATGATGTATAACGATCGCGATAGTTTCAAATTGATTATATTGAAGTTGTACTTCTGCGATAGAGTCCGAACGTAGCAACTGACTATTGACCCATTTGATCCAAATTCCCTGTATTCACGTGTCTTTGAGTGGCTATGTACACGCGTATGTTAGCTGGCTGAGTCAATACATGACTTGGACCACTTTGACCGTCTTGACATAAGTTTGTTAGAAGGAGTATGTAGTTTGGTATGAATATGTAGATTTGTTCTTGACTTATATCGATAATATCCATTCTCAATTCGTAAATATGCTGTTGCTTGGAAGATGCGTGATACCTATCAGTTTTATTATATATTTTCTTATTGTTAAGTGCTTTGTATTTTCTTATGTAAAGTGCTTTTGTGTAGCATTTGGTTTCGCTTATTTAATTATGCTTTGTCAACGTAACGTAATTTCAAGTTCATTACATAACTTCACGCCTTGATCACCGAAGGGGTAGGCAGTGGTGTATTACACAACCACTCTTCGCCAGTTATGCTATGGTCCCAATGTAATAGGGGGCGTGCCTATTGCAATCTACCGGGCACAATACTAAGCGAGCGATAATTTACATTTTAATGCACCCATAAATCGAACTTCAGACGATCGTTTGGCAGTCCGTTCCGTACACCACTAGGCTATCGCCACTATATTACTAATTGAATAAAATGAATACTACTACTAAAGGATAAAGGAAAAGTAATGTTATTATGAGTCAGAGATAAGTATAACAGTATGAAATTAATTGTGTCAATGGAGCATTAACCTTATTTTTGACAACGGATTTAAGTTTTTCAAAGTGAAAGAGAAAACAGAGGGACTAATTACTTAAAATAATTAATTAACACGTTAAATAAACCCACATAATACAAATAGAGAAAGTACAAAACGTTAATCATTAAAATCAATTTAAATAAATTAATCAAAAGTTATTTTTCCATCACGAAATTTCAATAACGAAACAGCTTATTAAATTGCTTAAACCGCTGTATTAAAACTAGCCGACCCATCCTATCAGCTTTTACCTTAATGCTAAAGTATGCTGAACATTGAAGTTTGTCTATCAGGAGTTTATCCGGTTGTAAAAGTTGAACAAAGTTCTACGATTGGCCACGTTTGAACCACGGTGCTTTATTGAATACGCCACCGTCACAACAGTTTATGATACGCCGGTAGTACGCTGGGCAAATACGTATTTGGATATTGCGATAAAGTGACTACATGGCTTAGTGTGTGTGTTTTTATTTTGCGTGTTTGGTCACATTTGTTTGTTTTTGTGTGGAACTTTGTTTTGTTTAGGGCTAAGATCCTTTCTCACTAGCAACTGTAGGGAGCAACTATGGATGTGGCACTACCGGTTAGGACTTAGAGCCCTACTCTATCTGCTGTGAAAATAAATGCTATTCCCTGTTACTTATTCTTAAACCTATATATTTTGTGCACGGTAGGCGAAAAATTAACTCTTAAAATTTAAAACATACGTGCAGTAGTCATTGGTAGACAATAAATTGAACTTAATGAGATAAGATACTGGCTGCTGCACTACATTTATTTTAAGTACTAGGAAAGTTTGAAGTTTTCCTATAACTTTTGGACATAAGCCTCTCCTAATTTTGCTCACAGTGGCATTCTGAGTCAACAGGAGGACTTGGCCTACTATACCACACAGGTAGGACTGGCTTTTATAGACATGCAAAACGTCTAGTTAACGGCAATTACACTACCTTACACTACATTCTAAATACATGGGCGTACAAATGTCTGTGCTACACACCTCCGCTTACCCACTTCGGGCACAGGACAAACCCGCGTTCACGCCAAACGCCATAAATTCCTCCACACCGCGGATTTTGTATTCTACTTTATTCACTATATTCACTTGTATATTACGATTAAATTTTATTGACCTTATTTATTAATGTCGGCGACAGTGTAAATTGTTTTTCGTGTTTGTTTCGGGGGTTAGGGTTGATTTACGCGGGGCAGATTTAGCCATAAAACCGGATAAGTAATGAACGGGCTATTACGGGTAGCGATGGGGTAATAAAATCTATCAGTGATATTGATTTCTCAGGAGCATCACGGGTATTAACGAAGTATGTTGTCAGGGAGTTAGTATCTAAGGTATTACGAATAGGTAAGATACCTATTCGTACTGTTATAACCTCCTGGCAAAGCCTTGACATTCCAATCTCATTATGTTAGTCAATGGGTATGGAGATTGGATCCTAAAGAATAAGCTAATGTATTCCTGTTTGCAAATTACCTACTAACAACATGTATGTGTTTCATAATGTGATTTGACTAAGTCATATTCCACTTTGTTCACCTAGGTGATAACACCCAGGTGAACAAAGTGGAATAAACCATTGTTTCGGTTATAGCGCACTAAGCAAACCTTTCATTATAGCGTCTGTATACACGTGGACATCCATCTGGACCTTTTAAGCCTAATCTGATTTCGCCTGAGAACAGAACGACCTTCCAGTCTTGCACGGACCAGTCAACATGTTCTGGGAGCAGTTCTGGGGCACGAACTGGACAAAGAGCCCTCAGATTTATTTCGTCTTCTTCTAATCATACGTTCACTAATACTGACATTTCTGATCTAAAAAGACGTCGTACGAGCTTAAGTTGCGGTACAAAAACGATTTCTCAACACGTTGCTGACCACAAAGCTGTCATCTCGAGCTGAAGTGCGTCGATATCGGCCTGGATCTAGCCTGCAGGCGTATAAGACTGTCTCTCGAAATAGTCTGATGGCATCCCGTACCGTAGTTCGAGGTACACCGAGAGTACGAGCGGTGCGACGTTAGCTGTGCCCAGCATCAGCTAAAGCCATTGCCCTAGCTGCTCTAGTTGCATTCAGTAGTTTTTTTACAGTCGCATTAACAAAGCACTACAAAATCAAACTGATCAATGTTTGCACACTATGGCAGAAAAGAAAATATTAAATAACAACTAAATTCCTAAAACCCTTCAGTAACACAAATTTGGGCAACGAGTTGAGGGATAAGTGTTTAAATTATTGCTAAAGTATCCACTTGAAAAAAACTCAACAGTTGATAAGCCATAGTTAACGAAAACAAAAAGGGCGACAAATGATATAGGTGGGCGGTTAACTGTGCTTGTGAATGTATTATACTAAGAAACACCCAGACCAAGACAAACATCCATGTTCACGCACACAAATGTTTGACTTGAGCGGGAATCGACCCCGCGAACTTCGGCGTAGCAGTCGCTTACACTCCCGCTCCGCCAACCGGTCAATACTATAAAACTTTGGTATATTTACAAGGCTTGCACGTATGGGGCAGTGGTTTATACAGTCGCTTCAACACTGCCAGTTCGTCACGTGACGGTTTGTTCCAAAGACGGCAAAATACTTTGCATGATCTGCGATGTACTCTCTACTGGAGAGTTGTCTCGTAAAAGAAGGTAGTAAATTTTCTGATTTGGTATTATGGAGTCAGCCCAATAAAAAAACAGTTCCATACTTGGAACACAAAAACAATAATTTCGGTGTTAGTCAAGTTACTTGTACTAAATTTATTTTTAGTTTAATTTTATCCGAAACCTAAAAACGAATATCGCTCTTTTAAAAACCTCAAATAACTGAAATTTTAAACTCATTTTACTAACGAAAATTTAGGCGTAGCAAACATAATTACCTTATAATTATATCATTTTGCAGCAATTAGTGGCATTTTAATGTTCTTTTTTAGCAGAGCCACATTTAACAGATGTCTGTTACCTAGTTTTAAAGCAACTACCGCGTTTCATGAAATATGGAAAAACACTTTGTTTGTTTTGATCATGCGAGCTTGTATTCATGTTTCGGACCATTATTTTATTTGCTAGTAGGATATTGTAGGCATAGAGATCCGCTTTGATTTTCGACTTAAGAAGAATGAGCTAAATACGTACACAAGAAGATGTCTATAGAAAGTTTAATGTAGCTTTTCCGGATTAGCCTGCTCTAGTTTTATTTTATATCGTTTCTGAAACACAGCTTTTTCTCATTCCAAATAAGACTGAAATCACCCGGACTTGAAACAACAATTGTTGGTCACAAAAGTGTTATTGACTTTGTGGCGATAGCTTAGTGGAGATATCATCAGACTACCATGCAGAGAGTTCGAATCCACGGCGCGCACCAATGACTTTTCGGAGTTATGTGTGTATTGAATCGTCAATTATCGCCCGTGTCTCGGAGAGCACGTTAAGCCGTCGGTCCCAGCTGTCATCAAGATCTTTGACAGTCGTTATAGGGCGTCAATATCTTCTAAATAACTGACACTAGTTTATTTATTTATTTTATTTATTTATTTTAAAACTTCATATACACAATGCGTATACAAGGTGGACTTAATGCCTTAGGCATTTTCCGCCAGTCTACCTTAGGGTAGTGCAGAGATTAAAGGTAGGTGTATTTTACAATTAAATTGAGACTGATGTAGTTTTACTTAAATATAATACAAAATACATAAATATATAATATACACAAATATATACTATACACAAATATATACTATACATAAATATACACTATACATAAATAAATATTATGCATACATATTTTATAATAACATGAAACAAATACCTTGATATAAACGAATGCTATGCTACTTCTGCTAACTTTTCCAATAGCAGTGCTTTAACTTTTGATTTAAAGCCATACCTGGTAATGGACGTCCTGACTTCGAGAGGGAGACCATTCCAGAGAAGGATAGCTTGTATAGAAAAAGAAGAGTGAGTGAAATTGGTAGTATGAGGAGGACAAAGAAGGAGAAGATTGTCAGATGAACGAAGGTTTCGGTCGTGAGTTGAACAAAGATACTGAAAATGCTCACTTAAGTACTTTGGGGTATTAGAGGACATAAGGATAGAATAGAGGGTTGTGAGGGCACGCAAACTGCGTCTTTGACGAATTGGAAGCCACTTCAACTGAGAACGAAAAGTAGACACATGGTCATACTTGCGAAGATTGAAAACGAATCGAATGCAGTTATTGAGAAGACGGTCAAGTTTGTTAAGAAGATCTGCATTCAGGTCATAGCAACATACATCACCATAGTCGAACAAGGGAAAAATTAAAGCTTGCACAAGCAATGTCTTAGTCGTGGACGGCAGAAAGTTCCTCAACCGATAGAGAGTGCGTAGGGTACTGGTAATTTTTTGGCTCACTTGCGTCACTTGAGATTGCCAATTAAGAGTGCTATCCATATATAATCCTAAGTTCTTGACAACTGGACACATTTCTATAGTAGTGTTATTATAACTAAGTTTCGGGAGAGATGTAATGTCAAGTTTAAACCATGGAATATCGCTGTCCATTCGGTTTGCGGCGGTCAGACAGGCAGTCGCTCTGTACAAAAGCTAATATTACACACAACTCGAGTTAGAATAGTAAGCAGACCCCAGGTTGAAACTGGGATAACGCTAGGAGGATGATGACTTTGTAATTGACAGGCTACCGCTTAAGGGGACTACAAGAGCTAACTTCGCTGTCCTTGTCGGATTGTATACATAAGAAAGAGAAGCACGACGACGGGACGTTCAGAACTCTTTACAAACCATAAAATAAATTAATTACAGAAAATGTATTGATCGGATTAAAAAAACAAAACAGTATTTCGTTAGTATGTTGCTTGTTGAATAATTTGTCAAAAAATCAGAATGATTGTATGTATTTTAATATGGTTTTTATTCGTTAAAATATTTTTTTAGAGGTATCTTTGTGATTTTTTTCTATCGAATAAAGTTGGTTGTATTATGTTTTCAACACAGTACTTAAGTAGGTTATATCCTGAAGAATATCATATATTTTTCTGATTGTGTTAACTGCATTGAATCATATGCTTTAAAGCATTATAAAACTTACGTTTAGCTCTTGTAGGCCCCTTAAGCCACTACGCCATTTGTGCAATTAGGAACAGATGCATAACAAAATAAGTTTAATGCAAATAGCTAATACAAACACTGATTCGTTTGATTCAAGTATTGGAACCATTACGCTCAGTGTGTATAGCTATTTTACATGTTGCTTCAATAAAACCGCTCAGAGTATATTATAGGTCTAATAAACTGCGTACGTGATAGTCATACTTGATACTTTATATACATTACGCGAATTTTTACATAAATTCAGTATGGTTAAGTAAGGTGTACGTGCAATGTATGCAAAACGTTATGTTTATACCGTTTGTTATGAAATTTGATTAGGTATAGGTTGGATTAAACAGTTTGAGCAGATTTTGCAATTATGGTTAAAGTGTAATTTCATTTTTAGTTTAGAATAAATGTTGGACGATTGGTCTATATCTATTCAAAACAATTTTATTCTTTGGTCATAAAAATCCTCATTCGTGGATGTGTATGAATAATAATAATAATAATAATATTCTACCACATACACACATCACCATCTAGTCCCAAACTAAGCAGAGCTTGTACTATGGATACTAGATAATGGATAAACATACTTATATACTTTTTTTTTTGTAAATACATACATATTATACATAGAATGAATTCAGTTTTTCGTAAATTTCTTATAATTATCCTTTTAAGTTGTTATTTTATCGACAGTGGTATGTTCTCGAGTTAACTGTTTGTCAAATAATGTATCTAATATATAAAATTCTCGTGTCACAGTTTTCGTTCCCATACTCCTCCAAAACGGCTTGACCGATTTTGATGATATTTTTTGTGCTTATCCGGTATCTATGAGAATAGGCCAACATCTATTTTTCAAAAAAAAAAAAAGAGTTTTGCAAAACAACGTTTGCCGGGTCAGCTAGTATTTCTATAAAAGCCTGTCTATGGACCTGGTTAAAACTATATTACTACTATAAGTCTCATGAAATTGTACTTTAAGACGCATAACATTATATTACAAGCTATTAATTGATATTCAGTCAAACCTAGTTAGAAGCTGGAATACTAGATACCTTTGACTCTAACACGAAATTATTGAATCCAAGTTAGATAACGCTAGGATGATGATGATGATGAGAATCATATTACAATCTCAAGTAAATCTACAAAGGCTTATTGAATTATAGTACAATTCCTTTTAAATATTCACATGATTACTCAGAGCGGCGAGTTGAATTTTAAACACACTGGTGTGTAAAGAAGCTATATGTCATTCATACAATTTATTTATATCAAAATTTATCGCTACCAATAAATCATATTGTAAAATCAGTTTGCGCAAGGTAATTTATTATAGTTTTCAAAGTCAAAATAGTCATAATTTTATTAGTGAAGATACATTGCGCAGCGTTGTAATTTTGGGATAAGATTTAAGAAGAAATAGCAATATTTATGAATTTATAGAAGCTACAACTGTCAAGTGATTTAGCCGAGACAATTGCTGGAAAAGTAGGTTTATAACGAGGACGAGGGATACACATGATTAATCTTTTACTTTTTATGTAAGTTAGCGTTAACTAACATAATTATTTGAAACTAGCTGTCACTCGCGGCTCCGCCCCCGTGGATGTCGGTTATCACGATAAAAACTATCCTATGTCCTTCCTCCGGTCTTTAATTGATCGAAGGACTGTAGATGTAGATCTGTCAACAAAAAATCCTCATCATACTGGACAACTACTGCTAAGCCGTCAAGTCTGTATAATATATGTTATAGTGCAAATGTGCTCTTATAGTTCCTCATCAGAAGTTTCAGATCTTTGATTTTCTATATGTCAAAAGAAAATGCTCATCAAACAAACAGACAAACAAATTTTTGACGTGACAACGTCTTATAAATTGGTTTGCCGGGTGACACTTCAAGAAACTGCGTTACGCTCCGCTCACGTTATGCGCTCACAATGAGAGCGAGTGAGAGGCACGCGTCCCGCCTAAGAGCGAGAGAGACAGACATAAAAAGTGAAAGGCACGCGTCTTTCATCCTTCTTCCTACTATACGAATGAATGTTCACATTAAAATTATTTTACCACTCAAAGTCGTTGTCACGTAAAACTTTCGCCCGTATACCGACTTTACAGGCAACCAATTTTTTTTATATAAATATTTTATATAGATAATCTCATACACCGGCACCGAGTGGTATTTTCATACAATCGATATATTTATTGGCTTAACCGATGCGCGAAACCACCTGCAGCAATCAATTTGATTCTTCTTTTATTTGCTAAATAAACTCGATACTAAATTACTGAAGAGAAAAGTTCAGATACGTATTTTACTGCATCGTATGTTTGGAAGAGTGTTCGTTTGGTATAATTTGTATGCAGAAAAGTGGTCGGAGCTAAAATAAATGGAAATTGCGTATTACAAAAGCACTACATTAAATAAAATAACTGGTGCGTAATTTACGATTAGGTTGATGATTGACTTGCCGAAATTTGTCGTAACCAGATTTAAGCTATGAATAAACGGGCTGAATTTTGGACTACTTGCAACTATACCCACCTACACATTATACTATTTTATATATTATTATACAATCTTTTTTGGGACAAGTCCCACCCTCATTCCCAATACAGTGTCACCTGTGTTGCTAAGTTCAGCAGCAGTGACCATTGACGACAACGAGTTTTGTCACTTGTTAAGTCCCGGGGAAAGTTAAACTGTCTTGGAACCCGCAACGAACTTAATCAGAGGTATATTGGAGGAGTTTATATACTGACGAATTCATAAACTGCATCAAAGTAATAGACGACTTTGAAATAAATATTTAAACCAAGTATGCAAACTTTCTATACAGATTTAAATTGAAACCTCTAGATTGGTTCGTGGACTTTAAAACAGCGTAGGGTCATATCCTTAAGTTTAAGTTTGTGTACTGGAAAGGACCTTAAGACTTTTTTTAAGAAAAAACAGAAATATAAGGAATATTGGTTTAATAAAAGAATTGGTTTTAACAATAGACACAAACTTTATGCAAGGGTTTATTTATGTTTTAAGAAGGTGTATTACCTCCACGTTCCCTTATTACGGATTCTAATCGGTTCCGCATATATTTTATAAGGGTTATTAAAAGATCTTGCGGAATATTGTCCCATTCTTCTGAAAGTGCTGTTCTTAGTGCTGCCACTGTCGTGGGCACAGGATTTCTCGCATATACAGCTCTTTTTAAATTGTTCCAAATATGCTCAATGGGATTAAGATCCGGGCTGCGTAATGGCCAATTCATTGTACGTATCCCAACCTCTTCGCAATATTGTCGAACTTATGCAGCAGCGTGCGGCCGGGCATTATCCTGCATTAAAGTAAAATTTTCGCCTTTGAATACCATGTAAGGCACCACGTGATCTTCTAAGATCTCTGTTATGTAGCGATGTGCAGTCAAACGCCCTCTATTACCGTTTTGACGAACCATGTCTATGAACACAAGTTCTGTTTGCCCATTCATCCATATGCCACCCCAGACCATGCACGAACCGCCTCCAAAAGGAACACGCTCCTCAATGCAACTTTGAGTATATCGCTCCCCACGTCGACGATAGACTCTTCTGCGACCATCTGCACCATATAAACATGTCCTACACTCGTCCGTGAACAATACGGAGGCCCATTGCTCTTCTGTCCAATTTAGGTGATCATGCACAAATCTTAAGCGAGCTTATCTGTGAGCTACAGACATCTTTGGACCATTTGCTGGTCTAAAAGGGGTGATATCGGCTTCCTTTAACCTTCTTCTTATTGTTCGTGCACTCACATTTACTCCACGCACTTCATTAAGCTCTGTTTTGATGTTAACTGACGTGCCGAAACGATTTCGCAGGGAAGTTGTAACAATAAATCGGTCATCACGACCGGTGCTTGCTCGAGTCCTGCCTGTACCACGTCTCTTTCTGTAAGAACCTATCTCCACAAACCATAACATATTCTAGAAACCGTAAACTGGTTTAAATTTAAATTTCTACCAATCGTTCGTTGATCCAAGCCCTCCCGCACCAGTGCTACAATTTGAGGACGAAGTATTCATATTATGGTTCAAAAACTCTCGATGAGTTCAAAAACTTAACAACAATTCTGCTGGTAACAATAATTCAATTGACAAAAGAATAAAAAATCAATGCGAATCAATTTAAAACTTTGCTTTAAATAACACGCAAATCTGATACTACGAGTAAATTTTCTTTTCCAGGCTATATTCATTTGTTTTACTGCAGTTCTATTTCTAAATTTTGCTTTTTTTTAAGATTAAGAGCCAGTCTCTCCATATTTATATAATTTAATTTAAAAAGTTTGCATACTTATTGAAAAAAATCATTTCAAAGTAATCCTGAACTTGATGCAGTTTATGAGTCCGTCAGTTTATATACAAGACATGACACACTTTTCGAAACATTGTTTATGCGTGATTAAGCCACATCCCTGTTGCACTGAAAACAATAAAAAAGGCGCTGTTATACCTCAGAAGTCGTGAAACACCAAATTTTTCGTCGCGCATCTAGCCATAACGGTACATATTACAAACTAGCAAAAATTAGAGCTTAAAGTCAAAAGTCTGAACAAAAGACTTTTGAAAGAATTTTTCATGTACGTAAAATAGAATCACTGTTTGCAATATTTTGATCGTAAGCTGTCATATTTTATTTGATAATATTGTAGGAAATCTAATGAACTAAAGAATTACCTTATTTATTTTCATATCATACGTGTATGTTTTGTAAAATTAAATAAAATCTGCCAAACGTCTATGATTTTGACGCTCGGTAGATCCCATCAATATCAAACGCTTCAGCAATTTAAACCTTATTAGCATAAGCGGTGTACTGAGTGTCAGTTGCTAGTTTACGCCCCGCCCAGACCTCATCATTCGGCTATGAGCCCTGTGAGAGATAGGTCATGTCGCTTGCGTCTCCGCTGCACGAAATTTTACGTAAACCTGTTTGTTATTATAATACGCCGATTTGAGTTCGTAATTTCATGTTTTATGTTATAGACTGAATACTTTGAATCAAATAGGCTTTTCATGTAACTATGGGCACATATAATTTTATTAGGACCTAAGTTTATACTCTTGTTGCGTTTAATGTGTTATTGTTTCTGTGCTTATAAATATATAATTAGAAGAATAAAATATGGACAATTAGAGAAATGAAGTTCTACGAAGGATTTGTACAAGAAAGCGTCGTAATAAAATAGAAATTCATCCATGGCCAAGTGATTATGAAATATGTAAAATTTTTACACAAATTATTTTCATAAGAGTCTTTTATGACTAACTATGTTATAGATTATCGATTATCTATACTAATATAATAAAGCGGAAGAGTTTGTTTGTTTGTTTATTTGTTTGTTTGTTTGAACGCGCTAATCTCAGGAACTACCGGTCGGATTTGAAAAATTCTTTTGGTATACGATAGGCCAGTTACTTCGGCAGGCTATAGGCTATATAACATAACGCTTCCACCCTTTGGGGCCGGGCAAAAGGCTTAAAAGGCTAAAAGATAATGTTGGCTAATCTCAGGAACTAGCAGTCGGATTTTAAAAATTGTTATTGCCTATGATAGCCCAATTATTCCGAAAGGCTATAGGCTATATAAAATTACGCCACAACTTTTAGGGGCCAGACAAAAATAATAAAATGGTCAAACGAGAAGGGGGTGGGTTGGGTCAAAGGCAAAAAAAGGCTAAACGAATAGCATACAATCTATATGGGTATCTTTTTCAAGATTTTCGGGACGCTGATTATTAATATGAAATTTATTTAGTGATCCAAGATGGCGGATGGGATTTTTTTTTAAATCATAATGGGTATCGTCTCCGATGTTTAAAGATATGAGGATTCCAAATACAACATCCGTTTCGTGATTCAAGATGGTGGATGGGAAATCAAAGATGGCGGATGGGAAAAATTTAAAAAATCAATATGGGTATCGTCTCTGATGATTTAATGGATGGAGAATCCAAATACAACATCTATTTCATGATCAAAGATGGCGGATAGGAATTTTTTTTAAATCATAATGGGTACATATCGTCTCCGATGTTTAATGGGATGGGGAATCCAAAAACAACATCTATTTCGTGATTCAAGATGGCGGATGGGAAATTATTAATATTATAACTTTGACTCACTTTTAATTATTAATATTATTGCCTCTATCACTCATTTACTACATCCTCACTTACAATAAGATAGTTATTTTTCTACCCCAGAAATGATTTATATGGCAAAACTACTTTTTCTGCGTCATCTATCTATACGTATATATAAAAATCAATGTTCGTTTTTTTGTATACCTCTATAAACTCTAAAATTTTTGATTAAGCACTGGTAGCCTTGGTAACTTTGTTCAGAATTTCATGGAAAAGTGGTTTGAGAAAAATAGGAATAAGAAAAAAGTCTTTTAAAAAGCGATACGGAGTTCGCCGGGACAGCTAGTGCATAATATAATTATATAAATTATTCTCACAATACATAGCTGCCACCGTTTTCAATTTTTGAAAGAGTAATAACATAAAATCGAACCATTTTATGTACCTATATTGCAAATTCATAATTAGCTTGTCAGAGCGCCTGGAGCGCTAAGATGCCGCCACGGCGAACAATAAACAGTGCTAATATGGCGCTCCGCAATCCGCACACAAGCGGTAACGAATGTTCTATTATTGTGTTGTGAACATAAACCTATTTAGGTACATCGGGTAAAACTTTGATTATTCATAAACTATTAGGTATGTCTCAGTATATCTAATATATTTTTAATTTCTAAAATCAATCATTTATAAGTAAGAAGGTGACTTCTCTGCTTGCTATAACACAAGTTATAGTATTTTTTTAATTATAAAGTACGTAACTAATTATCTTTATTGTAATTACAGTGAAGTTAAAGATAAAGTTCTGCAACGTCTTACACAGATTTGACTGCAGTCATTCCTAACACGATCTATTCAAGAGCTAGCCAAGAAATGCCATACAATTTTTTTAACAAATTTGACTCAAATTATGTAGTGATAAGCAAAAATTACAAGAGGGATAGCAGTGACTGGTTCGAATTGCGTAAGAATATGTTGACAGATTGAAATTTTGGTATAGTGGTAAAAAGAAGAGATAACAGCAGTAAAGCCAACTTAGTAAAAAATATTTTGTACAAATAAAATATTTGCAATGTAAAATCAGTTGCGCATGGAATCTAAAATGAACAACTGGCTTTGCAACAACTGGCGAAGCAAGAAAATGTAACAATCGAGCCTTGTGGATTATCCGTTTATTGGTGCCACGCCAGATGGATTAATAGGTCCAAACACGATTGTGGAAATTTAATATTTTATAGTTGCCTATAAGAATGGCCTGGAGAATAGTATAAGAGCAAATAAAACACAAATATGGAAACATGATAAAAAAGTGAACTGACTAGTCTAAACAAAACAAACTGTAATTGTTATTAGTTATTACCAACAAACTAACAAACTGTAATTGTTATTACCAAATTCAGGGGCAACGCCACGTTACACGCAAATAAAAGTGTTTATTTGCTGTGTGGAGTGGCGAAAGTATACCACTAAAAATAGAAATTATAGAAAGAGATGATGTTTTCTGGGAGAAAAAAGCTTGTGGCGTTGCGAGTTGCGTCTAAATATCTTTAAACAATTTCCAAAATTTCATAAATACTTCGAAAATTATGCAAAACGGAACGTAGTTTTTATACTTTAGTACAGTTTTACAAATGTCATTTTAGGTTTTACGTGAAAAACGTGAAACGAAACGCAAAACGGCCATCTTGGAATGATCATATTGACAGCTAATGTCAAATTTGTGCGTCATTGCTTTCGAGTGCCTAGGGTTATGTGCGACTGTAATAAGTAACTAAATAGGTTATGTTAGGTTCTCTTTTGACCCTTAATCCGAAAATAGGAGCCCTTCGTAGGGCTCCGTCAACCTTAGTTCATTAAACTAGTGTGATGAATGTCACCGATGTTTGGAGTTTTTTTTCAGAGGAAACCAAGTATTACCGGCAAGTTAAAATGGTGAGCGGGGTTTCAAGACCTCCCCTCCTCCCTCTCTAATCACTCAGAACCCCTAAAAACGGCGACGTATTTCGAAACCTTTACCATAATAATTATACCTATAATAACAATAAACATCCATAAATAAATAAAAGAAATCAACTTTTACTAAACTTCAATTATCTCGTAACTCGCTTTAGTTGAGATACAGCTTTTGCGCTTAGTAGAGGAGTAGTGTGTTTTTTAGGGTACCGTAGCCAAAAATTGTAAAAACGGAACCCTTATAGATACGCAATGTCTGTCTGTCTGTCCGCCCGTATGTCACAGCCAATTTATTGCAAAACAGATTTGAAAACTGGCAGGAATGGAATTAGATGTAGGTATTCTATGAACTGCTTCACTATTTTTAAACAAAAACAAAACAAACATAATAATTGCCTCTCCATACATGGAACTGACTTGATTATTTTTATCATCTTACGGCACGTAGGTATTTACCTACTTTCGTCAACTATTAATACCTATAACGTCTAATGTAAACCAGTTTTGCTCATGGCTGCACTGAGAACAAAAATTGCGATATGCCTATATTGTACAAACAGATTGATGTACGTAATATAAATTTTAATATCAGTATCTCAATTCAATATGCTAAAACGTTTTGCTTGCGATTTTGAAATATTGGAATACGGATGTCGCCAGAATACGGCCGCACGCGACGAGAATAAAGGGGGGCGGCCCCGCAGTAGACGGAGCTAAGCTCCCTTCACCTCCCCTGCTTCACCCCCTCATTTACCAAAACAGTCGCTTAGGACAGCGCCTTCAGACCCTGAGCAAACCATCTAGTTTTATAAGCGTGTGACGGCTGATCTTGTCTCACAACTCAATCCTAGGCAACTCCAGGAACCAGACCTTCAGAAGAGCGGTGGTGGTCTGCCTTTACGAGTGGTTACCCATCCAGGTAGTGGTCTCCGCTGGCGAAGTTTCACAAGTCGGCCTGAAGTAAACCAAACTTCACTATGAGACTGCAATAGTTATTAAATTAAAACAACCAACCGAATAATATAACCTGTAACTTTTTATTAACTTTCTTAAATATTAGTTTACAACCGCAACGTGGATGAAAGCTTAATTAAAAAGAATATATTTTAAATATAACAAGAATTTATAACTGCAGTTATAAACGACTGAGTCAGACAAAACAACTTGCTTTAAAGCCAATTTCATCGCTTTAAATTTTATATTATGTATTCTTGGCTTGTAGAACATTCAGCTTCCTATTTAGACACCTCTATGATTATACAAAAAGCTGAGATGAAAATAACTAAGGTAAGAGCGAATAGGTAAAACCTTTATAAAAATAGCAAAGTTATCCTATGACCTAATAGAGAATAAGTATAGTATCTTCTTGGGTTTACGCGAATGTTACACATTGAAATAAAACTACAGTTTACGGATTTTATCGCGTTGTATTGGTTTCACTAAGTTATTACATTTGAAACTAAAGATCTAGAAACTATATTTTTAATTTATTACTAGCCGACGTTTCGAATTCTTTACAGAATTCATGTTCACGGCAGACTGAGGTGATATTTGTCTATTTCTTGAATGTATAAGTTATCTCAAAGTACCCGAACATTTTTTTTTTCGGGTTCGGGTCACAAATTCCTCATTTCCGATTCTAGATTTCCCCAGTTCAGCGTTTTTCTGCGGCTTTCAGCCTGTCCCAAAACATTCGACACAACTTTTACTCGAGACATGCATTGAGGCATTTTAGAGGGGTAGCTCGTGTGAGCAGTCGACTTTTATAGTCCGACTTGATGACGTACATACAATCGTTGAGAGCAATTGACGCGGGCGTACTAAACCAATCGTAAAATGTTTATTCCCCCGAGTTTCCTTGTTAATGTGTGTGCCATATACAAAATATTTCGATACTTTTCCGTTTTTCTGTAGGCTGTATGTAATTTCACGTACACATGTCGTTTGTTAAAATAATACGTGTTGAAAGCGCGAGTCCGGTCCAGGTTAATAAGAGGATAAAATTGTATGTAGTAAGTATAACTAGCTATTTTCGTTTGAGGTTTCCTGTTGGACGGATTGATTGCTGGTAATCAAAATAATTATTCTCCTTTTATGTAATTTCTACGTGCAGTTGTGATTTGATGAAATTTCGTCAGATTGGCATCGGCAAAATCTGAAAAATATTAGTTGAAACTTAAACAAAGAATATATAATTAATATGTAAAAATAAATATTGTCCGTTCCATAAACTACACAGGTCATCATAATATGAACTCGTTCTTGAGCTTATTATAAGGACAAATGAGAAGTTGTCACTATGCATTGCTGGACAAATTCTTCACAAATACTAAGCTAGAAGGACGAACATTATTGACGTTTCAAGAGGCGTGGCAATAAATTGACAGTACCAAATCATAAACATCCAAGCACTACACGATATGATATTGAACAATGTGCTAGTACGTACTTATTTTGCAATATTATGGTTGCTCATAGTTCATTGTAATGCTATAGAGTAATTAAGCTCAAAGCGCCTTGAAGCATAATATTTTAATTTCATTAGAAATGTTTGTTATAAATTTATAGCAAGATAGCGCATTAATTAATATTATCATGTTGTCTATTTTATATTAGCATCGTTAACTTCACCGTAAGAAGAGAAAATACAGCTCTTTTTAGATAATGAGAAGTCTAGAATGTCCGTGTGGTGACGGATAAAGAATACGGAATGTTTGCTCTTACGACACCCATGGGATGAACCATATCATCCCATGGGTGTCGTAAGAGCTGACAGAGGGAGCATATTATGCAGAGAACAGCACTGTAAGAGAAGGAAAACTTGATACAAACCCTATACCAACCCGTTTGGCCAGCGTGGTATAGTAGGCCAATTCCTCCTTTCAAAGGAGAGGCCTAGTCCAGCAATGGACTGTTAAAGGCTGATGATGATGAATAAAAGTCTACAGTAGCAATATCTTATTTGCCTTTCACCATGACGGCAGCCAACGTTGAAATTACTATCAGTATATTCAGTGAAACTTATCAAAACGGCCCCGACAGCTGCCGAGAGCTGCACTTGCCCGACACCTGATATCGCCGAATCTCATTTATGAAGTCCGGGCAAAATAAATATTCGCCGCCACCCAGGGAGTTGAATCACAGCGAAACAAATGACAGTGTCAATATGGCAACTCTTGTTCATTTTGTGTTGTGCACCTTTTATTTTTCATTGCATCCCGCCAACGTACCGCTACGGAGGGAAACTGGGACGGCAGCCATGAAACCAGCGATTTCGGAGCTACCTCTTTTGTTTCCCTTGTAACTAACTGAATCCTGTTACTTATTTGGCGTCCAGATTTTGAATAAACTGATTGGAAAGCGGAGTTCTCGTTGCAGAGTTATTGTTTGTGATTTACTGTAGTTTTGTGATGACTGCTAACTTCTGGTTCAGCTTGCCAGACTGCTTCATTTTAAAAATAGAGCATATCTTCTAATTATGTTTCGCATTTTTATATTATGTATTTTTGCAGCAATAAGATAATTATACATATACATCATCTTTTACTGTAGTATATTTTAATTATTGATTAATTAAGTTATTCCCTTAAACACAGTTCAGACAAAATTAAAGGGCTGGAGTGCACATAAAATTGTCTTACTCTAGACGTGACAAATCTTGCTTCGTTTCTACAAACCATCTTTAGATTTTGTCTTTAACTATTATTATCGAACAAGCGAAGATTGATTTATTTTCTAGATTTTTATAAATTTTCACTTCATAATACTTAATTATCACAAGTACATTTCTTCCAAAATCATTCCGCTAACCTAGCAGCCCCATCCAAAGAAATGGCCGTTGGGTTGACGATACTCGTTCCCGGGGGAATGATAAGCGAAATAAATGAGATATCTCCGTGCCAGGACAACGTCGATGCCGGCCAGAATGAATTCGTCCTCCCGAGTAATTGTATGCTGTCGGTATAATCGTGTACAACAGTAATTTAACTGTGTACTGTCGCAACGAAGTCATACTCTGCAAGTATCTTGTTTTCTCTTTATTTTACATTTTGAAACCTTACCTCCACTATGCAAACGATCAGATTAACATTCCTACTATATTAAAAATACGAAGAACATGGATGCTATCAATTTCCGACGCGCTCGAGTAAATCCCGAAATCCCTTCTTGGGCTCCCCTACTAAAAAAAGAAGACTGATATTACAATTTAGTAAATATGTCGTCAGTGTCAAGGTTATGCAGTCACCTTTAAATTATAAAACTGGTACTCATTACGATTTATATCCATATAGTTGATTGAATCAGGCGTTACTTAACAACTTAACAAAGAAACAACCAGCCGGAAAAGTCTCATTTTGCCGAACATTTACTTGAATCGGGTCATACCTTAAATAGCGGACATTCATTTGACGTCATACACACTTGTCAAAAGGGTATTAGAATGTGCGTATTGGAACAATTAGAGATTTTAAAGCGGGACAAGCATACATTACTGAACGATCAAACCAACTTTAACGGGTCCCCATTGCTGAATATATTCGCACACCGTCATAATGACTCACATCAGTCGAGCAGCGGAGGGAGGGGATTAGAAAGTACAATCGTTTATAATACATGCCCACCGTTCCCATCGTTGCCCATCGTTGCCCATCGTTCCTGAGGATGCCTCGTGCAGAGGCGAAACACGTGTCGAAGAATAGTCGGCGCATACAGCGGGATACTGCAAGTCAGGTATCTTCCTGGAACCCATACCATTCCTATATCCCTTATCCTTTAAGAGGAGTTCGATATTGTCAACCTTTTTCTATTGCAATAGTTGGGGTGGTCAATTCGAGGGTGCGTGGTGGGTTCCTCTTTCCTTCCATTAGGTTATTTATATCCATATTTATGTAGATAATTATGATGTGAAATTAAAAGCTTTCACTACTTATATAATATGATATATTTTTTATCAATCTTTCTCGTTCGTCAAACCACACGAAACTTCTTTTGAGAGATAGATAGGTATTATTTATTCTCTGTTTCATATAGTCTTCCCGGATTATACAAAATTATTTTGGACGACCAGTGCAAGACGGTGGAAACTTCGGCAACACATAGTTTTTTCTACTCAATTTACACCTTAAATAAGTAAATTATACGCGATTAATACCCGTGAGAAAAATTATGATCTTTACAACTCGCGAAAGTTTAAAATCGATTCTTCCAAGATTATCATTTAGAGGTGCTGAACTAATTGATTTTTTAATTGGACTGTTACTTCTTAATAGTTTCGCGATTATTATATAAGTTCCAATGTTTTGACATGGCGTTCACTGGCCATGTTAACGAAACCGTAATATAAATAAGTGTAGATGTCGAGTAAAAGTATAATAAATTTAAAGTACGGATTCAGATTTTAGTTAGCCATAACGTAGCCATTAACTAAGAAATGGCCAAGCAGTGATTCTACAGCAGTATAATTGTGGTTTCTAATATAAATTATATTTAACTTCGAGCTAATAAAATCCCCTGCAACCAAAGTCTCTACGTACGAAAACCAACTGAATTTTCTGAAGATGTTTCTGTCACTCTGCACTGTTTTGTTTAAAACTGAGATTTACGACTACATTGTTTTAAAGTCTGTGACTGTGTTCCTTTATTCATGGACGGAGAGACAGAAATACCATTTTTTGTTATTATAGTTAAACAGCGTATTTATATATGAGTATACATTATATCGCCAGGTACGCTGTCATTACGGTAAATATTCCTTGGAGATCCCACGGATTTTTCGTCCCGAGTTTTTGAGTCTGATGAAGATATAATGACAATGGTACTGATATTAAAGTAGATCACGTTTTTTGGACCATGCTTAATTTTGTTTTAATAGATTTGTTGTAAATATAAATTGTAAGATAAAATTGAATTGGGTGCAAAATTAAGTTTACTTTTATTGAGGAAACACATTAAACTCTGATTTATTTAATTCAATGCAGTATTATTCGTAAATTACCTATGTAAACATGCTAACCCACACATGCATGAGAGATGGCCCTTTATTATTGTCTTTTTGTTTTTAAAATGAAGAACATTGTATTATTTGCTCGGTACCAATAAAATACAAAAGGTTTAAAACTCACCAGCTAAATCCAAACCCCATGGCAGATGTCCTCACGGTCTGCTCTCGTAGTTAACTTTTCTTACAAATTTATTGATTTTCATAGATGATTTTGACATGAGAAAATCTTTTCACAGTGTTATCAGTTGGCAAACCACCCTCAGGCATGATGAGTAATTAAGCAATAGCACATTGGAAAACATCGAAACTGGACCAGAAGATTTTTGGTAAAGGAAATGATTGTTATTTTTGTGTTTTGTCGCGATGCTATTGCTACTGGTACAAATGCTTGGTGTTCGGAAACAGCTATTTACCTAATTATCTTGTACTATTCTCGCGATATGCAATAACTCCCGTGCCATGGTCGTGTTTCTTAGAATCCTCAATATCTTTTTTTATTTTAAGATTTTTTACATTTATTTTAAATATAAACAATCATACATAATAACATACGTCAAAATTGTTTCTTTTTAAAATGGTAGCTGTCTGATAGTTAAATAATTATAAGGATTCTTGATGAAGCCTCAGACACACAATCTGGTCCAAAATTTCGATGTTACGCTGGTTAAAACATATGAACTCCAAAATGTACACTAATAAAATATAACAACTTGGATGAGTGACAATATGTGCGCTATCGTGCTTTGGCGGGTACGGAAATGTTATCCCCGGTTCTTATGTCAGCACAAGAATCATTAGACCGTTTCCAACCTTGGACAATCTAGCAACTTCGGTACCAGAATTGGTGAGACGCACACATGAGAAGAAAGATATGCATACATACATACATAGACTCACGCCTGTTTCCCGGAGGTGTAGGCAGAGACTACGGAACTCTCTTGCTTCATTCACTCCTATCAAGTTTCTCATGCATGCTCTTCTGTTTAGGGTACTTCTGATTTAGAAGAAAGATATAGACCTACTGAAATATGAAACATATAACAACAACATCTGTCTATACTTATAATATTAAAAGCTGAAAGGTTTGTTTGGCTGAACGCGCTGATTTAAGGAACTGCCCATCCGGTTTGAATAATTATCTTTGTGTTAGATAGCCCATTTATCGATAAAAGCTATAAAGGCTATATAAAATCACGCTATGAGCCATGAGAGCGGAGCGATAGCCCTAAATAACGTGGTAAAAATAATTCAAGGTTGTAGAGCCTTGCTAATTTCAGCATGAATGGGCCGGCTTGACCAGGGAAGTACTACCCTCTCACAGAAAATCGACGTAAAGTAACAGTACCTAAACTGTTGCGTTTCGTTCGGTGAGTGAGAGTGCCGGAGGCCCTATCCCCTATTCCTTCTCCCTGACCCCACTCCTCATCCTATGCCTTTTCCCAACCCCAAGGGGCGGCAACGCACTTGTGACTCCTGTGGTATTGCTTGTGTCCATGGGCGGCGGTAATTGCTTACTATCAGGCAATCCGTCTGCTCGTTTGCCGCCTATTACCATAAAAAAAAAACGTGGATGTAACCGCGGGCCCAGCTCGTTAGGTAGATGCCAAAATATTTTCCAAATGAATATAATATGGGATACATATATGACATATGAGACATACATATGTATAGTTAAGATTGTATTATCTATCGATTTGTGTATTATAGAGACTCCCTAATGGCAAAATACATTTGTATCTTTGTACAAATTATATTTGGTCGGACGTGATTTTTTATAAGATTAATGTGTAGCAGGAGTTCTTCCGGGGCCGAGCCTACTTCCTGAGTTGCTCCTAGTTTTGGCCATTTATTTGCTTTACGGGACGAATAGAATCATATAAATGGAAATTCAGTTACATATGTGGCATAAAATACACGTATTGGTGTAATTATGCTAAGGGAAAAAATATTAATGATATACAAAACATAATAGTAAATAAAATTACCTAAATCGTACTTTATGCCGAAACTACACATCTGTAAACTTATAACAATATGTTTATTAGAGATCTTCATAAGTTGAAACTGAGAACAATTTTGACCACCTCTGCTTTTAAATAAAAATCACATCATAATTGGTCCATTCGTTTAGGACCTACGACGCCACTGACATGCACACAGGTCTCCAGAAACAAATACACGTCAAACTTATATCAACGCCAGCCGCGTAGACTCTGTAGTACAAAGTGAATGCCGGCTGAGGCCTTCAACACGTTGAACCGTTGGTCGTTCTTCCAAATAGCTTTCCGCTCCAGTCATGTCGGAATGTCTTTGACGCTATAGGGGTTTCAGATTAGCGTTTTATACGCGCGTATAAGCTCGTTCTTGGAAGCGCATGTAGGCGCGTATAGGCGCGCCTTTTGGCAAACGCGCAACTCGTACGAGCGTTGACTCGCTTCTAAGCTCGTATAAGTGGCAGCCGTCAGAATCTATGTTGACACTGGCAAGATGTCACTACCGTTTCGAGTGATCACGCCAAAATATGCCTGTCCGATTTTTTGAAGCGCGTATGCTGAAACGACCGTATACGCGCAGAAAAATACGCTAATCTGAAACCGCCCATAATGTGTCAATAAATAATTGACTGTCATTGATATTCTGTTTCCGTAAAAGTCGTTTCTCGTTACGCTCGTCCCTTAAAATTATACAATAAATTTTATAACTTTTAGTTTTACGAATAACTGGTAGGGCATGTTTTGTAATATTATAATTGTTTTTATTTTAAAGATGCTTCACCCATTTAAACCTATTAACAGCCGATAGCGAGTACTAAAATTGAAATTTAATATTTTAAATGTTACAGATAGAAACCAAATACATGTTATATCACATTTATGCAAAATTCTATCGAAAATTTAAATTGTCGCTATCTACCAAAACAATATTGGTTTCCAACAGATAGGCATCCTGAACTTAATAGAAGCTTATTATCAAAGTTTACAACTATTCGTTCTTAGAAATATCACAAAAAAGGTATCAGTACTGTGAACCGATAAGGTCAGTACGTTTGTTGAACAGCTTGAAAAGTTTCCCGAAATTAATTTCCCTTCGGCTAACTTCGGGGAATCTCGGTTGTAAATCTCATCAATTTGCTGGGTATTAGTTGTCCAGCAAAAAACAATTCGTAAATACGCCAACGATTGGCAAATATTTGATTTTGATGTCTGAAATTTATCCTTCCTGTACTTCCGAGATTCAACAACCTTTACACATTTCACGAACAAATACAGCATACTTAAATACAGATGTTATTGGAGCTATCGCCACGCCTCTACCCTAAACTAAAATAAATGAATTCGAAAAGATATTTTTCTTTTATTTCTCTTTCACGTGTCGCATAAGTGTTCGTTTTGACCATTGGCCCGGTGACCTCGATAAAACATCGACTTAGGAGATTAAGTGGAGTAGCACCATAACCATTCAAGACAACCCTTTCACAAGTGCATTGGTCTAGAAGCTTGAGAGAGAATGTTTGAACAACTGATTGGTGGGTGTGTGGAGGTTTAAACCCATGTCAGGCAAAAATAAATGCTGAAACAGGTATCAAACTTGATACAGTGATCCGTTTCGTTACAAAATTCGGACTCTTTAATTATGTCTGTTTCAAAATTCGATAAATTGTTTATTGAATTTTGAAACAGTAAAAGTCAGAATTAAGAAAATAAAAAATAAATTTACAGCCTGATCTCATTGAAACATCGAAGTACCTAGCTAAAGTTATTTACAAGACGACATTTAATACGGGCACATTATTCAACAATGGTCGCAGCCCATCCTAACTAATTAACCAAACGTCGAATCACTCATTCATCCGAAACACGGATGACTTTGATCTCTAAAATATAATGCAAGACATATAAGTAAATATCGTTTGTAATTAATTCGCCCTTTGTTGTTAAGATAATTGGAAACGATAATAGGACATGAAAAGCGAAAATTTAAATAAATTATCAAAATTTGTGGCGTTCTATCTGAGGACTATGTTTATTTTATATTGTGTTTCACTGGAGTTTAAGGATACTTAGATAACGATAAAAGGGTTGTTCTTAACTTTCAACACGAGTTGCTTCTAATAAGAAAAGTCGAGACGCCAAATCGAAATGTTTAGTTGTTTTAATTTGATTAATTGTGTAACTGTCTGCTCTGATTTGTTATTGGGAGTTCGGGTTTAAATGGAGGCTCGAATGGTGATTTTGTACGCGTGTAGCATCCCAAATTAGATTGCATAATATGTTATCGTGTATTTGTTATATCAGTTATATGCCACAGCTACTTTGGGTACAATATCGTTTATATTTCATACGAGACAAATGACTGCTAGTTATAAATTATAGTTCTTTTTGTGTAGTTGTTTTTTAATGCAACGGCTATAGCGTTACTTGACTTCGATTTCGTAATAAATTAACAAATTCAAGCAAGGCAAACACCCATCTTTATGGTGACCTGTGCAAGGTCACCATAAAGATGGGTGTTTCAGAGGTTACGTGAAGACGTTGGTCTCGTTTCTTGTCTTAGGCCATGTCATAGAACTTTCAGTGGCTTTCAAACTGAAAAACCAGAGTTGGGCACATTTACACTTGAATAGAGATAGATAGAATGTAACCATAATTATGTGAGGTCTTTTTCGTATCCATTAGTGTAGTAAATACAACGTTTGGTTGATCATTAGACATGAGTATGGCATAAATAGTTTCATGTATTAATATGCACGAAACTCAAAGATAATGCTTACAATAAGTTTAATTTGTTTGCTATAAAAATTCTGAATAAAATTAAATTGTAAAGTTCCGATCGTGGCTTATAAATGTCGCAGTACTAATTCAGCTTCGGCCGCGCGCTGATCGGTTCTCGAGAAAAAAGGGAGTCTATGTGCTATTCTGATGCATGTGCATCAGAATAGCTCATAGATTCCCTTTTTTTTCAATATTACTGCCAAGTTTTATAAAAAAGCATTTTCTAAAATTACACCAAAATAGTACAATCTTAACAAAACTACAAACACATACGTGTTTTATTCGCTCCATTAAATCTCCTTGACCTATTCACATTTATTTTTATGATACCACAACAAAAACCTTTTTCTTACCGAAAAGCTGCTCCCCAGGTAAACTTGCATGAAGAGCTTTAATCAGAAGCACAGAGCGCCGCCAAAGAAACATATATTCGTAAAAATCCTTGACAATATCACGTACTTTTTTATATTGCGACAGAAGAAAAATTTGTCGTTTCTTACCCGGGGAGGTAAACTTCAGTGGAATTTATCTTGGTTCCAAGTTTAGACTAAGACTACTAAGACAGCTCCCCGGTGCAATCTCTGTAACTATTGTAAGGAATAGCAATTTATAGTCTGTCTCTTGTAAAGTTACACCGTTTTGGTGTAAGCTAACGGTAAATATCAATAAGCAATTAATTTGTTCAGCATTGAGTGTTATATTAAAGTATGTTCGGAGATTTTGACTGCATGGAAGGCGCTGTCGCTTCACCAAGTAATTAATACTGTGCCGTATGTGGCTTCGATACCCAAAATGTATATTATTACATATAACAAAAAATCGCGTAAATAAATAAATGTCTTCCAAAGGGTCAGCATCTACACATTTTATCACAGATGGTTTGTAATGACGTGTACTATAGGACACATTGCTTTTAGGTATTTCTTATATCTGAAGTCTTCAAAACTTTAAATATGTCTGGACCTCTTACTAAAGATCAAATCAATATTTCTACTCTATACGTTTAATAATATTACCTACTAATAATAATATCTTTTATTGCGTCAAACATGGTAGGTATTACATAGGTGTTACAGTAGTTTTGTTTCACATATTTGGCTGTTATACAGCGTGCAACATCAACATTGAGACAGTCAACTATAAATCATAAAATATTAATTAACAATACAAATTAACAATGTCTATGCCTTATTCGTTCAATGTTATAAAATTTACATGGATTTTTATTTAAAAATTCTTCGATAGAATAATAAAATTCCCGCAACAACCACTTTCGTAATGCGCTACAGAAATTATTGCATGGCAACACAGTTATCGATTTCGGCAGTGAGTTATAAATTAATGGGGCCATATAGACGCAACTTTTCCTGAACATTTCTGATTTGGGGGCGGGTATTTAGTAGTCCAGGTGCGTTAGTTTTCTTCTATGTTTACTATCAACTTGTTCAAACAAATTGTTATTAGACCGTAGAAACTTTGAAATTTCATAAATATATATGCAGGGAACAGTAAGTAAATTTTGAGACTTAAATTTAATACTTCTTCAGACAACATTTCCTTAAAGTTTCTTCCTTTAACAGTGGAAATCTTTAAACGCTACCAATTCAAACAACTCCTCACTAATTCCATTACGTTTCAGTGTAACATAGACGAGGCGTCCGCCGCACTCAGTCAATTGCTGAATTTGGAATGCAAATTCGAGTCTTGACGTCTGGACCATTCCTACGGTGCTGTTCGTATCTATAGTATAGCTAGACTGCAATGCCGATACAAAATGGATCGCCTCCGTCGATGGAATGCCGCATGCAGGGATGGTTATGAATTCTTATGGTATTTGACTTTGCTTTTATGGCCTATTCCTAAAGTGATCTACTATGGCTATTGTAGTTTTTCGGTCTTTTTCCCAATATTGGGCAGTGATATAAAAATCTTATTCTAAATTTAGTGTTTTCAGTCAGTTGAGTCAGCAATCGTTGGCAATAGGGTCACAATTTCGGCTACTTGAAAGCAAGATACATTGTACGATCGGCAGACAATTTAAAATTTCTCGAGTATTGAAGTGATGAGTTATCAATTAAGGAATTATCAGAACAGAAATCACTTTGATGGAAGGTGAACTCAGAGATAGAATTGGTTTCACTCTGTTTTAAGAATAAATATTCCGAAATTAAAGGCAATAAAATTTTAACGTCTTTGATATTCGTCAACGTCAATTGTTTGTAAGTTTTTAGCGTGAGTTTTACAATGTGGCTGAGTCGTAGGTTCTTTATTTTTAAAACGAATTTTGTAATATGACTGTAACGTTGCGGTTTGTAAATTTTAGTATATTCAACGTTTGAAGTTCAGGAACTATAGATGTTCCGTATCGTATATTAACAAATACCAGTCTCCGATAGACTATAATATTATGTTACTGAGGTAGAAAGGTATGCATTTCCTAGGCTTTGGCATTCAATCTGCAAACATAGAGGTATTGAGTAGTTTTGTTATAAAACGTAGGTAAGTATATTAAGTTTTCCTTCTTAAGGTGTAAGATTGGCTTATAATTTAATTCAATATTTGTTTTTACCTTTTTTTTTTAAAAGCGCACTAAGAATAAATCTTGTGTCACCGGCGAAACACATTTAATCAACGGACACAAAGTGCAACCAGATCCTTAACAATAAATTGTAAATCACACAAAGTGTTATCTCATGTTAGGGTCGAACCCACTCCATCGACTTGGTGCAGTGCTAAATGACGAGGAGACCGCTTAAAGCACAACGCCAAACGTGAAGTCAATGCTTCATCTCCGACATATTATATCAACTCATATTATCATATTTTAAAGAAAGAAACCTCGAGAACTTTTAATGTCTTCACAGTTCACATTGGTAAATAATTTCCGACACACTCAACAGGGAGCAACACAGGACACATTTTGTTGCCACTATTTGTACAAATTAACACCGTAGGCTAACACTGTAACAGATGGAACCGCCGTATCTGGTCCGGCAATGTTTATGCAGTTCCCTTCAGACTGTGTTTCTATTGCATTAGTTTGATTCAATTTGACAGAGTACACTTGAAGTAATAAGTGCTTATTTATTTTCAGATTAAGGAGGATTTATGCGATAGGACTTGTAGGAACGTTTCTAGTCTTAATATATAAAATCCTTGCGTTACTGACTGACTGACAGACACGCTGCAGCCGAAACTACAGGTTACAAGAAGATGAAATTTAGCATGTATGTTCCTTGAGGAGTGTAGGGTAGCACTAAGAAAGGATTTTTGAAAATTTCACCCCTAAAGGGGTAAAACTGGGTGTCAAAGTTTGTATGAAACTGTTCATTCCTTGAATGGATTGACTCGAAACTTTGTATATTAGTTTCTCAAACGATGATAGTTAACACCATGAATTATTTTTCTGGAAATGTCTCCCCTGAGAGGGTAAAATAGGGGTTCAAAGTTTGTATGTATCTTTTTAACTCTGTAATGGATTGACGTCAAGCTTTGTATATTGGTTCCTCAAACGACGATAGTAAACACTAAGAATTTGGTTTTCGAAAACTCCTACCCTCAGGGGGTAAGATAGGGGTTCAAAGTGTGTATTAAACGAAACTTATTATTCCTTGAGTGGATTGACTTCAAACTTTGTATATAGGTTCCTCAAATGACGTTAGTGAACACCAAGAAACGAGTTTTGGAAGTCACTCCCCTATGACGGTTAAGAAAGGGTGCCCCATTTTGTAATACTAAAAAAAACTTCAATGGATTCACTTGAAACATTGTATATTGGTTCCTCAAACGACGATAGAGAACACTAAGAATTTGTTTTTCGAAATTTCCTACCCTCATGGGGTAAGAGAGGGGTTCAAATTGTGTATGAAACGAAAGTTTTTATACCTTCAGTGGATTGACTTCAAACTTTGTATATTGGTTCCTTATAAGACGATAGTGAACATTAAGAATTGATTTTTTTAATTCCGACCCTCGGAGGGTAAGATAGGGGATCAAAGTGTGTATGAAATTTATTATTCCTTCAGTGGATTGACTTCAAACTTTCTATATTGGTTTCTCTAATTACCTTAGTAAACATTAAGAAAATCTTTTTGGAATTTCTTACCATAAAGGGTTAAAAAGGGGCGTCGGAATTTTTATGAAACCTTTTTAATCCTTCATTTGATTAACTTCAAACTTTATAAAAACCAAGAAAGCAGTTTTCGAAGTCACTCCCCGATGGGGGGCTAAAGAAAACGTGTACCATTTTCTAATATAAAAATAAACTTCAATGAATTCACTTGAAACTTTGTATAACGGTTCCTCAAGTGACGTTAGTGAATTCACCACTAAAACGGGGAGTACAAAAAGACCTCCCAGTTTGTATGAGACTTTTAATTCCTTCACTTGATTTTTTTTTCATCGTCGCTGAGCTGCATTTAAATTCATTTTAGTTTTAGTTAGTGAAGATGAAGAGCGCTTAGATGAGTCTAAGCGCTTTTCATATTCACAAACTTTTTTTTTTACAATGTCGCTGAGATATACAAATAATGTATACTGCGACGGAATCCTTGACTCATTTAATTTTAACTAGCTTTTGCAAGCAGCTACGCCTAAATGAAATTTTCATAGTTTGTTCGAGAGTTTTCATGAACCATTAGCAAAATACACATCTAAATCGATTCAGCCATTTTAAGATTACCCTGAATAAATATACAGACAGAAAAACGATCTAAATAAATCATTGGGGTACTGGAAACGGAGTTAGCAACAATATGCAATTCAGTTATTTTGAGATTACAGACAGTTTGTTTATTTTTTTTAATAGTCTCCTGTATCCCCAAAGACACCTTTGCAGACCTACCCAGGCAGAGGTGTAATATTACATCCAAAGTTCGCCATGTTGCATATTAGGTCCCACGTAATAGGGGGCGAGCGTATTACCGTGACTCCGTGCTGCTTCTGAGAATTGGAAAAACTAACTTTTGCCCGACCCGGGAATCAAACTCGAGACCTCCCGTTTAGCAGACGCATATGCTATCCAATGTACCACGGAGGCAGTCAAATATTATTTATTTGTTTAATCTGTCTGTATATAAAACCCTTGCGTTACTGATTGACTGACAGACATGCGACAGCCGAAACATCTGAGCGCAAGTAGATGAAATTTAGGATGTATGTTCCTTGGGGTGTGTAGGGGCACACAAAGAGAGGATTTTTGGAAAAAAAAAATTTTTATTTTTATGATAGACTCACGCCTGTATCCCCGAAGGGGTAGGCAGAGGTGTAATATTACACCCACATTTCGCCATGAATTTTTAGGTCCCACGTAATAGGGGACGAGCCTATTGCCGTACCGGGCACATTACCAGACTCCGTGCTGTTACTGGGAATTTCCTAACGGAAAACCCAATAACACTTTGCCCGACCCGGGAATCGAACCCGAGACCTCCCAATCCCACGCGCACATTTATGCCGCGAGATCAGCGAGGCAGATTTTTTGGAAATTCCGCCCCTGAAGGGAGTAAAGTGGTTGTCAAAATTGGTATGAATTTTTTTATTCCCTCAATGGATTAACTTCAAACTTTGTATACCTATTGGTCCCTCAAATGAAGTTAGTGAACACTAAGAAATTCTTTTTGGAAATTCTTACCTAAGTGGATAAAAAGTCATAATTTGCATAGAACCGTTTATGCCTTCAAGGGATTAACTTCATACTTTGTTTATTGGATCCGCAAATGACGTTAGCGAACACAAAGATAATTATTTTGAAAATGTTCCCCGAAGAGGGTGGAAAAGGGATTCAGAGTTTGTGTTAAAACTTTTATTTTTTCAATGGAACCACTTCAATCTGTGTATATAAAATCTTTTCGGTACTGACTGACTCTTACGTAATATTTGTATACTCTTTGGACTGACTGTCTGACACATAACAGCGGAAATTACTGGATGCAAGAAGGTTAAATTTAGCATGTATGTTCCTTGAGGAGGGTAAGGGGGTTTGTACAAAATATTTTATCTAATCGTAATTTACGCGTGCGAAGCAGCGGGCAAAAGCTAGTATTTAATATAAATGGCTAGGAGCTGTAATAGCTTTTACAAGAAAAAAATGAGTCTTACTTTGTAATAGCTTGCTGTGTCAGACAAATAAGGTCACCTGATATTAAGGCTCTGCGCAAACGGGCCACCAAACACAGCTTACGGTGTTTGTCGCA